>OZ026840.1:39117416-39717416 GCA_964023205.1 Lutraria lutraria | reverse complement strand
TGCTCAAAAAACATAGTCAAGTTATAGCATTATTTGATAAAAGATATATAGGAAAATTTTAGGTCAAAACAAAGTAAAACAAACATACATGTTTTAATTGATGGCCTTGTAATCAGCAAATTGTCATAAACCTAGCTGCTGTCTAGTTCTTGTCTCCATTTTTTTATGTACTGAGTCAAACCTGTTAGCAGCCACCTCTGATTAAAGGCAACCCTGTGAATGAAGGCCATTCCTTTAAAAATCGTCGTTGATTATTTAGAACAAAAATGGCCCCAGAATAAAGGTCTCCTGTCAATAAAGGTGATTGTCTTTCCCAAGGATGGCCTTTGTTCACAAATTTGGCAGTTGTAGATTTTCATACTGTATGAGGGCTGTCCAGCCTGTCCTGAAAGTTCGCGGAATGTCACCATATTAAACTAGAAAAACAAAGTATATCATGAAAACCTTGAATAGCTCTTAACATGAAGTGAAATATCAGAAACGTAAAGTAAATATCAATAACATAGTATGACATGAAACAACAAAACCATCACTGTCTGTCATCCGGAGCATTTTTTTTTTGCTTACTTTTTATGAAGCACTCTATAGTCGATTTAAAGTTGCATGCTAATGAGGGATTAGTCTCATTTCGATATTTAGGTGTAACAGGTAAACCCGGTAACCTTTATAGATGAGATAGAGAAAACATAAATGCAAATGTCTCAATAGCGTAAAGGTTAGTGCTGATGATTTTGAGATCATTTCAAAACAATTCAAACATGTAAATTCAACACGCAACATCACATTCACTCGCCGTGTCTGTCTCCTCGTCGCTATAAGTGAATAATACAGGGTTCTCAATAACAGCAGGCTGCAGGCCAATTTAGCCGCTTAGAAATGTGTTTGGGCTGGTTAGGAATCTCAAAAGTTTACAAAATTTTGCTTGAAAATGCCCGGACCCCCCCCCCCCCCCCCCCCTTGCAGGCCTGTTAGTCTAGCTTTTGTGCCTGTTGGCCACAAACTTATTGAGAACCCTGTAATATCAGTAAACAGTCTATCTCCTTCTCTACTGCATACTGCGTGTATATGTTATAGTACACATTATTTTTAATTTTGATTTACACAACTTGAAGGGTAATTCTTGAAAGTCGGAAAGAAATTGCAGTTTCGAATACGATATATGAAACATTTCGGCAGTTTTGAACTCGAGACCACTACTAATAAATGAAATCGTAGCCTTTACCTCTGAGCCACGGCGCGTTACCGTAGTGCCCTGTTTATGTATTACAATATACATTGTAAAGTCATTTCAACCGGTAAATAACCTGATCTTCCTCGGAAAAATGTAAATGTTTACAACGATTCTCATTTAACTTTAAATCGATTGTACAATATTTTACTTCTAAAATAAACAAGTGTACTGACAGACATTAAATTCAATTAGAAATGACATCACTATTACACGCTAACGTGTTGTTTGGCGGAGATTTTGCTTTAACAGAAATTATTAATTAAACGTACTTTTGTTGTAAACTTTTAAAAAATATGCCTAATTTTCGCAAGCACCGCTTATATGACTGTTTGTTACTATGGACACGGCTATTTATAATGAGGAATGAACTATAATAAAACTTATGACTTTCTTTGTTTACAGTTTTAACTAAAAAATCCTAACAATCATGCTATCGAGAAATTCCTGGACAGCCCTCGTAAAATTAAAGTTTTGCCTTGTATAAATGCTGCTAAGCACAAAGGTATGTGAGATTGTATGTCTAATTCACAAATAGTGTGGAAAGGTGAAATAGAAATTTCAGACTTTGATCATCATTGCATCATTTGAAAAGTTCTTAAAATGTTCAATTCTATTTACTGTAGTTATTGTCCCATAACTTGATTGTGTGGCTAACATAATGTTTATTTTCCCTCAATATTGTCCACAGACTCACTAAGTTAGTAGAGTGCTTTCAGTCCTGTTGATTCAGAATAGAGAATTCAAGACCCTGAAAGGCCATAATTGTTTTACCATGACACTATCATCAATTTATTATTTTATATGTGGTTTCGCAGCCCATTCAACAGCTATGGTCATTTCAGAGCTGCCCCAGAAAGAGAGAAGATAAGATACAGGAGAACCGGGCGGCACAATATAATCAATGTTAAGTTTTACATTATATGTCTCTCATCTGAAATGAGGGTGAAGCTGGTACACGTATATGCTCAGGAGGACTTATTAGGTCAACTGATACCTGTGCATACTGAAACACAACTTAAAAACAGGATTCATCGCAGCACAAACAAACAAAAGAAATTTGAATTTTTGACTTTATCATAAATTTGCTAATTTTTTTGGAACACGGCAGACAGACGTTAGGCATCCACAATGTACAGTGTCCGCTCTCTAATTCAAACAGTTTTATTCAGATCCTTACCAAACTTCATGGAAATGTTAATGGCCATGAGATCAAGTTCGATAACCTGCCAATTGGCCCAGACACTTCTGAGTTATGCCCCTTGACGCTTTGAAAAATGAATTTTGACTGGCATATTTTGTGACCTGGCACTCTTGTAACAGTTTTATTGTTGTAGTTAACTTGGGTATTTGATGACACAATGTTAATATCAAATCCTTAAATCCGAGTTATGACCAATTAACAGTGAAAGTGGTGAAGTTCTTTGGCTGCATTGGCATTTATTGTTTACAACATTTTGTTCTCACATGTTACATACATCAAACAGTGTCAGACAGTGTTGTGCTATAATTCTGTTGCACCTTTAACTAATCTCCCTGTAATAATATGTTTTAATATAAATCCTTTTCAATCTTCATTGAACTTTCTTTCTAATGCAATTTTTATTCTTGTCTAATAAGGATTTAATTGTAGCTTTTACCTTGCCTTAACAAGGTTTAAATTGTAACATATATTCAAGTTTGTTCGATACTTAAACCACTGTACATATATCTAAATGCATTATTGACACTTGGCCAGTAAGTATTACCCTAGTCCTTTTATGCATTTGAATAGGAATATTTAAACAGTTCAACCTTTGTAAAAATATTGGTATTTGTCACATTAACACGATGTTATTGGTCCCCTGTATTGAATTTCTGATTTTGATGCATATACAAGATATTGATATATTGCTAACAATTTTATGTAAACTGAGACACTGTTTTACGATATTGTAAAGCACTACAGTCTACTATTTAGTTTAACAGTGATAGACCTATAGATGTTTGATAATTATCTTTTTTTATCTTGAAGTTTAATATCTAGTGTTTAGGAAATTATTTGTATTGAAATATTAAGTCAATCATGGTATGCTTAAGTTTGATTAGAATAGTCAAGTCATTATTATTTTAGTTTAATTTTAAAAATCTTGATCATTGTGAGACAATTAAATTACATGATTTCAAATAATTACATTGAATTAAAGGAAACTTATGGGAATCAAAAAATTTTGTAAGTATATAATTATTGTTTATCAATTCTGTCACTTTATATAATAATGTGAAGCAGTTGAAATAAGCAGTTTTAAGAATGTGTCTGTCTTGACATAGTCAGTGGCTAAAGCTAAAAATATTAGTGGCATAAAACCGTGGTAGGTATGCATGGACATTGACATTCTGTATAATTATATTTCTCATCAAGAAATTTAAACCATTGCACTTTTGGAGTCTGAATTAGAGTATAAGGCAGCAAATGTATTGTGGAGTTAATTATTGGCACAATATTATTTTTTACTGAATCAATTTCATAGTTTATATTTTGAATTATTAATTTTAGTACTGGTAGTCTTTAGTGTGAAATATCCTAAGACCAGAGAGTTCACCTGGCTGATATTTACTTACATTCTGTAGCTGCTGTAAGTCAGGAAAAATTTACAAGAAGAAACTGTCTTCTCAGCACTCATGTATGGGACTATTAACAATACATGAAATACAACATTTCTTACTTTCATAATTAAAATTCCATTGGGTTTGTTTACCTGAAATTGGCCATATTAATAATTTTCTATGTCAAAGGTACCATAAAATTCCTATTAAAGGCCCCTGTGGATGAACATTTTCCAAAAGGGGGTGACTATTAAAATGAGTATTTTTCTAAATCATAAATCAGCGAGAGCGCAGTTTGATTATTTATTTTAAAAAAACAGGAGGGCCTTTATTAGGGGAGTACTTCAACAGTATACCTTTTTTTCTTCAAAATTATTAAAGAAAAACCAGCTAGGGCATTTTTCAACTTGTTTCATTAATTTCATATACTGCTTGCATATCTAATTTCTCCAGTGATTTATACATAAACTCTTTATGAAGAAATATTAGAAGATGAATGCTTGCATTGTGAATGTTTAATTTACAACATTTAAATGTCAGCCATGTTTATGTTTATGGTAATTAAAGATAAGGCCTAAATTAAAAATATGTTTGTTTGCCCTTTACCGACCCTGAATTTTAGAAGCTCAAGGGTTGATCAGTAGGTACGAAAAATATGTTATTTTATTTCTGAATTTGACCTTTACCTAGCATGAAATTACACTTCTATCTTGATGCATTCTATATTAATTTTATGAATTCTGCTACCATACAACCATTTATTGTGTGCTTCAATCAACCATAACATGTACTCAGTGCCTTAACACACATTATTGTTTCCCTTCATTACTTTAATTTTCAAATGATACAACTGTACCTACTTTAAATATCTATCGAAAGCACTGAGTACATGTTTATTTTCCCAAGTATAAAAATAAAGTTCTCCCAGATTTTGCAATAAAATTTTTTGAGTCTGCATGATTTTTTCGGGTGGGTCGGTAAAGGGCAAACAAACTTAATTTTAATTTAAGCCTTATTGGAAAATATTAAATTGCATTTTATACACCCTCAGTATCAACTAACACATACTTGTACCTGAATAAGGATAATACTTCAAACATTTACACATTAAATGTATTAAAATACAGAACAATACTAAGGGATGATCGGTAACATGCTGAACTATTGAACGAAAGGTCGTGAGTTCATATCTCAGCTCCAAATTCTGAATTTCTTCTGCTGATTTCAATATTCCATAATTCAAGAATTTAATTCAAAGCACTGGAAGCATCATTTGATGAGTATATTGAAGTCATGGATCTGAACAAGGAAGATTTTTATATCTTTTAACTTTCAGATAATTTATTGATTTCTTCAAATATATTCACTGGGGCCAGCTATCAAATATTTTAGTTTATGACATCTATTAAAAAGTCGTTATTGATTGGAGTTACATTAAAATCTTGATATGATTAGTTAGAAAATCTATTTAGACTTTATACATTTTACATGCTTAGGTAAGCAAGAAATATCGTGCAAAATTGTTTTGTATTAAGTCAGGTAACATCAATTAAATGAACAAATTTTATGCATGGCCTGAAATATTTAATCAGAATAAAACTTGAAGTATATTCATATGATTAAGTGCCGTTTTATCAAAGATTTTATTGAAAACTTTACTTAAAGTCAGACTGCAATCAAACTATAGACCACTTAAATTTTATCACAAACTCGCTGGATATTAATCAAGCAGGATTTACTTTATCAGAACATTCATACAACAGGTCCTTGTCTCATAGATTTATGCTGTTTTTACAAAGTTGCTAATGGCAGTTTTTATAATTCATAAACAAAATAAGGAAAAATCAATTGAAAAATCCTGCAGATAGTAGGTTTAATATATTAATGTATGTATGAAATGATGATTAAGTTGGTCTGAATATATTCTCTTATGTGATTGAAGTTTTCATTATGATTTAGGTCAGCAAAGTTTACAGACTTTCTTATTTTTGATAAAAATAATGTTTTTTAAAGCTCTGTTCAATCGTGTCAGTTTTGACTTCAGCTTAGATTTTTTATAATTTTTGTAATTTGTGAAATTGAAATTTAAATAGCAGTGAAAATAATATCAAGATATTGAATAGGATATTTTTTGTAATTACAATATTTATTTATAAAATTGATAGGATAATTGTGAAATGACTTCAAGTGCCATACTTCAATATAGACGTCAAATAGAAAATGGATCTATTGATAAAATGTTATATCTTGTCTGAATGACTGTTGGCAGGCATTACCAAATTATTAATGGTTAGGATTTTCAACCTTTTCAATTTATGTTTAAAACATTATCATATTTCAGGTGAATTCATGAGAGAGAAAAACTAGAACCAGTCCAGAAGTTAATTTTAAGTGAACTAGTCTAGCAAGCAGTCACCATGGTCAGCATACCAGACTGGACCAAATTTCAGCGTCTGCATGAGACACAACGTGAATCCAGCAATCCTGTGAGCTTGGATAGATACTACAAACAGCGTGAAGAGGAGACTATCCGACAAGCCGAGAACCAGGGTCTCCTAAAAACCCCCTCCCAGGAGTTTCTTATAAAACACTGTGCTCGACATCAGGGAAGAAAAGTGAAAGATGTGTCTCAGTTATTACTTGTTCGTTTAAATGGAGTACATCTTCGTAAAATTGGAGATTTAAATTATTGTATTAATTTAAGGATCTGTATGTTAAGCAATAACTTTCTCACAAAAATTGATGGGTTAGGTTCGTGCCGCCAGCTTCTGAAACTGGATTTACACAGCAATCAGGTAATTATAAAGGGCTTTTATTTCTGGGCTTTTCAAACACTATCTTAAATTTTCGAATTACTGTATATATATTATACGGTATATAACATGTTCAATGTGAAAAAATGAATGTTATTCTATCTTACCACATAATAGAGTGTGAACAAAATTCTGCATTATACAACAAATGATATGAACAAATCCAGTTAATCACATTTCAGGCAAAGCAATGGTTGTCTTAAGACCGTTATTTTTGTTGTTAAACCTCCATACTAAAGTTTAGGGCCAGCTTCTAAACCTGATCATGATTCAGTGGACAGTCACCTCTATCACATATGTTTATAACAACATAATGATTCATTACATGTGTTAACTTGTTAGTAATGAATGGAATATTTTAATGCGTAAGCCAAAATCTTACAATTTTACATTTGAATGCAAATAGGAGGATGCAAGGTTTCGAGAACACATTTCAAAATATAGATTGCTATAATTTATTCTACTTCAGTTGTCTGAGCTACCTGGTATGGCATTTTGGTCTGGGCTACGACATTTAAGGTTTCTACATCTTCATGATAATCCACTAGGAAAGTATGAAAATCTACAAAACATTGCCACATGTTCAAACCTAGTAGCTTTAACTATGAATGATACACCACTGAGCTTGAAACGTAACTACAGACATCATGTTGTCAACAGTATATGGACACTTAAGGTAACAAGATACACTATTTTCACTTTTTATGCCCCAGCCATTCGAAATGGCGAAAGGGCATAAGTTTTACCCCTGTCTGTCTGTTCAAATTTTGGTTTCTGAAGTATAACTCCAGAAATATTTCATGGATTGGTTTCATACTTGAAGGTGTATGATAATGAAATACAGGTCAAGAACAATTTCTGTTCAAATCCAAACATTTTCACAGGAGTTATGGCCCCTTCTTGACTTACCTTTCTTTAATTTAGTAAGAACTGGTTATATATATGCAATTAGATAAATGTTTACCTAAGGATATAATGATTTTGAAATGCCCTGTTATACACATTTATCACCATTGCGCAACATTTTTACCAAAACAATTTAATTAGTGTCTGCTTATGAAGATATTGATTAGGTTTTCTTACTTAAATAAATGAATTCACTAAATTCTACATAAACTGTTTTCAGGCATTAGACAACTATGTTGTTTCTGATGAGGAGATTATAGAGGACGCCATGTTTGGTGGAATTTTCTCATCCAAACATCCAGATTTCAGAATAACTCTAAATCACAATACTCCAGATGTAAGTATACATTATGTCTATCCATAACATCTTAAAATTAATTTTCAAACGATCTTCATTACAACTGAACATTAATATTTTTTGCTTAAGGATATGCTGGCTGATTTACACCATGTTGTATTTTCGCTACTTTGTCATCCCTTTGTGTTTTCACATTGTTGCATTTTCGCCGCAAGAAAAGCTAAGATTCTACAGATGTAATGCGAAAAATGTAATGCGTAATTGTCACCGTTCTATTGTCATCCTTTTGCTTTTCAACCACGAAAATGCAAAAACATGAAGGGACAACAAACTGTGACTTTGTCAATCCTTTATGTTTTTGCATTTTCGTGGCAAACAATAATTTTGTATAACAGTATTATGTGGTAGTTATGTAGAAAAATTTGTATTATCAATTTGTCAACAATATATTTAATTTATACATATGTTTATAAAGTTTTGTATGTTTGTGTATATCAATATGATAATGCTAATATAATTATGTGTATGATATTTCATTTGTGTTGCACTGTGTAAATTCACAGAATTAAAAATGTTTTGACAGAATTATTGCTGTTGTTTAATTAATAAATGGGCATATTATAATATAACTCACTTCTCCCACCTTAGCATGATGTACCAGAAATGCAGTCAAATACTGCATGCAATGTCATGAAATAACAGACTGAATTTTTGTTTCAGCATTTCACATACCAGGATGAACTACTATTGTTACGTGAGACAGAATGTTGTATTAATTCAATCTTAGCCCATCACTCACCTGTACTTATAATACAGAAGTATATACGTGGACATCTGTCCAGAAAAAGGTATTTATAATTTTTTTAAGGTACAAAATGAATAAATACAGAAAATTCATTCAATTTTAGAAATTCTGTGGCATTTCATTGATGAAATGATGTATCTATCTTATTATCTTATGACACAGATCCAGTCATAAATGGGATAAAAAATTAAAAAATCTTCTTGTGATCATGTGTTTGTTTCGCATCATTGTTGGTCAGAGTTGATTGAATGATTTTTTCTGAATGCGTGAACAATTCTAACAGGATCTGTGTTATTATCAATGTAAACATTTATATATGAAATTAATCTATACATTCTTTTATAATAAAAATAGCTGTTCCCTTTTACTCTTGTCAGATTGTTACCTAGCAATCATGTCATAGATAAATTGCAGATAGAAAATGTAGTTTGCGTTGTTTTGGGACCTAAAAAATATCAAATATATATTTTTTGTAGTAAGAATCAAAATCATATTTTGTTAACATATTTTGTCCACTGATAGAGTACAATTATGTTTGGGTATTCACTCAGCTGTGCAGTACTCAGGATTTCATTCTTGCTCTGCTGAACTCCTGCCCATACTCCATTAACTGATCAAATATGGGAAAATATTTCTAATTTCTGAAGTAAACATGGTTAGATTTAAACAAGAATCTTCATTTCATTCTTGATATTCTATCAGATACCAGGTATTATTTGTATTTAGTGTACATACATAATTCATGGTATAAGTTGAACCATTCTATTTTCTAGGTATACGTCCACTAAGACGGTGGGAAAGGTGAAATCAGCAGGAAGTACCTCATTACCCCTTATACCTTCAGATCTAGTCCCTCCACCACCAAGTTCATCCCCTGTACCTGATACAATGAATCAGGTAGGTAAAGTGTTAATTAGTACCTTGTATATTTTGTGCCCAAGATACGCAAAAAAACTTATTTTATTGTGTAAGTGGATATCATTGTATGTCTAAATGTTCACTTATCTATATCTTCATGCATTTAATGTTAATTCATGTTTTGTGATTGATTTTCTGACAGGCGTATATACAAAACACAATTTGTGTGGTATGGTAAGTAATTATTGCGAGCAGAAATGTCAAATAAGCCATTCGCAAAATCACAAACATTTTCCTTTTTTCTTTTTTTTTTTTTCAAACTTTTATTTACTCAATTCATGTTTTTACATGACAATAAGAGCAATATAGAACATAATATTAACAAATTGAAACGAGGTATAAATGTACGAAATTGCTAGTTAATTCAATATTTTAAATAATAAAATACAGTAAGGTGGTGGTTGCTACCAAGGAAAAAAGTTTATCACGTATTATTGGAAAAATGCGTTGGAAAGAAAAAAGCAAACTCAATCACTTATACAGTATCACATACATGTATTACATGGCCAGAAAAGGCAGCTTAGTTCAGACTGATAATTTGGAGATTTAGAACATGGTTATAGTAAATTCCTGGAGACCTAAATGATTACTTCATTATATCAATATTTCACTTTATCCCTAACAATAAAATTAAGAAGGGCATGTTTGGGGGAATAAATACTTTAAGTTCACTATAACCATGTTTTCCTGTATTATAAATCACTGATGTACATTTATTCTGTATTCAGGATGGAGCTCCATCAGAAGTTGGTACACAAGGTACTGATTACGACTCTTTAAAGCAAGAACCTCGACAGTTATCTGCAGCCCATAGTGAGGCAACATCGTATCACAGGAGAGAGATAGCTGAGGTAAACCATAGCTTCATATCTGTGTTGTTTTGTTCTTTGCTGGCTAAGATACATTTTGTTTGCTTTCCTCTCTGAAGAAAATATTCATACAGTAAGGATGATTTCATTGTATCTCTTAATACTCAATCTTTTATCATTGAGATCATTTTTGTTTGAAGCTAAGTGTACTTTTCTCTCTGTATTCATAGATTGTTCTTCTAATTTAGGGTTACCAGGAGCCTTATCCAACCCCTATGGATATGGTATATGATCCTGCTGGTGCAGGTACACCTTCTGAGATGAGAGATGGATCACCAAGGAAACGTAAGAATTTGCTCATAAATCTAGCCAAATTGCAAGCCGGAACATTTTCCAGTCTTTATGAGGCGGAGCAGATTGCTATAGAAACAGTTTTGCCACAAGAGTCCGCTGAAAAAATGGAAGCGCTCAGTAAGAAAAAAGGTAGAAAAAAGAAAGAAAAAATCCAACAAAGAAAGATTGTTAAAACTGTTAAGCAGTTTTTTGGTCCAATGGTTGAATCAATTCAAACTCCTGAGGTTGGAACACGTAATGAAGAGGATGCTGATGATATGCCCGTCACTGAGTATCGTCTCCGTGGATACCAACCTAACATTATGTACATTGATCCAATGGCTGAAATGATTCTAGCCAAACAGGAAGCTGGTCGACTGGTACGCGATGCTGAAGTTGAACATCATCGTAAAGTGCAAGAACTTCCTACGCCTCGGGTTAAGCCACAGAAAAAAGCTTTGAACAATGATCAGAGAATATTTGCACGTGCACATGGAACCATGGGAATGTCTTGTCTGTTTGCTGTACATCAAGCTTATAAAGATCGTGAAAAGGCCGAGAAAACTGCTTCCAAGATGGAACACATCATGTCAATGAGGGAGGAGAGAGATAGAGCTAAAGAAAGAATAAAAATGTATCATGAAGAGAAAAGATCTAATGCATTAAAACAAAGGGACATGGAAAGAGCTAAGACTTTGGAAAACTTGGAAAGACGTGAAATGTTGAGATTGAATTACCTTGATAAAAGACATGAGATAAAAAATAAGTCTGCAGATTTGACAAAATCATTCAAGCAGGACTACACATTCATCACTGAGTTTAGCAACCAACATACATCTGTATCCAATGCTCTGATGAGACATGATCGTCAAGCCAAAGTTGAAGACCGGTTACAACTCAAGAATGACTATGTACAGAATGTTAGCTCAACGGACAAGGAGCAGAGAGATGTGGTTAAAAAATATCTTGAACATCGTCAACTTATGCGTCAGACAGAGTCTGCTATGGCGCGAGCTACTCTGGATACTCGTCTGCTCCAAGAGGTTAACGACCGAATGCTTGAAGCTAAAACACGGGTGGCTCAGCAGAAGGCCAGGAGGGACACTGTTCAGGCATTCTATCCACTTCCAGTTATGACCCCTGTGCCGACAGCTAATTCAGCCCCTCCTCAAATTGCCCATGGTCTTACACGCTGGGAAACAAATTTAGTGGTAAACCATGGACGAGTTGGAAAACATCCGACTTTAGTGCAGTGATAAATTTTCTAAAACTGTGTTTGTCTTTGTTTACATGAAGTATACGTTGCTGTCTGTGATATTTTCTATATTTTATTTTTTATTCAAGGTGTGTTTGCTTGACAGGTGAAATCATTTGTTTAGACATGTGACTTTAACATATTAAATCACTTTCATAAACATACAATGCTTACAAGTATTTTAATTGAACTAACAATGTACCATTCCAAATGAATCTCTTGTCATATTTGAAATTTGCATTAGTTAATACCATAGCTTTATTGTTTATTCTACAATAAAGAGTTGGTGATTGTTATCGAATATTATATATTGATATATTGAAACTCGTTGTCTATTTAGGGTCTGACTTAGTTTACTATCAATGAAAACAATCTACTGGATTGAGTGAGCCTGTTTTTTATGTAAATTGAGTAATTCTGTAGTTAATTAAGTTCTATTGTGTAACACAAACATTATTTTTAGCTGATAATTTGCTAATCAATAAACATGCTTTATTCTGTATTGTTTTATTCTAAACTTAGAGTTAGCATACACATTTTCATTCAACTATTTCTTTTTAGAAACAATAGTGTTTAGATTATTTATATTTACCAATGTATCACATAAACAATACAAACAGACATTCTATATACATATATAAGTCTAGGAAAATCATACCTACACAAAAGAGATAATTTTCTTTGGACAATTTACATATTGTACAATTATCATTCAAATGATGTAATAAATTAGAATCGTATTGAATCTTATGCAGTCTATTTTCTGGTTGGCTTTCAACAGATGCATTAATTTTTTTTTTCATTTTTGTGTACAATGTGTGTCATAATGCTGTATGAGTAATGGGTTTATATCACTTCTGTATTAACAGCATCATATTACTATCTTTCCTTACAGTTTGTATTTTTGTAATTTGTATGGGTACCTTAACATGAGAGCTCTTATTTCACTGCGAGTATTGATTAACTTTTTTGTGTTTAAACTATCTGAAATAAACCATTTGTTTATTCAAATGTTGCAATGATGAATGCATTTGAAATATGTTTATCGCTATGTATGACACCTTGGATAAGCCTATATAATACATTGTCACTTATTGTCTGTGTTCACTTGTTGTTTTTTCTTTAGCTTGTTCATTTGAGAAGAAAAAGTCGAGCTATTATGATCACTGTGGTGTCTGTGCAAGAACTATAATGTAGCTCATAACTCAGGAACTAGAAGAAGTAGCAACATGAAACTTCATAGGTGGATGGATTTCACTGAGGAGGTAAACAGACGAGTGCTGGCACCATCATAGATACCCTTATAATCTTTTATTAAGGTCATAGCCTCTATCTGTATATCTTGTCTAGAGCACCCCCACAGACACTTTACAAACCAGGAATTTCTTTTACACGCTCTTGTCTGATTTCAATTCTCAGTGACCATAATGACTACCTAAACGCAGTATCATTTTCCCGACATTCTGGAAAGGTAATTCTTAACGAATGGTCCAAAATCAGAGATGAGGCAAGCTTTGCCTTTGATTCCCAGCTGTATCATCATGGCAGCAGAGAATTGGAATCAGGCAAAGAGTCAAATCGTGAATTGATGTTTCTTGTTGATGAATTTGTCTGTGGTGATTACAAAATTTAATTACCTTCGATAAACGCGGGAGTGGGTATGAAATCATGAAGAAATAATAAATATTATTCTGTAGCTTATCAGCCTAAACATTTGTAATATAATAACAATTCATAATGTGTCAGCGTGATATTATTATTATATACTGTAGCTAACGAATACAATCTGCAGTCAGCGATATTGAGACGTAATTTGTACAAATTGCCCCAGTTGGGAATTGGACATTTTTTAAATTTTTGATGTCTAAATCCCCAACCTAGAGACAACCATATTTGTCTACCTGAGTCTACTAGGTGTATCAAAGGTGTATTGACCGATGCAATATGAAGATGTTCAAGGACTATGTTTTACCATTTTAATTAAGGTTTAACTAATAAAGAAAAACTCCTATACAGTATAAAATATACTTTTGGGAATCATTACATACTGTTCTGAACAAAAATTATACACAGATCATCCGTGAGAGCCACGTTACTATCTCAGTGTCATTTTTGGTCCAGTTATGATATTTGTAGTGACAATTGTCAATTGCTATGCTGCGTGATAGCTCCGTATATTCATTGTCGTATGCGAGAATATAAACATTTGAATAAAGTTCATGGAAAATCGAGATCATCTGTTCAGGAGTACCGTATTTATCATGGGAGTTATGATCGACCAAATGACCTTGAGACAAGATTATGATGACGTCATCAATGTCAGGTCTGTTTCCAGATCTAAAGTTGTCAAGTATGTATCTTACGGCTGAAAGAATGCTCGCGTCGTCTGATGGCGAGTCTGCCAAATACTCAATAGACTGCAGCACATGGAGTTTGTTAATTCCCCTGAAATACATAGCCATTTAAGAACTTATTGTAAATTATCTGTTTATCCTTCGCCTCTTGCATGATTTGATATTAGATCTAAATCAATATTTTCATTGTGACGTCATATTCTGACCGCCATTTCCAGATAGATATGTATATAAAACGATTTCTACAAAGATATCTACCGGTATACAAATATAGATTTTATATATATACAAAAATCCTATCTCCATAAGAAACAACCTGCCGAAAAATCCATCTACCTGATAGAAACGTAAAACAAGTAAGTGACAAAACATAATCTCTCGTCTTGGGATGGAATTTAGCCAAGTTACACGGGGTTTAAACAGGTTTAATGGGCTTCAACAGACACCTTATCAACAATAAACCTCACTGCTTAATCTCCCTCTGACTTTTAACAACTAAAGCAGGAACCCTGGGCTGGGAAAATGCAGCAAACTTATAATAACAAGCAAATTCGACCTCGACGCTCACATGTATCAACATAATTGTTAATATCATCTAAAGTCTTATCCGACATCCAGCAAAGACTTTGTAGAAACATCTTAAAAAATAATAACACCCAGTATAGCGATCAATGATTGACAAATCAAACGGGTTGTTTTATGACGAGAAGAAGATTATCGGATAACCACTTTCAACAAGGTCAACACATATTTATATTTTGCACTTCCCTGTCTCTGCAGTTAATTTATGTCACAGTGTAAAGACAAACACAAAGGTATGATTGTCTACGTCTGACATTTAACCAATGGCAGACGTTTTAATATATAAAAGTACAAGTGTGACATAAAGTTGGACGGGAGCTAGTCCAAACACCACAGTCCAACATATTTCTTACCTATTTAGCTCCGTAATGGTGGACCCATAATATCCACTGAATGTTCCCAGGGCAACACGAGAAGAATTTATTCCAATTTTCATAGGATTGATCAACTTAAACATTAAATTCTGCATTTTAGGGAGCTCTCTAGGATTAGAAGGTATCTCTGCCATGAAAATGACATCCTTATTGCAGGAACCTGGCAATAAACAAACACTAAAAGGATGAAAACTTAAACCATACATTAGTACATAAAGATACATGTACTTGTAAATTACAAATTTAACCTAATAAATCAATAAAAATTGCAAATGGTAGCATTTATACAAATTATTGTCAAAGGAATCTTATGTGTGCCTAATAATAGAATCATAATCTTGATTTTTTTATTCTCTTTATTACATACAAGAACCATTTATTTTCTAACCTGGATGTTTAGTTGTCATAGAACATGGTGCAGTTGTTGGTTGTTTCGTTGTTGTTTGTGGTGGTGTTACTTGTGTTGTTTTATCTGATTGTGATGTTGTTACATCTATCATTGACTGATCTGTTGCTGAGGATACTGATGAGACTGGAGGCATTGACATGGTTACTGCTGATGTAAATGGTGACGGAATTGATTTAGTGGATGCTATTTCTAGGGAACCTGTAGGTGCCGCTGATGTGGCTGTTACTGGTTGAAGTGGTGATGAAATCTTTGTCAGACTGGTGATGGATGTTGATGTGGCTAATGCTGGCAGACTTGTTACTGAAGATGCAGTGGATGCTGGTGAACGTTTTGAAGAATTCTCTAGCAGACTGGTAGCTGATGTTGATGTGGCTGATACTGTCAGATTTTTTGTTAGGGGTATTGTTGCTATAACTGATAGGCTTGCTATCGGTGAGGATAACACAGATGGACTTGTTATCGGTGACGTAGTTGTTGTTTTTGGTGGAATTGATGTTGGCATTGTTGTTACTGGAGAACTTGTAAATGTTGCTGCTGTTGCTACAAATGGACTTCTTGCATGCATTGTCGTAACTGAGGGAGTTGTAAATGACCGACTTGTTATAGGCATTGTTGGTGTTGTAACTGATATACTTGTTGATGGCGTTGTTGTTGCTGTAATTGATGGACTGGTTATAGGCGTTGTTGTTGTTGAAACTGGAGGACTTGTTGCTGGCATTGTTGATGTTGTAACAGGTGGACTTGTTATTGGCATTTCTGCTCTTGTTGTTGTAATTGATGGACTTGTTGCTGGCGTTGTTGTAATTAATGGACTTGTTGCTGGCGTTGTTGTTGTTGTAACTGATGGGCTTGTTAATGGCGCTGTTGTTACAACTGATGGACTTGTTGTATGTGTTACTGTTGTTGTATTTGATGGACTTGTTGCTGACCTTGTTGTTGTTGTAACTGATGGACTTGTTTCTGGCGTTATTGTTGTAATTGATGCACTTGTTGCTGACAGTGTCGTTATTGTAACTGGTTGACTTGTTACAGGTGTTGTTATTATTGATGATTCCCTTGTCCTGTGTTGTTGAGATGTAATACTTGCATGAATTGTTGGTATGTTACAGAGGTCACTGTCACAGCATTGTATGCTGAATAAATTATTTTTGTTTTCACCTTCCTGATACGTCATCTCTTCTCCGTTACCAGAAACCATATGTCGTTGAAAAATGGGTGAACAGTCCTTAAATTAAAGTGTTCAATTGCAAAACCACTGTGCGAACCACTGCGATACAATGTTAGACGTATCTAAGGGAAATTGTCCACATGAAATTAGGTTTGTAATACAAATTAAAATTTATATGGTTATATTAGTAAGTCTAGGTACACCATAATTACATGTCGATCTCATGATAATCACGAGAAAGTTACAGGAAGAATGTAGTGATGATGTTTGAATCATTGAAGTACAAAATCTTTGAGTCATTAGATGTGCAGGCAATGTAGAAATTACGTCCTATGGAGTTTTGGTGTACATCATTTGTTTATCATGAACCGTTAACATCTCTATATTCGTCAATTGTTGTTTTATATGATTTTCTTGATAAGTTATTCCAACAGACGCAGAAAACTAATCAGTCAGAATTATGACAAAGTAGTGCTATACATCATGTATAACTTTTATCTGAAATGTGAATTTGGACCAAGTTGATAAAAAAGTCTGATACCGTTTTTGATCCACAACTCATTACATACATGCTTGTTGATGTATTTGAACTAACAGTTGTTCTCAGTAAACATATCTGCATTAAACATAAATCAAAGTAACATGAAATGGAGTGATGGCTATATAGAAAGCTGAACTATTGTTCAGTTTCCAGTAATCAGATTCCTAGACCTAAGAATATTTGACAATTACTTTCCTTTCAATATAAAATCAAGTGATATACCCGTTATATTTTATGGCTTATGTTCCTAAAATCTGTATTATGATGTTTTATTTTGGCAATGCAAAACAGCTGTATTTATGTTGCATGTAAAATTGTATGCCAATTCTCATAAGAAGGCCCTTTATCTACTAAATTCTTGCTTCAAGGCCTGAATTAGCGTAGTACATTGCAATCTTACAATTTGTTAATGATCTTGTCAAATTAATTAACAATTAGTTATTTATACGCACTGATAACCTAAATCCAGGATAAGGCATAAACATGGTGTATTCCCAATTCGGGCTCATTATAAATAGGGTAGGCAGGTATGGGGTTTTGTTTGGCTCTTGAAAGGTAGAAAGGTACAAAAGGTGGAGGTAACGTTCATCAAGTGCCAAATTGTTCAAAGATTAGGTTCAGAGACCGACAAAGAGCAACTAAAACTTTTTCGTATCTGAGACCATTAAATATTACATATTTGCTTAGATAACATGTTGGAAAGAGTGTAAATCACTTCCCTCCGTGCATCACTAGTCAGTCATTGCCAGACAGGCTGTATATAGAAAGATGTGTGCGTACCTATATGGGCAATGCGTAAATAACTCCACATACCTCGCCTAGTGCACATGTGATCGTATTACAATAACTTATGCCGGCATCTGTATTATTGCAACTGTAACAAACCAATGCTAAAAAGGAATGTGATGAACGTCACTAGATTATTGGACCTAGCTTCATAAATTAATCATTTCATAGTTAATAATAAATAAACTCTAAAAGCAAACTGATACTACAATATTAATAAGGTCATCTCTGAAGGAAATTATTGAAATTTATTGAAATTAAGTCTTGTAAACAAGATCAGGGTTAGGCAGTGTAATACGAACATACATAGGAAACACATTTTATAAGGCACTAAGGAAGAGATAGTAACTCATTATACAATGGTCGCTCACTTCCTACTGAAATAATAAAAACAAGCGACAACTGAACAAAAACCTAGGGACAATGTATCTGTTATATATGACTTACGGCAATTGTTGCAGAATTTCGGACATACACTTTTCGACAATGTTGGATCACTACACATGCCAGGATTCTGTGAAGTCATTGCTCGACACGCGCTCGGATCTATGTCCTGACACGAGTTCAGACCTCCAGTCATGTGACAGACACGAGAAGACAACAAGAGTACTGTGGTAAGTAAACATTTTATATTATCTAAAATCTCAATGTCTAACTGATTTTAAAAACATCTAGCTTGTTGTCTAATCTTACGCTCTTTTAAAGGAATAGCAGCAATATGATAAGATATATACTGTTCCTTAAACGCTCTCTAAGTGGGGCGCACATTGGGAAACCTTTATTTTATCAATGACTGCTGTAAGTCATCTTTGTTTTATAATACTATTCTGTTGATTACAATAAAGAAGGAAGAAAGCTAAACGACTGAACAAAAATAATAACTAACCTCACAAGTAGAGATGCATTCATTAAAACAAAAGTGTTGGAAGTTTTTGCACAACACAGACGCCACAGTAATCACAATAGCTCTTAATCAACTCTTTCTTCGAAAACAGACGAGATAAAATGTGTGATATAGACACTGAATATAATTACTTACGGTAGAGTACATTGAAACATAGCCGTAACATTGTCGAATCAAATTTAAAGCAATACTATTATCTAAGTGACATGAGTTTAGATAAAGGAAACTATGAAGTACATGAATTTTTTAGCAAGGTCAGATTTATATATAAATGTATCACTGTTAAACGTATTTGGTTCTAAAACAATAATAGAGATGTTCTAACGTTGTTTATTCGAAAATCTCTCGGCATTATCGACAAACTTTGCAATATCTGAATGCTGAACTAAGTAAGAACTGGTACAGAATTCAGAAACGCCGTACTGCCAATTAGTTTATACATGTAGTTGAAATACCATTGAAAACGCCGTAAATTTTACACACGAACATATCTTATGTTAATGAGAAAATGCCAAGTGTTTTAGATAACCCAATTAAACTACAGTAGTTTAATTCTTGATTGCTTTATCATTTCTTACACTCGTCAGTACAATAGAATTTTGAATGTGCATGCACGCAATGCCTTATTTACCGGTACGTAGACAAGTTGACAGTTTATATCAGTTTACAGTTGAAGAAGCCAGTAAATATAGCACCGACCTCCACAGATGTATGACCTCCACAACACGTATGTACTGAAAACTGTTCATACTCAAACAAAAACAACGACAGCATGGAATCCGGTAAACGTCATTGCACCAACATAAGATATACAATGAAAATAGTGCCAAGTACTTATGTACTTAGGTATGTATATAAGTTCTTGATAGTGCATAAGGATATATTTTCAAAATTTTTCTATTAGTTTGAGTTATAAGTTGATAGTAACGTTGTCTGAATTACCAGAAGCTATAAATATATTTGTGATTTTACTTTATTTTATATACATGTACATTTATTTGAGTTTGACGCTATTTTGTAACACTTTTTCAGTTAAAATTTGATGTTCATAGCAAGTTCCATAACAAATAAGCATTGATTTAAAAAAATCATCATATATATTACATAGTAAAGGTATAATGCAGTTAAAACAACAACAACACGTGTTAATAATTTCTTTGTTTCTTAACGTTTCGGCATTGAGACTTCGTCAAAATAATACATAATAACAAACAATTAACGGACGTGACGTCATGTAATATTTGACGTTACGTTAAAGGGCGGAATATATATTATATAAAATAAAATAACATGCATGAATGAACAAATTAATGTGTCATTTAGAATTGAGTTATAGTACTATACGGATATAAAATACAAATATTTCCTATAGAATTATAATATATAACAAGGGGGCCACATTGGCCCTTTATCGCTCACCTGAGAACAAAAGCCAATAATCAATGACCAGGTAATATAGTTTCCATCTCGTAAAACTCATTTTTACGTAGATTTTGAGATCAAAACCAACAATGAAGGTATAATACTGTTAAACAAGCTAAAACGTAGCAAATTTTCTAATCCAAGGGCCCATAACTCTTGAAGTTGTGGTCCGATTCCACCCATAACTTAACTTGTCCAAAACCATAAGGTCATGTATACACATTCATTGTAAATATGATTAGGATCGGTGAATAAATGAAGGCGCTAGAGTGTAAACAAGCTAAAATATAGCAAATTTGCTAAGTCAAGGGCCCATAACTCTTGAAGATGTGTTCCGATTCCGCCCATAATCGAACTTGTCCAAGATCTTTTGGTTATACACATTTACTGAAAATATGATTAGGATTGATGAATAAATGAATGCGCTAGAGTGTAAACAAACTCAAATATAGCAAATTTTTTAAGTCGAGGGACCATTACTCTTGAAGTTCTGGTCCGATATTGCCCATAATCGAACTTGTCCAAGATCTTTTGGTTATACACATTTACTGAAAATATTATCAGGATTAGTGAATAAATGAAGGCGCTAGAGTGTAAACAAACTAAATATAGCAAATTTTGTAATTCAAGGGCCCATAACTCTAGCAGTTATTATCAGATTTTGCCCATAATCGAACTTAGCCGAGACATTGTGGCCATATATATTGTGAGCAAGTGTAATCAAGATTCGTAAAAAGCTGCGGTTGCTAGAGTGTAAACAAACTAATTGTGGACGGACGACGGACGCCGGATATTCAACGATCCTAAAAGCTCACCTGATGAATCAGGTGAGCTAAAAACCGGTAATAGGAAAAAACGTGATAGTACCTAACTAAAACAAAAATTAAACATTTAACATTTATTTTATACTGTAAACAAGGTTTTTGAATTCAAACCGTTAGGGTGAAGCGTTTGTAACTTATGTATCCAAAATTTTCCTTGCATAATCGATTAATATTATTGTTTATAACATCAACAGGCATAAAAGAAAATTCGGACATATTATGAGTGCCTTCATTAAAGTGGCTAGCAACAAGAGAAGAAAATCATTAGTAAAATTTGAAACATCAAATTTATGATTATTTATACGTCGTAAAACCGGTTGCATTGTCTGGCCAACATATTGTTTTTGACATTTTTTACACGTTATTAAGTAAATGACATTTTTCGATTCACAATTACTATTCTATTTTAAATCGAATGTCCTTTTTGTGACAGAACTCGTAAATGTTGAACCGAAGTTGATTCTGGTACAGTGAGAACATCATTTTTTATTACAACAAAAAATAATCACTAGTATCATCAGTTTTAAGATCTGAACTAACTAAGAAGTCATGTAAATTTTTAGGACGTCTGTAAGCAAGAATTGGCGTAAATGTTTTATGCACAAATTTAACATTTTCGTTCTTCGTTATATGAAGGAGGTCCCAGTATCGATGTATGGTACTACCAATATCAGGTAAAGATGGATTGAATTTTTTTTATAGTAAAGGTATAAAACTCCTGGGCCGAGAAATCGCATAAAAATACACCAATCATGTTCATCAAAGCTGCATGTGTGTTGTAACAATTTAAGACTGATTTTTAAAAGCCTGGTTTTATTTATCCACTATCTAGTGTTGTAACGATATATTGCTCTGAACTTGAGGAGCAAGCCCTTCCACTTACACAAATTATGCTTCAACATCACTGTGACCGCAGTTTGTGCTTGTTAGCTACAGTATAATGTTTTATTCATTACCACTCTGGTGTTTATCGACAGAAATCAACTTTGTAATCACTTACCACCGACAAACTTTTCAATAGATAGTTAACTAAGACACTATAATTCAAGATTTGACGCTCTCACAAGATTTCAATTCTCCATGACCATGTATGATGAAACAGCTGATTATGTTAACACTATACCACCATTTTCATGTATTTCAAGAAAGGTAAATCTCAACGATTGGTCAAAATCGGAGGTGGGGCAACCTTTTTTTTGGTTCCAAGTTTCCACACGAACACACCTCAGATTTTGACAAATCGTTGAGATTAATGCACATGTACAACCTTTTTATTTCCTGCAATATCTATATTCACAAAATACATTTTGTATATCCCATTGATCTGTTGTGTAAATCCTGCTTCTAAGAAAACATAAAACGAACCAAGCATTTCAGTATATAGTATTACTCCTAATCAAGTTTAACTGGGCATTCTTTATTCCATTCATTGCTTCTTTCATTCATTCAGTCAGTGTTACTTCTCAAAGGACTTTACTAATACACCTGTTTTAGGTTTGTAACATGATGGACTTCTGTGTAACATTGAATTCTGTATAACCCACTCCTACTTCGTTTCAAGTATAATTATTACAATATACCTCCTGATATTTAAAAGGCATAAAATAATACAAACAAGATGTAATGTTTCAGTACAATGCATTTGATTCCTATGAACAAATCATTTGCAACAGCAATGTTTGAAAAGCTGAAGAATCTCTATCCCAGTTGTTGTATATATAGTGACCATGATCAGTAGCTATATTGCGCATTTGGGGTTCATTTACGTTGCCATATCCAATGGTTATAACATTTGGACTTTGTTGATGCAATTTTGACATTAATTCTGTGTATGGGGCATTCCAAAAGTCAACCACTGCATGACCGTTGGATAAAATAATGATGACATCATCAGCGTCTGGACGATTTCCTATTTGAAAGTTGTCTAGGACATATCGGACTGCCCCTATATTTGAAGCAGCCGAAGATGAGGTCGGTGATAACCTAACCAAGGCAGGGAATAGAGAGGACTCGTTGTTGCCTCTGGAAAGAGAGTACGGAAAAGTCACATGGGATAGAGGTACAATTTAATAAAAATAAGCGTTTAACATGTATCACTACCATTGTGTTGGCAAAAACCACGGCAAAATTAAATATCATGTTTCCTAGAAAATAGTGGGTCAGTGAAATATTTTATTTTATGTTTGGGTATATACATGTAGTTCATGGCTTGGTATCACATGACGATTTTATAAACTTGTCAAATAACAAGAGAAATTATTGATGTTACTAATAATGAAAATTACTCATTATAAATAATATAAATTGTATATGTGCGCAAAGCAATCGACGATCAACATCGACATTCAATGTCTAGCTGGACAATCGACATTCATCTCGACATTCGTAAAACAGACTGTTTGGCCATCATAATAATGTAAATTTCGAATGTCTAGCTAGACAATCGACATTCATCTCCACATTCGAAGTTACGACTGTATCGCCCACATAGTAATGAAACTTTGAATGTCTAGCTAGACAATAGACATTCATCTCGACATTCGAAAAACAGACTGTATGGCCATCATAATAATGTAAATTTCGAATGTCTAGCTAGACAATCGACATTCATCTCCACATTCGAAGTTACGACTGTATCGCCGTCAAAGTAATGAAATTTCGAATGTCTAGCTGGACAATCGACATTCATCTCGACATTCGAAAAACAGAGTGTATCGCCCACATAGTAATGAAATTTTGAATGTCTAGCTCGACAATCAACATTCATTTCGACATTCGTAAAACAGACTGTATGGCCATCATAATAATGTAAATTTCGAATGTCTAGACAATCGACATTCATTTCGGCATTTGAAGTTACGACTGTTTCGCCGTCAAAGTAATGAAATTTCGAATGTCTAGTTCGATAATCGACATTCATCCTATTAAAACAATGCCCCTCCCAGTGACCTTGACCTACTGACCTTAAAATGCACATGTCCTGTAGAGGTTGTCATGAGGAACAAACATATGAAGCTTGATGATTGTATGTGGAAGCATTTTGATCTTATAGGCAAAGTTAAAGTTTGGTACAAACAGACTAAAACAATATACCCCCAATCTATTGATACGAGCATAAAAATATCTTCTCAAAGAGGGCGTCAATGACTCACAACAAACTAGTCAATGGCAGAGCAAATCTTGAGAGTTATGCAAACCTATATCATTGCTAGTTGCTATAAAGCTAATGGTACAAACTTTTAAAAAATGCTTACCTGTCGAGGTCAAGAACAGTCATACTATGAGATAGTTCGAAGGTCCCCAGTCCAACATGAACCTGATTACTTCCTTGGATTAACTGATGAAGTAGATTTCCAAGGAAAACCACTATTTTCGTGAATTCATGATTGGAACAAGTCGTAGACAGCATGAATATCACATCTTTCTTGCAAAAGGCTGGAATAAAAATATACCAGTACAATTCACAAGTACTAGAAAAGTATTTTTAATAATACATACATGTACTAGAGTGAGAAAATAGATTATAAGTGTTAATCTCTTGAGCAACAACATTCTTTCAACAACAGCATGTTTTCCCCACTGCACAATTTAACTATAATTATAATATAATCTCTCTAGAACAACAAACATAATTTTGATATTCCCAAAGGGTGTTGCTTTGGAGAGGTTACACCTTTTTCATTTGATCGGACATTCTGATATCACATAGTCTAGCTTATTCTACCGGTATACCAAAACAAATTACCTAGCCATAAAGCTCTTCAACTTGTATACATAAAATGTGACTAAAAGATGTTATAAGTCGAGTGAATGTGTGAGATAGTATCTATATGGTATAGGTCCCTACATGTTATAAATAGAATACTCTCTCATTAAAAGACACTCTCATTTCATTCAGAATTCTTTGCTTCATAAATAGATCTGAGTGATGGTACATTAAAATATGCAACTATTTTACTATGTCAGCGATATATACCAGTACTAATTATTCACAATATTGACCTATAAATGCTTAAAAAATTCAAATGTTTTGTTCAATTTAACTACACCACTGCACTCGATTGTATAAATATAGGTTAACTTTAACCACTGGATTAAATTTGAGGTTAGTTTAAAATTTGAGTTAAAGTTTGGTAAAACTTTGGTTAAAGTTGTTAAGAAATTATTTCCAGTATGATTTAATCCATGTGTCTGATATTGGTTAAGAAACTGGCAGGATTCTGAATTTGTCAATCAATTTGTCTGAATTGTTAAGGTGCTCTATCGTTTGGTACAACAAGAGCAGCCATCTTGCCTCTGGTTAACTTTTAGTTAACCTTTGAACCATACCTAAAACTTAACTCATTGGTTAAATTTAACCAGCATTTAAATAATTGGTTGCTTCTAGATGTTCACCTAATGGTGAGTACACACAATTATCTTTAAAGAGTTTGTGACATGACATATGTAGCCCACCTGGCTTGGTAACAATATGTTGAGGTAAAGTTTGTTTATTTGTTGAAGCTGTTGTTGGTGGTAAAGATGATACTGTTGTCAGTGTTGTTGTTGTTGTTGAAGTAGTTGTTGTTGAAATCATCGTCGGTGCAGCCGGTTTTAAATTTGTCAGTTGTGATAATGGTATGTTGCAGAGATCTGTGTCACAACATTGTAAATTGTAGACGTCTCTCTTGTACAGGGATTGTTTTTTTGTTACCACTTGTGCGTGCTTCACATTACTATCTCGTCGGAATATCGGTGAACAGATCTTCAATAATAAATATAAATGTATCAAAGAATTAGTGCACAAGTAAAAAAAATATTCATCACCAATTTTCTACGTCAAACTGATTGTGTAAAGTTTTCGTAGGATTATGATCAGTGGTCGAGCGGGAATGCACTGGACTACTATACAAAAGGTCGTGGGTCTGATTCTCGGCTCCGTTTTTTTAATTTCTCAGAGACGCTTCCATCCAATCCCAACTACCGAGCCAAGTATTGCGTCTAGGAAATAACAGAAAAAAGCAAGGGGTGTATCAGTGCTTTGTACCAGGCACAATAAAGAACCAAAAATCTATTTGAAAAGAGTAGGCATATAAATGCCCGGATCTCCTGTATCTTATCTCCCTCCCCCCTTCTCTCTCTCTCTCTCTCTCTCTCTCTCTCTCTCTCTCTCTCTCTCTCTGGAGCGGCTCTGAAATTACCATAGCTGTCAAACGTGCCGTTAATCAACAGATATATCGAGGGTTCAAAGTTAAAAGGTGATAACTACATTTTTGCCGAAAACGACTTTTTGAGATTTTTCAAAGGTACTTAGTGTCCTTTATATCTGGCAAAATTTTTGAAGTAAATTTCAGTCCATATTTGGGCAAAAATGAAAGAAGTATTTTGTGATAACTTCCTTTCAACAAATTTTGTAGAGGTAAAAGGTTCTAAGTGTACTTGTCCCCCTACATTTGACAATTGCTGATGAATCTGTAGTGGGAAAAGGTGATAACTGACATTATCCCCTTTTACCTCTGAAAAATACTACATTCATTCAATCCACAGTGCACCATCTGCTATCTCTTTTTCCCATGAAGTTTCTCGGTTATTTATTTATCTTAGAATATAGTCAGTGATAATTCATGGCAATAAATTAATCATAATACTGATAAGATTAATTAATTATTTGTGTATTGACCAAAATAGAGAAAATAATTATGCAGTGAAAACAATTACAGTGATATAGATAATTCTTTATCAAGGTGAGTAGTCTTTTGTTCTGTATTATAAATTATCAATGTCTCGTGCTTTGTAGTTGATTACAAGAACTGTATCTTCTATTCTAACTAATGCCACTTTTTTGTGCTGGGTTATGAAAATTCTTGTATTTTATATGACTTTGTTATCTAAGATATTGTGTTTTATTGTTATTTTTGTGTTCAGTATAACTTAATTAAATAAAAACAATCGCAAAGTTTACGTATTCAATCAACTTGAAGTACTTAAAATATTTATACAAACTTCTGGTTATATACTGAATAAATAAATTGAAAATATTTTATTCTGCAGGTGGACGTCACAGAGTGGTCAGACTTGCTTTACATCCAAGACCATTTTGAAGTCGCTGTACACTATTGAATGCTTATTTTTAAGTGGCAATGCAAAATCGCAACTTCTTGCACCGAAGCAGATTACTGACAGTGCCCGAAATATCCGCAATGGTCATCACGTGATATAAACAAAACAGAAATAGAGCGAGGTCACGTGTTACTCACACCAACTAGTGTTAGCTTGATGACGCAGTCGCTATTTATAGTCTAAGAATGGAGCGAGCTCGATAAACAACGACGGGAATGAATCTGCCCATCTGTCAATAAACGAACCGAATCCAATCCTACTATAGTAAACAAACATGGCGTTGAATTTAGTACACTATCAAGCATTGTGTTATATTACTGAGGATGAAGCAAAACTACTTTTTAAGTGGTGTTCATGTGTACATACAGACTGTGTATTATTCAAGTTGTTAATCGGACTCGCTAATAGTCTCAATGATCACGTGACATTCACCGAATACTAGTAGCTGTTTCATATCGTTGTCGTCTCGTCAGTGTCAATCACCTATAAATTACTAGAAACGTGTCAATATTTCAATAAAAGTGGTTTCAGTTGACTGAGAATTTGACTCTGCCTGGTGCGCTACAACGAGAACTAGTTTAGTATTTATATGGGCACTCTGACGACAAGGTTCGACATTAAGGCAGGTCCGAACGACAAGCAATAGCTTCTGGTCCAGTCTAGTGCATCTTGCTATTTGGTAGCCCGAATGGTCGTGCTCTTGAAAATGCAGCCGAAACTCTTTATATCAAAGGACTTAGGAAAAATTGTTCGATCTAAATGAACTTCGATGTATAAATTATTAGAGAAATTCGTTTTGTTTATTACATTTTGGAGCGATCTTCGGTGTGTTGTAATAATCATTTAATCGTGTTATAAGATACGGAACACGGTATTTATACGTTTCGATGTATTTATTTTAGCAACATGTCGCAAATAAAGAAATCATTATAAACATATTCACACAGACTAATTTTATAATCGCGAGCGTGGACACTGACTTGTTTACGCAATTGTCATTAATTAAAATTTCGATTTCGGAGCTCAATACAAAAAGTGTCCGATCAGGTGAGAAATGATGACTTAATTGGTTCGACATAGACGGTCACTTTATGGTTCGATATAGATGGTCACTTTACAGTTGAAAATCTATGTTTGGGACCGTTATACCAGGTTTTTACGACAACGTACCCTCAGACAACGGAGTATATTATTTTTGGAGACTTTATTTAAATATTTTAAATGCATTCCAGCAGATATTGCAACGTCTGATACATCGAGGTGATAGTTTCCCCTGATTTTAATTTTAGGGTGGAAACAGGGACTACATATAGAGTACCTCGTGAACTGTATAACCATATGACCAGATTCATGAGATTCATGAAACATCAACGGCTTGTATTTTTGATCGAGTAGATGATCACTTTAGTTTCGGGATCAGTTCAGTCAAAATAACAAATTCGTGTGATCTGAAACTTCGCACATCCTGATAAAAAATGTTACATAGGCCACATTCTAGTATTCAATTGCCGGATGCGATTTTGCGCCGTACAAACATTTAACTTGTGACAGTATTGATATGTTAATAGAATATGACACCATGTATGAGAAAGCTCGTATAAACTCTACAACAGAGTAAATAACACCGAAATGCTGACAGAACAGCATGGAAATGACATAAGCCACGTAGAAAAAGTATGACGATAAATGTATACTGATGGTGTACCCTTCTCATAATGGATACAAAGATTTGCAAAACAGGGCCCAGTTGTTCCAGACAAAACCATAAATCATACAATTTACATTGAAGAACAACAAAATACACCTGATAATGAAAATCCAACAAATGAAAATGACTACTTTAGTGCACCGATGTGCATCCCTGAAAAGACCAGTTAGGAGTACGTACATCAACCAGAGATAAAGACAGGAAATATCGAGGAAACCATATTAATAAAAAGAGACCAGAACTTGATTCGGCAACAACAAGTGCTTGATTACCATACAAAGCGTCTTGACAAAATTCTGGCCAGCAATGTGTTGAAGCGACAGAAAATGATGGCAGATGGAAAATTGCTAAGAACCGTACTTGACTTTTTTGATTACACAATATTGGTGCAAGAATTGCCGAGAACATTCAGCCAAACACATAAAACTAATTTGTCAAATTCATGGTTATGATAGAAGAGATAGGGGTGGGTGGTAGATGGGACATGTACATTTCTGACTTTGTTTCGCTTGGCATTGGCTCCAACAGGAAGTATTTAACGTTATAAAACTTTATTTGTACCAGTATATTATGGGATTAAACTTTCATTTCTGGTCGTTTATGGATGTGTAAACTCCCTCAGACATCATAACACATTGAATAAAGCCCCCGCCAATCCTTTTATTTCCAATTAAATTAAATTGTTTTATTCAATTCTTACAAATGTCGGACATGAACCGCTAAAACTCTTTAGCTGGTAAAAGTAGGCCGTCGACGATGTACAAAAACAAAAGGTTTCCGATTGAAAAGGAGTTTATCGAAGTGTAAACTCCCTCCATTGACCAATCAAAATTAATGCGTAGATTTGTAAGAATTGGAAATAATGACTATTGAACAGTTTTGGGGTAAATAAATATGTTTTTATGTACATTTCAATTACACTGTACAATTAAAACGATGCAACACTTTAATGTGAGATTTTAGTACATATTTACTAATATGCTAATAACCATATAGAAAGTAATACACAAAAAGTACTTAGAGTTGGGAAATATGTCTATAAATGAGAAACATTAGGTTGTGTACAAGTTTTAGCTTATTATATATGTTTTGTGTTCTAAATGACATTATAGAACATTGTACCAAGCGATGTCATACTTGTATCGCAACAATTATAACAATATCTTAATAATTAACATAGGAAAAAGGCAGTAAGTGCTTAACTTATCACCTTTTACCATAAGTTATCTAGAACTGTCATTCATACCACTTCAGAGGTAAAAGGTGCTAAGTGCCGTTATCACCTTTTACCTTTCCGAAATTGTGGTTAATCAGGTACTATACTTAGAACCTTTTACCTCTGTAAAATGCCTCCATTTCATTTTCTAATTTCCCAAAAACATTAATTATTGCTTGCAAATTATATCAAGCAAGGCAAAATTCACTAAGTACGATCCAAAATGGACAACAAATATAAAAAAATTGATAAGTATTTTTTTCGGAAATAAAAGTTGCATAAAGATTTACGTATTTGAACCCTCGATATGTAATGTTACGTACTGTACTGTTTGTGTTGTTCTTTTCATTATGTGCTGTTTGTAATCTTTGAACTATTTATATTCCATTTGTTTAATATGGGAGTTTATAAGGACTAGCTTATTATTTCTTAAATACTTGTTGTAAAGTTGGATTTTTACAACATTCCATTACATAATTAACCTATGTAGTATAATAGTATTACATAATAAGTATAATTCACCATAACCATTTATAACTTGCAGAGCTAAATTATTAAGGATTTTCAGCTACCCTTTCTATTCAGAAGGACTTATTTTTAGCCAATCTATTTTTAGATTATGTATTATCTTAGATAGTTATGATAATGTTTAACTCTTTACTTTATATTGTAATAATTACTTTAGTATTACTTTATTTCTATTAATATGCATAAACAACATAAACATTGTTAACTTTAGCATTATTTGTAGCTAATATCATTCTTTGATAATTTACTGCCTTTGTCTTAGAGACTACCAATGTTTATTTTCCATTACTGGTGTTTTTCCATCACTTTGTTTCAGTTAGTCATGTAACTTATTTTGGTCATGTGACCACTTACATAAGTTATGATAGTTCTATTTTTAGACTTACAGACAATGGAATATTTTGCAATACCATGACAATGTAACTTTTATAAGATTATCACTGATTGGTCAGCATCCTTTAGCTATTTTTCCTCCGACCAATCAGATCATCTGTAACAACTTTGACTACAGCGCCACCTGTTGGCTAAGATTCTAATATAAGCAGAATTTTGGCTTCAGTCAAGAATTCTGGCTGTTTCTTCTGAACTGGTAACTTCTCTTCACTCTTAGGGTCTGAGGTATAACTAATTAATTATTGAATTAATTATTTATTTAGGAACTTTGGCATTTTACCTCAGACATTCTAAAACTCTAAATTATTATTGCTAGGACAGTAAATTTTTGTTATTATTTACAGTAAATTTTACACTGATTATTTACAGTTAACTTTCACACTTATTTGTCATTAATCTTATTCTAGTGGCGGCCATCTTGGATTTGTGAATTAAGATTATCTAACTTAGTATATTTTTCATAGCTTACTTAAGTAAATTGTTTTAGGAGTCCAGAATCTTTAAGGTCTATTTTTCATACTTAAATTAACATATTTTTGACACTTTTATATATTGATTCTATTTCCTTATTTTGATTTTATACTTGTACTTTAAGATCATGTACTTGTATTTGTTCATTTAAACAGTAATTAAAAATTTGGTTGATTTTAAGATTTATTTACTATTTGTATTTTATTTTTCCTTTTTGTATTCAAAAAGGATGGTGTTATCCTGACGAGTCAATTATTTTGACAGTTTTTATCAGTTATTATTTCACTGCTTCCAAGCAAACTATTATCGAACGTTTTATAGCACAGCACAGTAGTACATTTTTACTAGTCCGCAACAATGGTGTCAGAAGTGGGATCGTGTATTTTATCTCGATAACTTCGCATCACCATTTTTCATAGTTTGTACGCAGGTACAAGCGCCCATTTTTAAATCCCGCATCATACTAATACAATGTATGACAATTTGAATGTTAGAAAAATGCTAATTCATCGACTTCAATATTAGAAAAACATAATTCATCTCGTAATTTTGAGCATTCGAATTTAAATTATCAACATTGAAATTATTAACAACGTTGAAATCTGGTACTTCTAAGTTTAAAGGTGACAGAGAGGTCTTTTTTATATAAATAATTAAAATAAGCTGCCCCCATCGTTCATTTAAATTTCATACATTGTACTTAATTTTCAAAGGATGCATGGCCATTGAATAAAAGCAGCTCTCAAATTACCTAATGTTTGAAATAATAACTATTGCAGAGATTTTCTTTGATAGAGACTTGATCACAGTACTCTATTTGAAAATTCATTTACCGTTTTTGCTCCACATCGCATCTTGTAAGTACTGGGTGAATTTCTTGCTCCAACTTTGGTCCATATGATACACACCTGGTTGAAAACAACAAACAAAATGTTTGAAATATATAAAGAATGTCAATACTATTTAATTGTTAAGGATTATATATAGAATAAAGATGTAGGAAAAACAGCTTTCAAAGTTTGTTTGTTACATTAAGTATTATGTTAAAAATTGCCTTGGAACGAAGTTTCACGGTAACATTGTTGTTTATTGAGACATTCAAATTCATTTTTACATTTATTGGATCCCATTTTATTAGATATTTACTGAAAATAGAAGTAGGTGTTAAAAATGAACACTGAAGGTTCACAGTTGTCGACAGAAATAAAACAAAATGGAGCCATTTAGAATAATGGATCTTATTGTATGTTTGTTACTTATTTTGAATTACTAGTATTTTGAATTAAGAAGTTTATTCACTCAATAATGTAGGTCCTGATCCTGTCAATACAATCTGAAAAGACGGACGGACTGACAGTCATACATGTTTATCATTATGCTGATTGTAACCAAACGTTAATCAGGGTTTTTTCTCGGTAATTTGGGAATATGACCCATACCCTTGGGATTGGGAATTTTCGCGGTGTTTTAATCAAAATTGGGAAAAAATGCATAACTACAATTCTTGCAATGTTCAACTTATTCTACTTATTCTCCCATAGAACAATAGCAGCATAAGGTATTTACTACAAATAGTGATGTTAATGAACTTAAAAGATTTTTTTTTAAATATTTGGGGGGGGGATTGGGAATTTTTGTCTGTGAATTGGGAAAAAATATACTATTTGCCATTGGGAATATGACCAAATTCTGGTTATAAAATCGTCCCAAAAAAATCCCTGCGTTTGCATGTTTTTTGATGGGGGTATTACCACCAAATATTTGTAATGTATTCATACTGTAACACTGACCTGACCAGATGAACAGGTGATTGGGTTACATTGACTGATGTCTGTACCATTACTGTCACAACTGTAGCACACCAATGCTGGAATAAAATAATAATATAAGATACACCTGACCCATTTTGACATGACTTTGTTAATCCCTACAGTATATATTATACAGTACAAAATGCTGGAATAAAAACATACCGGTATGAATATAATTTGAAAATACTAGAAAAGTATTGTTAATAATACATACTAGAGTGACTAATAGAGTGAATAAATTGATTTTAAGTCTTAGAAATACAAAACCTCTCCAGAGACAGCTATTCTTATGTAACATTTATTCATAGAGTCGAAAACTCGGGAAATATTGGACAGATTTGAATGTACTTGAATGGTTAACTTTAGTTTTATTATATATAGTAATTATTCATTTATTAAGGCATCGACTAAATGCTATACCAATATCAACCCGAATACATTGAAACAAATATCACATTGTGACTTACGGCACTTGTTGCATAATTTCGGACATACACTAGTCGACAATGTTGGGTCATTGCACATATTAGGATTCTGTGAAGCCATTAAAACACAACCACCCGGGTCTACGTCCTGACATGAGTTCACAGCTGCAGTCACATGACACACGATGAAACATAACACAATACATGTCCCTACTAAATAAAAATCCTCAAGCTTTAGTTAATGTGTCAATCATGACATGCTTATAAGAAGATAAGTTTGAAAATAGAAAGAAATCTCTGTAGATAGTTTGTCAGTTTGTATAATAATAGAATTTTATTGATTTGATGGTTCCAGGGTTGTTACAAGTCTGAATCAAACTATCGGAACAGAAAATGAATTGATATCCACTAAGGTCTAAAACATTGTAAATGTTTGTTTCTGGTTACCCGACCATGGCGACCAACCCTATACTTTAAATCAAGCCCCAGAAAAAGTACATCAAAGTTTCTCATTTCTTTATCTTTCCCCACGCTTTCAAGATGCAAATACAAGCCCTGATCAATCCACCTACCCAAATTTTTAATCAGTCTGTAACCAGAAACAAACATATTGTTTAGGCTGAAGTGTGTACGGGTGTTATAAAGATTTAGACATTTAGTTACCATGACAACAAATGAATTCAAAATAGAAGTAAGTAAATAATAAATTTTATGCAGTAAATGCATCAAATGTCGAATACAAAACTAACTGAAGGAATTAGTAATTATATTTTCTGTTGAAATAGGATTGGAAAGCCTACATGACGTATAAACTCAGAAAATTGAACAAAATTCCCACAGCTCAGTACAAAAGTTTCATCAAAGACAAAAACAGTAATTTGAAATACAAATAAAACTTACATACAAAGTAAAGGTTGAACATCAGTAGAATGTATAAGATTAAATGATAACTTGCAGGTCACAAAAGAAATCTCAATTTCTACAAGTTCTTCAAGTAGTGAGAGGTAGTGTTGTCTATGAGTTCACTTCATTATATTTCGTAATTGGGTCAGTTTACAGATAAAGTATACATAATAGACATAATTTTGTCAACGCTGTTCTTGTATTCAAGACTGTTATACAAATATACTATTTTATCATTTTAAAGTCCTTCAAAACATTATAAATTAAATTTAAGTTATTTAATAAATAAAGTATGCACCTTTTTTCGACACTGTTTACAACAGACACACAACAAATTGGCTTTCTCACATTTGCAATGCATATTTAAGGCCCTGTTTCATCAAACATCTTACGCCACTTCTTAAGGTGAATCATCACAGCACAAATTTGTGAAAAATACCCACCTGACATTTTTGCTATGCGTCCTAAAAAGTGGCGTTGTTCAATAATTACTGAAAGTACATAACTGAAATGAGTTTTTATCAATAGCTAATGATTCAATGTACATTTCTACACAGACACTTGGGGTTAGGAGCTTTAAAAACCCAAAATATTTGTATTTTTGTCAATCCCAACACATAAACTTATCATATCTATCAATAAAACCTAAAATAAGCCAACGTCAACAATATATACTACAAGATATAAATGTTCGTTGGAAAAATAGCCCACACGTACCTTCGAAAACACCTCGTATTTTATTCCATTTCCAACATTTTCACATAATCCTTGTGTCAGTCGATGTAGTACACATTATTCTTCACGATTATTGTCAAGTTTAAGTTTCAACCTCAACATTAACACCAAAATATCAAAAACAATTAGCAAAATTGTCAATATTTTGCATCAGCTACATTTACAATCTATATGGTTCCCGGCTTTGTAGCGTTTGAATGCACCACGTATTGAACACATGAGAACCAGTGTGTTATTTTCCTGCTGGTTCTCGTAATTTCAGTACTCGATGCAGTCATATACTACAAAGCCGGGAACCATATAGATTGTAAATGTAGCTGATGCAAAATATTGACAATTTTGCTAATTGTTTTTGATATTTTGGTGTTAATGTTGAGGTTGAAACTTAAACTTGACAATAATCGTGAAGAATAATGTGTACTACATCGACTGACACAAGGATTATGTGAAAATGTTGGAAATGGAATAAAATACGAGGTGTTTTCGAAGGTACGTGTGGGCTATTTTTCCAACGAACATTTATATCTTGTAGTATATATTGTTGACGTTGAAAAATGTATTTTTTCAAAAGGGCTTATTTTAGGTTTTATTGATAGATATGATAAGTTTATGTGTTGGGATTGACAAAAATACAAATATTTTGGGTTTTTAAAGCTCCTAACCCCAAGTGTGTGTGCATTTCTACACCAGTAAAATAATATTTGATGATTAACAAGTATCTATAATTCTCACCTGAACTTGTGATAATTCCATTTGCCAAAATAATGTATCATAATATCAAAATTAATTTAAACTACAATGTCCAACAATAACTTCAATATGTCATTGAGGGTTTTCATATTTCAATTTTTCACTTTTAAATGTTCTTCCATGTTTATTTTCGATTTTTAACACAGTCCTCAATATTCACATTTTACAAAAACCCTCCACACATGTGTTTACACTATATACTACACAGTAGCCTAAATAAATATGGAAGAAAAATCACTGTGTGAAAGTTGAGGACTGTGTAAAGAATTGAAAATAAACTTGGACAAACATTTAATAATGAAAATTTAAAATATGGAAACCTTCAATGACATATTATGATACATTATTTTGGCGACTGGAATTTGAGTTCAGGTGAGAATTATAGATACTTGTTAATCATCAAATATTATTTTACTGGTGTAGAAATGTACATTGAATCATTAGCTATTGATAAAAACTCATTTCAGTTATGTACGTATAGTAATTATTGAACAACCCCACGTTTTAGGATGCATCGCAAAAATGTCAGGTGGCTATTTTTTCACAAATTTGTGCTTTGACGATTCACCTTAAGTAAGCATTGTCTCTTCTCCCTTCTCATCAGTAAAAAGCGTTTATTCAATATTTTCTTAGCTAGGAATTTTTAAGTTTAGGAACTATTCTTTCTTAACTTTACGATAGCTCATGGTCTTTCTTAAAGATAAAAAAATCAGCCGCTGCCATTATTATTATCATTACGAGACAGCCTTTGGTTTTATGTCTGTAGAGTGCCGTGTACTAGATATTTGTAAATAATGAAAATAAATTTTTATTACGTCCAGGGGCACATGTAGCCAGCTTTGAATGAATGTTATGCGCAAAAGGAGGGAGGTATGGGTTAACTAACTCCTGCTGCTGATTGGGTCCCGATTTTATTTTAAATTAGAACTAAAATGGTGAACTTTGAGTTGTATTTGCAGGGATTAGGGAGCGCTGTTTCGGAAGGGCCATCTCTCAGCCAACTACTGGTCGATCCAATCTTCTTCCAGAGTCATATACCAAGTGTTATCTATGTCTCTGCTTCTTCATATTGTTCACTTTTTACGTCAAAATGTCAATAGTTGATTTTTTTAGAATCCTTGAAAGATTAAAAATGTTTGCCTTTTCTTAAGGTATAATTCGAATTTGTGACAAAATGCAATCTGACATTTTAGCTATGCATTTAGAAGTGGCATTGTTCAATAATTACTTAAAAGTACACTGAAATGAGTTTTTATCAATAGTTAATGATTAAATGTACATTTCAGCATCAGTAAAATAATATTTGATGATAAACAAGTATCTATAATTCTCACCTGAAATTATGCTAATTCCAGTTGCCAAAATAATGTATTATAATATCAAAATTAATTTAAACTGCAATGTCCAACAATAACTTCCAATATGTCATTGAGGGTTTCCATATTTTAAATTTTCACTTTTAAATGTTTTTCCATGATTATTTTCAATTTTAAACAGTCCTCAACTTTCACATTGTAAAACAATCCTCCACACGTGTTTACACTATATACTACACAGTATAGCCTAAACAAACATGTATGGAGAAAATTCACTGTGTGAAAGTTGATTTAGTAAAAACATTACTATTAACACAGATAAAATGATGAACAGTCCATTACATGTAAAGTATAAAATCAATCACAGGTAGCACAATTTTATACGAACACTTGTGGGTGTAAATACTGATCCTATTATATTTTTTGAATATGTGCATTGACCATCTCAGAGGCAGATCCAGAATTTCAGATTATGTGTGGGGGCGTAATATTTAAGAAAGTAGGTAGCAGCTAGGGGGGTGCGGGACCATATGTATTTCATTTCTATTTATGGTCGGGGACTTTTAGGGAAGCATTCCCCTTGATTCCGCCTCTGCATTTGATGAAAATATTTTAACACCAATAAAATTCCCACCAACTTATCAACCGATGAAAAAACGGATTTATTTGGATGGCAAGTTGATAAGGGCATAAATCAAAATAATGAAGACAATTTTTCTTTTCAAGATTTAAAGAATACCACACAACACAGGAATGTACTTTAATGTTCTGATGGTGTGTCTTGATGTTGTTAAAAATGTTGCAAATTTTCAGCTTGATTGTGTTACTCGTTCAAAAGTTACATTAGAAAAACAGGCAAAAAATGTCCCAAGTGTAACACTTTTAGCGTGACATTTTTTCTTTACACATTTTTCAATCTTTTATATTTTGTTCAGTTTTTGGGTAAGTAATCAATGGTTGTTCTTAATTGTACATGTGTGATAATATGACGTAACAAGATGGCGACGAATGGCTTGAAAAATCTGAGCTCAGCAATGTTTTATTAAAAATAAATGGATTTCTGTGATCATTGGATTGTTTCATAGTATTTGAAGTGCTGGATAGTTTTACCATTTGTCTATGAGTATGTTTAGTGGGATATAAGTGTCGAAAAATTAGTGATTTTATGTGTTTTCTCCACCTTGTGTAAATACTCGGATTATCAAAATGGCGGCAATATTCTCACAAGTAGATCTTGTTCAAAATATGGAAACGGGTGATTGGGAGTACGCTGCAACAAACAAACGAAAAAGACATAATACTTCTGTAAGTACAAATCCATTGTCCCCATCCCCATCTGGTTTAGAGTTCGAATCGGCTGATATGGACTCCAAATTGACAATGATATTTGAAGAAATTTTGAACCTGAAGATAGATCAAGCCAATACACATAAACTCATTCCGAATTCTGATCGATTCTACAAACATATGTGCAATAAAATCAACAATATTGTGGATGTTACCAATCAACAATCATCCCTTTTAAAAACATTGACATACAAGTCCATTGATATCGAAGCGCGTGGACGCCGCAACAACCTGATATTCCGTGGGATTAATGAAAGTAAAAACTCTAACTGTACCTCTCAAGTTTTTGATTTTTTGGCAAACATAATGCAGTTGGATACGGAAGGCATGCAAATTTCCCGTGCACATCGGCTTGGTGTAAGGCGGAACGATCAACGATCACCAAGACCAATTATTGCGAATTTTATTCACTCTGGTGCTGTAGAGTTTATACTGTCCAATGCAAAAGCATTGAAAACGTGCCCAGGCTATTCGATTGATAGGGATTTTCCCAAGGAGATATCAGAAGCTAGGAAGCGCTTATGGCCACTGTTTAAAAGCACAAAACAATCAAATCCTAAGAGTAACGTGCAAATAATTTACCCGGCTAAACTTATTTGTGACAATAAGGTGATCAGTAATGAGTTCCCTGACTGGCACCATATTTTGAACACAAACAGATTGGTCGGTATTCATCAAATAGAAGAAACGACTATCAACCATATCGACATTAGTTGCAGTGATATACCTGTAAACCGCTGTGATAAGCAACCATCCGCTTGTGTACAACAATCAACGAGCAGCAATATCATCGGTACTCCTGGTAGTGAACAGCCACCACATGCTTACATCAGTGTGCAATCAAATGCAATAGATTTGTCGCAGACAAAAAACGTTCCATCGTTATTTGAAAACATAAAAAAGTCTGCAAATGTCGAACAAAAGGATATGACTTCAATACCTCAAGGTGCTTCCTCAACCACCTCTAGCAATACACAGTCCGACTCGCAACGCAAGTCTCGTTCTAAAAACAAATAAAGTTTCCTTTTAAAAAGGAAAGGCTTGGCTGGTTGTTGCTGATAAAAGTTAGTTCTGATACCATAACTAAATTGGTTCATTTTATTTCGTCTTGTTGACCATTTTAGTTATGGAATTGTCCTCTTTCAAAGTCAACAGGTAGTCTGAAACATCGGCATATTTTTCTATTTATAGATTTTCCTATAATTCATCGTACTGTACACAAGTTTTAAATTGCATCAGAGAAAGCGTTTCGCAAGTTAAATTATAGTAGGGGTGTATTTCATTAATTAATTAATACTCCGCTTATTACCTTCAGCAATTATGCTGATAATTAAACAAAGAGCTAGTAAAGTAAAAATAATTGAGACTGCGTTAATATATCTTATCTTTTCGTGCCTTAACGGTTGATGGAACATGCCGATTTATAGTGAAACACCCCGATTTTACAATGAAATCGCAAATGTGTACATCAAAATCACGTGACAAAATTATTGGCGGCATAGCGTTCCGCAGGTTTCATTATAGAAGGGGCTTCCTTAAATTCTCTTGAACAATCCTCCGCTAATATGTCTTTCAGTAATGATTAAAATAATTGATTTAAATATATTGTACATAGTAACAGAAAAAATAGACAGTTTTAAAATGTGTACCTTTACGTGTAATTAATGTTAATAGAACAAACCGATCTTTAGTGAAACACCCTGATTTCATAATAGACTAGCACAGTGAAGTTGGTACACTCAAGTCATGTGATACCGATTCACACAGCAAGCGTAAACCAATCACCGGACTGTTAACATATAGCTGGCAACCAATCGCCGGACTCCTTTCATTTTTGCGCACTTGTACCCAGCTTTCGCATTACAGCTACCAGCATCTAGGGAACAACTGCAACTGAAAACAATAATAGGGCTTGGAGCCGTAGCTCCAAGCCAAAAAAACGTCCGGAAATCGACGACAACAATCACCATCCAAGCCACGCAAAGGTAAACAAAAGAAACTCAACGATGATGATTGTCACCAGAACAACAAACGTCCAAACGACCAGAACAACACTAGAAGTGATGCGCGTACAAACGTAGACTCTGGCTAACGGTTCCAGGAGAAGGTGCAAATAAAATTTGCACTACTTAATGTACAGTGTTTCATTTCAAAGAGTTGTAATAAACTACAGTGCCCTGAAATTATTTCTGTTTTTCAGTCTAATGACGTTATTATGTTGACAGAGACATGGTCAAATGAATTACAAGACTTTAGTGTTAATGGATTTCATCATTTCCCATTGCACAGAAAGAAAACGAAACACTCAAAGCGCGACTCTGGTGGTATTATTATTTATGTACGTGACAATCTTGTAGATGAAAATTGTATATTCATACATAGTGAAGATGATATTCTATGGTTACGAATTAACGGTAAAACATTATTTTTAGACTCGGATCTATATTTAGGCTTATGTTACGTTATGCCTGAAGGTAGTAGTAGGTATAACGCTATAGACCAGAATTGTTTTGACAGATTACTTGATTCTGTTGCAACTATACATAACTCGACGAATGGTAATTGTCATATCATACTTTCAGGTGATTTTAATGCTCGTACTTCAGATAATAACGATTTTGTCGATTTTGACTCGGGTGATTTTATTTCTGTACCAGATGATTATCATGTTGATTCATTAACCCCAAGAAAATCGCAAGATAAAGGTCATACTAATAATAACGGAAACTCTCTTTTAGATTTTTGCAAACAAACAGGTATGCGCATTATGAATGGCCGATGCTGTCAAGATAGTACTATAAGCAAATATACACTTGTTGGTCATAGAGGTCGTAGCGTCGTCGATTAAGTCTTATCAACCGAAAACATATCTAATTTATTTACATCATTTTATGTTCACGATCCTAATCCATTGTCTGATCATTGTCTGATTTCCTTCCAATTAGATAATACATGTACATTATGTAAATCCGATAGTGATCAGACAGATTCTGACAATAGTCACTGTGATGGGTTTGACTGTAAACATATTGAATGTAAATATTCATGGCGTAACGATATGAAGGATGACTTCATAAATTCTGTTAGTACTGTTGATTTTACCGAAAAATTAAGCCGTATTGCCGAAAATGTTACGAACTGTTCAAATTGTAAAGAAATTGAGACTAATTTAGAATCATTTTCTGAATTATTGTGTAATACCACAGATAAACTATTCAAGCGTCCGGTCATTCATTACAGCCATGATAACATATCACCAAATAATCACAAACCGTGGTTTAACGATGATTGTACTTTCAAACGTAATCATTTTTTATCCGTATTAAACCATTATAGAAAGAATGACTCAAGCAAAAATTGAGTGATGCTTGTGAAAGCACGATCGGAATATAAAAACACGCTGAAATCTAATCGCAATCGGTATTTAAATGATCGCACTTCTAAGTTAGAAACCTATAGATACAAAAACGCCAAATTGTATTGGAGAAAGTTAAAAGAAACAGCTCACGTAAAAACACCTGATATACATCTGTCAAGTTTCGAGCATTATTTTAAGGCTATAAATAACCCGGACGACCCATTTTTTCCAGCCGGATGAGGACATAATGTATTTCAATGAGCGTTTTGTTAACGGGGAATTCCAGGTCATGTTTAACGAACTTGACTCCAAAATTACAGAGTGTGAAATATTAAAAGCTATAGGCGAATTGAAAACTGGCAAAAGTGCTGGTCCTGATAATCTTTTAAATGAATATTTTAAACATGGAAAAAATTATTTACTACCATATCTATATAACTTATTTAATACTGTTTTTAAAACCGGATGTTTCCCTGATACATGGTCAGAAGGATATATTATCCCCTTGCACAAGAAATGCTCGCACAATAACCCCGAAAATTACAGAGGGATTACCCTATTGAGTGTTTTAGGCAAATTATTTACAAGAATCTTGAATAATCGTCTAAATAAATGGGCCCAAACATACAACGTTTACGTTGAAGCACAGGCCGGCTTCCGAAGCGGCATGGGCACAACAGATAACATTTTTGTTCTGCATGGCCTAATAACTCATATGATAAATACCGGTAAAAAGTTGTTCTGTAGTTTCATAGATTTCAGTAAGGCTTTTGATTACGTAGAAAAAAATTGTTTGTGGCTAAAATTAATAAAAATAGGTATCAGAGGTAAAATGTTTACGATAATTAAAAGCATTTATTCAAACATAAAAAGTTGTGTCAAATACAATAACATGCTCAGTAATGAATTCACTTGTATGTTAGGAGTACGCCAAGGTGAATGTTTGTCTCCCTTTTTATTTGCCATGTATTTGAATGACCTTGAAGAATATTTGAGTCTCAATGAGTTTACAGGTATCGATGTTTTGATGACAAAATTATTTATATTGTTATATGCCGATGACATTGTGATTTTTTCTGATTCGGCCGCTGGACTTCAAAAAGGTTTTAACTTACTGTTTGAATATTGCAATAGATGGAAACTTAAGATCAACGTACAAAAAACAAAGGTAGTCGTGTTTAGGAAAGCGGGACTACTATCACGAGATACTCGGTTCACGTTCGAGGGAGAAATAATTGAAATTGTCAAATCATTTTCTTACCTAGGTGCTGTTTTTACACAGGGTGGCTCCTTTAATGAAATGCAGCGTTCGTTAGCAGGGAAAGCTCAAAAAGCCATTTTTAAATTTAACAGTTACCTCATTAATTTTCCGTATGTAACGGTTAGCCATAGAATTGAACTATTCGATAAACTAATATTACCAATCGTCAATTATTCTTGTGAAGTATGGGGCTTTCACAAAGCAAATAATATTGAAAGGGTCTATATATAGTCAGTATTTTAAACGTGTTTTGAACGTTAAAAGATGCACACAAAATGACTTTGTGTACGGTATTTTAGGAAGGTTTGAGTTATCGTACTACAGAAACATTAAAATAATAAAATATTGGCTAAAATACAATCGTGTAGTGAAATAAATTTTGTAAAATCATATATAACGTGCTAAAGATGGATGCGGATCTCTATCCAAACAAAGTCTCTTGGGTTACATTAGTGCGTAATCTTCTATCTGAGATGCGTTTTTTCGAGGTATGGCTAGAGCAAAGGGTTGGCGATAATAAAGCGTTCTTAAGTATCTTCACACAACGTCTTAGAGATATACGCATTCAAAATTGGCATGAACGTTTAGAAAATTCAAGTAGAACACACTTTTTTAAATCTGTTGTAAGCTTCGAATATAATTTACACTTAAAATGCATTAGTATTAGCAAATTTCGGATTGCAATGACAAAATTAATGGTTTCATCTCATAATTTGAAAATAGAGTCTGGTCGATGGCATAAACCAAAAAGTATTCCTCTAGAAGATAGAAAATGTTTAAATTGCAATAGAATTGAAGATGAATATCATTTTATTTTAGAATGTTCTTTATACACAGATCTTCGTAAGAAATACATCAAGAAATATTATTGGACACGACCAAGTATGTTTAAACTTACACAATTATTTGAAAATAAGAGTGAATCTTTAATAAATAGCTTGAGTGTCTACATTTTTAAGGCTCTCCAATATCGCGATTCGTTGAACTAAAATCAACCTAAACTGTCATTATTTTTGTTTAACTGTACGATATAATATACATAATATGTACATAATTATACATGTTTATGATGATTGGATAACTAAACCACGTATATATGTAAAAACACACCATAAAGTTTGCCTTGTGTTTCGTTTCGACAAGATAAACCGTATAATGGTTATATTGTTCTTTATAACATTTGATAAATTAGTAGTCATTGTCTGATGTTGAGTGTTACATAGTATAAGAGTCTAAGAGATATTATTATTCGTGTAATAAGCGTAATGCATACCAAATAATACCAGTACACATACTGTTGCATATTATGTCAGTTAACTTCAGGTTATATCAAAGAAACAACCATATTCGTCCGATAAATAATAGTGTTTCTCATTTAAAACTATTATACGTGGTTTAAATCTTAATGAATGTAAATACATGTGCGTGTTTTGTTCGTTTGTTGTTATTTTTGTATTGATACGAAAATGTTTGTGTTTGATTTCATTATGTATGTTGACTTACAAATGAACTATATTTCATACTATACACCTCCGCCAGATTCTGTCCTGTCCTCCTTTTCTCTTTTGTCTCTCTTGATTTCTTCTTACATTTATAATACATAAATCATTATCTAAACTGACTTGCTTATCTACCTTTCTTATAACAATGTACTATAATTACTAAAGCCTATTTTGCCACTTAATTGTTACTGTCATATGAAAATTGTATTGTGTTATTTGTATATTCACATGGGCCTATGGCTTACTGAAATTTGAAATAAACTATCTTCTTCATGTGTTATATTTAAAATTTAATGCATTTTGTTCAAATATTTCAATAATAAGTATTATTTAGAAATCACCTTTCAAGTGCACATGTAAAATATTTTGCTCAAGGAAAAAATGGAAATTCAAAATGATGATATTGCTGTAAGTAAACTAATGCTTGGACAGAAAATGCAGTTTAACATATTGATAGGCATATTTGTCCATGTTGTTTAAAAAAAAGAAATGATCAAAAGAATCATTTGTTTTTTAAGTTATACCATCTTGAATAAAGCTGATTGGAAATGTCCCGAGTGTAACATTTTGCATTTAGATAAGAATTTTTTTATCATTCTTTGAATTTGATATGTTTTTTCTCTATTTCTCAAACAGAAGCGTACCCACAAGCTCACAAAACTAAAACAAATTCATGTAGTGCAATTCATTTTTTGTGTACATGGTTTTAAGTGTTGTCCCTAGTGTAACGCTATATATTCATCATCTTAATTTTGATATGTAACTATAGAACAGTAGTCCATGTTAATTGTTTTCCACATTTATATCAAATAACTGACGTGAATAAATACTTTAAAGTCTGAAGCAGTGAAATGGAGCATGTTTAAAAACTTTGAAAGTTCTTATAAATATAGTTATATTCAGATATATATACCAAGTAGATTTGTTCAAAATACTGAAGATAAAAAGTAATTTATCTTTTACTTTGATGAAGAAACATTCTCAGATGAAAACAGTACAGAATTTATCGATTTATTTCATGATTTCTTAACATATTTTACATGTTATATTATTTATATATAACAATTGAAAATGTTACACTCGGGACACAAACACATCTTCATGCAATATTATACACAAATTCGGTTTGCTTTTACAGGAACTATACCAGTAACAATATACTAACACTGCAGGGTCATGAAGTTACAAAATGCCTAAATAAGTGGTAAAACTCCCATTTATAGAGGACTGAGAAGAAGCACACTCTGAGTAGAAAGACTTGAAATTGATATTTATTTATTAAACATTTTCTATGATATACGAGGGTTATCCTTTAAGTATGTAGACTTTTCTCATATCTGGGTTATTTTTCAAAATTTTGAAATCTAATTTCAGTGACGCATATCTTCTTTGAGTTGAGTTGCAAATACATAGTTCATAATCAAAACATTTCAAAAACTTTTTAATATTGTTTTACTTAAAACAAACAAAGATGAAATTGTGAGTCCTGACTGTTTTACTTAAAATAAACAAAGAAGAAATTGTGAGTCCCGAGTGTATTTTCTATATGTCTGTTTATATGACTTAATTCATGTTTAAAAGATTTGTTCAACATAGTTTGAAAAAGTTTGAATGTGTTGAGAAATCATTACTTTAATTTGATAAGTGGCAAAATTAGTAAATATATGATAATGCAATATTAATTGTTACAAGTTGACAAATCTACAGTTTTAAATGTTTTCTAATTCCTCCCCTCCCTCCAACAACATTTTCAACCAACAACATATCAACAGGACAGATGTTTGTGTATCTTTTTATTATCTTAAAAAACATAGAATGAATTGCAACGCAATGATCATAGCACTTTCATATTTGTATGCTAAAAGACTAAACAAATTTGTACGGAGTGTAACCTTTACTTAGTCTGTATATATATAAATTAATAATTCATGTTCAGTAACGCAATTGACTTACCAAATTGGAAATAGTTTTGATTTGTTCAAAAAAATATTCTTATTCAATGAATTGCAAAATACATTTGACAGATGTTGTTATAAATCCATTTTATGATACTCCTTATCATAACAGTTTCGTATATTTACATTACAGTTTTAGAATGTCCCCTGGTGTTGGTGTTGTCACCATTTAAAACTAAAACATTATCAAATAGATTATCTGTTTGTATTTTATAATAAAATAATTGAACAAATTGTATTACAATGAAACAAATTATATAACAATAGATTAACAATACTGTCATTATCATAAGACCATACACAAAGAATATCTGTCCCGAGTGTAACGGTAACAGAAGATATATACTAGTTTTGGGGACATTGTTAAGTTACCCAAGAATAGTACCAATTAAGTGAAAATTCACATATATCTTTGAATATACCTGAAAATTGATAAAATTGAATTAGCTAATTTGTATCTGCAGCAGTAAATGTTACATACAAACTTTTTGAAGCGTATTTAAAAAAAAAGAAATTCAAAACGCCAAAAATATATTTTTTTGGAAAATTATGGTTGTATGTATATTTTGTTTGTATTAAAAAGTTGTTTTCATGAAAGTCTGCTGAAAAAATCACAAAAATGTGTTATTATTTCCATAGTTTAATCCATAAGATTGTTTGAATTTTAAGGATTGCTATTAAAAATATAATATTTATTTGATTAAAATGTTGTAAATTTGAAGAAGACTTTAATCCTATACTTTAGCCATTGTCAATTTTTCACAATGTAATATATTTCCAACCTACTTTTGGCAATATTATGAACAAAAGTATCATTCTAAATTTGACCCCCCATGTCACGCTTTGTCTTCATTATTTTGATTTATGCCCATAAACTTGTTTAATTAGCTATTCTATCTTCCTAAAAATATCACAATCATACTCAAATTACGTGGATCAATCTTGGGTTACACAGAAATGGATCAATCAGGTATTACATGAAAACATGCTTGACCAACCAGGTGATATTAAGAAATGGATGAACCAGGCTTTATGTAGAAACATGCTCAACATGTTTGGAACAATCTTGGTTACACAGAAATTAAGAACATCTAAACATTAAATTAAAATTTATTTAGCAAAACAGAGAATGTAAAGACCAACGAATATGAAATGACTAAAAGCATTAACCAAATCATTTATAAAGAATACACAAAGAAAAAGAATTTTAATTATGAATCAATAAATAAATGCATTTGATAAAATGACAAAATAAACAAAATCATTGTTAATCATAGTTTAATATATAATATGACCAAAAAACCTTCCATTTTAGGCTGGAAATAATAAGTGAGACACATGTACCTATATGTATCATTTCAAGAATGTAACTATATCTTGAATATAACCATTTCCTGGTTGAAACCATATGGAAAAAAACATTTCTAGAAGTGAACAAATTCAAAAATATATCTACCATGTAACCATTTCAAGTTAAACAATATATTTGTTGACTTTTAATAATATTGCCAGCAGGATCCACACTTAATAAAATGATTAAGCTTATCAGTTTAGAATAATTAGATTCCAAGAAAATTATCCTGTAAACAAGTAGAATTAACTTGAAATGTCATTATCCAATAGACTATTTTTGTAGGTACATGTTGCAAATTGTGCATCATAAATATGAAATTCAATGAAACAAACAAATATGGAACAGTTAGTTTTGATAAAAATACAAAATGTATTTATCTGTATCTATATTAATGTACAAAGCATATATCCTAAACCTGTGTTAAGGTAAGCCTCACCATGTATGACAACAATAACTAGGTAGTTTTAAAAATGTTTTTTTTTTGTAAACATTCTGATGTCAAGGCTGTGTCCTGGCCTGGAACAACACTGAAGTGCAAATGTGACAAATGGATGTGTTGTATCAGGTTTGTGTCCATACAAACATAGTATGATGGTGCATGAATTTTATCCACTTTCTCACTTTTTTGCCTTTCCACACACTTTCAAGAGCAAAACAGTCCCACCAACATACACTGTTTTAATGGCATATAACCAGAAACAAACAATTCTTTGAGAAGCAAAGACAAAAATCACATGTATTATAAATAATCACCACCACATAAATAAGTATAACCTGTGCATCTTTGCCTCCATTTATCCTAAGCACTGGTCAATAGATTCAGAGTAAAAGTCCAGTTTTCATACTAATACAACGTGTTAAATGCTATCAAAGTATGCAATAAATACCTGATAATTCTACAATCTAGCACCAAACATCTACATGAGCAATTTATTATATCATACAAAGTTAAATGTTAGAATCATTCTCTACAGAATAAAAATATAAATGCATTTTAAATAACGTTTACCGTATTCTATACAAAAAAAAACATGATAAACCCAATTAAAACTGAAATTTTCATCAAGAATTATATTTTTCCAATTGAAAAGAATTTATATATTCACAACCTAAAGTATGTTGGTTTTTACATATTCAACTTCTGCAACAAAGACAAAATATGTAAAAATGTAAATATGCGAAACATTTAACAAATGTAACGCAGGTAAAATATATGAAAAATGTTTTATAAATGTAACACAGGTAATCAGAGACTGAAACAAGCTCTGCATAAAAAATACGAGAAAATGTAACATGTAAAAAAGGCAATGTTTTAAATGGCAATTCTGGTAACAGATATGAATGATAAAAATGATTTAATATCACAGAGTCAACATTTGTGAGAAAATTCCTAACAGCAACATAATATGTAATAAATTCAACGTCATTCCTAACAGCAACATAATATGTAATAAATGCGACGTCAATAAAAGTATGAATCACTTGATTTCAGGGTTATATCTTCAGTTCATTGCCAACAGTACATGAATTATTCTGTATGACAAGAGTATAAATGTTTACTAGTTGAAACACATGTCTATAAATTGTACATTAGACACAAAATGACTTCAACAAAGAAACAAAAATTAACAGTAAAATACTATAAGACGTGGTATTTAACTTGTTAGCATGGTTTCCTGAGACAAAGAGAGTATCAACAATGGATATTTCTGTTTTTCCGAATTCCATGTCAGCTGTTGTAGAGTCAGACATTGTTTTAACAGTGGATTGTTTAGATGTGTCAACATTCACATTGTCTTGATGTATCGTGGAACTTTCTGTGGTCACAACTGTGGATGTTTTCTGTGTGGTATAAACTGTAAAAACACAAAAATCAATCTGGAAACATTTGTTTTGAAGTTAAAATAAGTTAATGCAATAAAGAATTTAAATTCATCTGTGAGGTTTGACTTCCATCTCAAAAGAAAGAACAATATCACATGACTACTGCCTATGGAGATATAGTACAACCTCTCCAGAACAGCTCTGTCTTGAACAATAACCTCCCTTCAATGACAGCATGTTTTTTCAATTGCACTATTCAACTGTTCATTTAGCCTGTCTAGAGCAACAACCTCTTAACAACAACATAATTTTGCTACTCCCAAAGGGTGTTGCTTTGGAGAGGTTGCACTTCTACATAATGTATAGATTGTACAAATAAATACATCAACACATCTACATAAAGTATGCAAATAAATAAATAATTACCTGGTCTAACAATTCCAGATGGTGCCTCTATGTCCATTACAATGATAGCAGGACTGCTAACATGTGTCAGTCTACGTGCTGCACTTCTCTTTCTTCTCACAGGGTTTGTACCTAAATTATATCAACAAATAACCTTGAGACATGCTCTCTGATACCTTGACATATAGTCTATGATATATATATACAGTCAAACCTGTGAACAAAGGCCACCCTTGGGAAAGACAAAGTTTTACCTTTATTTACAGGTGGCCTTTATTTATGGTCATTTTGTTCTAAATAATCAATGAGGGTTTTTATTTGGTGGCCTTTATTTGGAGGCGGCTGCTAACACATGTTGACTGTATATTGATCTAACACAATTTTATACAAGCTTAGTGATGAGATAACACAAACCAACTTTCTTCAAGGTTTTGATAAAACTATTTAAATATAAGATTGTTCCATAAGATCAGCAAAAACTTGATGTTTGGGCAGAATAAGAACCTGCAAAGGTCTTGAAAGATCCTGTGGACAGAATTGTGCCTGGATTCTGGTTTTAGGCCATATCTATTAGCTTTGTACAGACATGTCAACAAGGAATCGTGCATATTATTTTATGTAAATAAAAATACCTCAAAAAGTTTTGATTGTTAAAATAAGATGATTTAATGTTATTGATTTGGACTAAAACATTACTTGTTGATGGTACAGTTGTGGCTGGGAAGCAACTCCTGTCACATTCAGCACTATCGTCAGCCTGGTCACATATGTAGGCATCACAGTGAATGTGTACCTCACTGAAAGCTACAAATTTAAACGTTTGATATCTATAACCCCACCATGTGTTATTGATTGGAAAAAAGCCAACTGTCAGATCGTCAACGCATCTAGAATGGAAAAAAAGTCGCAATATCATAAAACAGATACAAAGCAAAACATTAAGTCTCTCATCTGTTTATTAACGAAACAAAAAGAAAATTTGCAATTGGCTGCAGAAAGGAAGATTTTTTTTTTGTCACAGCAAAGAATACAACTAGAAAGTATGTGTTCTAATAGTAGAATATTTGGACATAAATACACAACTACCAGTTACTCAACAGGCATCAGGCAATTTATCAACATTTGTTCAACCAATAATAGAAAAGAAGGGTTCATCCCTCAGTTTCCCCTCAGAATTCTTTCACTTTTGATAAAAATGACTCTCATGATCATCCTATCTGTAAACATGTAAACATCACACAATGATAGAATACAGGAAAGTTTTATAACATAAACAATGGACTGCTGTAGAAAGTATACATGTGTTTATCTTGCACAATCTGTAGTACAACAAACAAGAGTGCCGCAAGCGGTTAAGTTTCATATTGCTAACTTTTATTGTTTCTGAGTTATGAGTTACATTATAGCTTTTGCAAAGATACCATATGAACACAATAGCTAGACTTTTCCTTAGAAAACAGACCTGCTACAAAATATTTCACTGAACACAATCACTCACTTGTCAGTAAATAACGGATATCTGACTGAGTCATTTCTATTTGTACTGGGTGTGGCATAGCAGTTGGGAACAACCAATCGTAAGTTGTCATCGACATTAGTAAGCTGAAGTGCCGTGTTGAGCCATTCTCCAAGAGGTATTTCTAAAGGAAACACAGTAACAGGTATAGAGAAGCTGTTGTTTCTGAAAAATATACAACAAGGATGTTAAGATATACATCAAGGATGTTGAAATTATTCGTAAAATCTACACTGAAGATGAACATCTGTCTAACAAACACAGAGACTGCCTTAACATGTCAGCAAACATATAAAGCAAGGACTGGGAACCAGTCTCATCATACAGCTCCGTCATCGGTCTGTTTTAAGACTCTGCATAAAACCAACCAATCAGCTACTCTTATTATGAGACTCAAACTTCAATCACAACTCTTCAATCTCAGAAAAAGTCACACCTTTTTTTTCCTTTCTTTTAACAATCTTTTTTTATGAAATGAACTGCTAAGTAATTATCATATGAATTATGGTCAGGTGAAATAGAAAAAGAGGACAATTGTAAAAACTTATGATAATAATGTATGGTGGCCCATTTCTGCCATCATTTACTAGAAAATCGCTTGAAGAATTAGGTAGATTTGGTCATCAGCTCCATGTTTACACAACAAAAAGGTAACTGAACTCTCAAATTGTTTCAGTAAATTTTGTTGCATTAGAAATATTTAAAGTACTCATGTACTTCACAAATTTGTAGTTTAAAAAAAGAATATTATCAAATGAAGTGAAAGATATCAGTAAAAAACTAGTACATTACATCATACAGGTAATCCCAGCTATTGTTAGTATTACAAATGTAACACAAATTACAGAGATGTCCATCTCTGAGAGTTATGACTACACTAAGTTTCTATTTAAAAAACTAAATGGTATATAAACCTGAAAATAAATGGCAAAAATATGCCACCATATATTGTTGAGATACAACACAGAATTAACACAAAAGAATAAAGAAAAACAATATTAGAAATTCCTGGAATGTGGAGGTAACCAACAGTTAGTCTGAAAGTAAAATTATGGTAGACTGTTAGAAAGGTAGACAAAATGTTCTGAAAATAAACTGAAGTTCAACTCATTTTGCAACATCCTAAATATCATGTTGACTTTGGAGTAAGAAGACAGAAGACGTGATATAAATACATGAAACATTGTAAACAAGGAGTTACTCAAGGGAGATAAGAAATATTGACCTAGAGAAATATGAAGAATTACCTCAACTGGTTTGTTTACCCAACTGCCACATGGGTATTTTATGTAACAAATAAACAATTTTCAACAATAATAAAATAAGTTGATAAACAAATTCAATGCAAATTTAATCAATATCTAACGAAATACAGACATGACGATATGGCGATATTAAGAAAACAACAGGATGAACTAACCATGAATCATCCATTTTTTATTTGTAAGTGGTATGGTGCATTACCTTACCATCGCAGAGCAAGGGCCCTTACATTTACAATAATTTATTAATTTAGTCCTTTAAACCAAGATTACAACAAGAGGGCCATGATGGCCCTGTAAATGCTCACCAGGAAAAAAAGATCATTTGGAGACGAACATTGTTAAAATATTTCTACACGAGTCCAAGTAAAATCAAGTGACCCTATGGTCAGGGCCAATTTTTAACCCAGGGCAATAATTTGAACAAACTTGGTAGAGGTCCACTAGACGATGCTATATGCCAAATATCTTAGCTCTAGGCCTTGTGGTTTAGGAGAAGATTTTTCAAATTTTCCTATATAAAATAGAATAAAGCCCAGGGCAGGGCCAATTTTGACACCGGGGCCATAATTTGAACAAACTTGGTAGAGGTCCGCTAGACAATGCCACATACAAAATATCTAAGCTCTAGGCCTAGCGGTTTTGTAGAAGAAGATTTTTTTTAATTTTCCTATATAAGTCTATATAAATCAAGTGACCGCCGGGGCGGGTCCAATTTTGACCCTAGGGCAATAATTTGAACAAACTTGGTAGAGGTCCACTAGACTATGCTACACACCAAATATCAAAGCTCTAGGCATTTTAGTTTTTGACAAGAAGATTTTTTTAATTTTCTATATAAGTCTATGTAAAATCAAGTTACCCCCGGGGCGGAGCCAATTTTGACCCCAGGGGAATAATTTGAACAAACTTTGTAGAGTTCCATTAGACAATGCTACATTCCAAATATCTCAGCTCTAGGCCCTGTGGTTTCGGACGAGAAGATTTTTTAAGTTTTTTCTATTTGTTGCCATAGCAACCAGAGTTTTTATGAAATTTTATTTTTTGAACAACTTTAAAAGGGGACCACCCAAGGATCATTCCAGAAAAGTTTGGTTGCAATCGGCATAGCGGTATAGGAAGAGATGTTGTTTTAAGTAAATATGGACGCCACTTCACGACGAACGACGCACGATGGACGCAGGGCGATCACAAAAGCTCACCCTGAGCACATTCGTGCTCTGGTGAGCTAAAAAGCATAAATATCTCCTTTTGATGAAAGTCTCATAAAAGTGGTAAGACCAAGAAACAAACAGAAGAAACATGAAGACAATTATACAACTAATTTATCATGAAACTAATAAACTAATTACAGTCTAACCTGTGATAGCAACTACCTCTGAATAAAGATCATCTGTCAATAAAGACCACATATTGTCTCTCCCAACAGTGGCCTTTGTTCAAAGGTTTGACTGTAGTCTTTGATATTAACTTATAACATTAACTATGTAAACATGCTGACTAAATGAGAACAAACATTTGATGACTTGTGAAAAACTTTACATCTATTCATTCAGTATAAATTTTCACATGCAATGTCAGAATATGCAATTTGTTAATCAAAAATGAATCATGTCACAGAAACAGCAGAATAATAATAATTTTTAGCACATGAAAACAGTCAATTATGCATTAGGCAAAAGACAGTCATGTTTTTTTCATGCAATTCTTTACAAAATTATTCATCAAATAGTTTAACCAATATTTGACAGAATCCCTGGAACCAATTTTCTTTACAACATTTCCAACGATATTTTGGACCAATATAAGCTATAATCTAATAAAAGATGTTTTCATAAAATATCTATTGCAGTAGTTTGTAATGCTTCTTTTAAGTATTTATTAAATTGCATTCCTAAATACCACATGATACATAAAGTAGATTTGATCTAGACAATTGAAACATTTCACTCAGATTACAATATTTTACTAATAAACTACAAAGTCAGGTCTTGGAATAAAACATTGAGTCGTCCTACAACACAATCCTATAAACCAAGAAAATTGTTAATACAAACATATTGTGAGAGGGTATCATTTCATGTGATTGTTTTATATCATATAATTACCCTCCATTTATAGGCATATCATTCCTGAAACAAATAAAGGGTCATTGAACATACAAAACAAATTGTGCAAACAATCCATTTGATAGTATCCGCAAACATTTTATCCATCAAGTAACCAAGATCATTTTATCCAAAAAGTATCTGTATTAAATCTGCAGTCATTTTATCCATTTATAGACATATTCAAGGGCCATTGTTAACAGATCTTTAAGGTAATAGTATTAGGATCCTTACTCCAAATTTTCTTTCTCTCAAAATTGGGCAGACAGATTTTGAAAATGTTTGTAATTTTATAGAAAATCATTACAAAAACAATGACATTCCTTTGAGTTCTTTTGGTAAAGTCTATGGGAGTAACCCACTTTTAAAAGATTAAAGAAAAAAGAACATCCATTTGAATGAAAACTCATGGTATATAGATGCAATTACACAATATCAATCTAATTTGACGGAGAAAATATTGGTCACCACACAATCTCTACAGAAATATTTTTCTATTTTTGATCAAGGGCAACAACTCTTTAAAAGATTTCAAAATGTGATGTAAAATAAATTATAGTATCTGAGGTAACTATCTAAGAAATAATGATAATTGGGCAATGCAATATCCTTTTTTAATACAGTCTGCATAAATTTAATCCAAAGCAGAAGTTGAAGATGCAGTAGAGATATAGCACAAACATTACACACACATAACTATGATTAAAATGTTTATTAAGTATCAACTTTACCTGTAAAAGTGCATGTTGACAATGAATTCTCCAGGTGCTGACTGTGTGACTATCTCAGTTAATGGTTTTATGGGCTTATCAGCAAGTACATCTCTGCGTAACTCACACTGAACTATAACCATGTAGGTGTTAGCAAAACTCACATCACCAACTGAGTGAGTCGGCAGATATTTTACCACATTTTTATAAATCATGTGGGTAGCATTGGACTGAAAACAAAGAAAAAGAACAACTAAGTATTGTTTTATACAAAAATGACAGTTTCATGAACAAAATTGAGAAGAAACTCAATAATGGACTCTAGTGTATCTCTGTCTAGAAATCTTGTGTCTTTGACAACAAGTGTATTTGTTTCCTTATTTACTAAGAACATGTTAAACATGCCAGCATAAAACAATTGTTGACCTGGCAGAAAAATTAAGTCTCAAAACTCCACTTTCATCTGAGACAAAAATCAAATTCCTAATAACAGACTCAAATCATTCTCATAAATTATACCACATCAAGAGATTATAGTTAGGCTGAAATTATGGGAAATTGTTATTAGACCATCTTTGTACTTCCTATTATTACCACATTCTGAACTGCATACAATAAAACAGAGAAATGTATGATTTAATCAATAAGTTGAGTTTGAGTAAAAACTTAAGTTTTTTTGTGAAACTGGATCCAGGACAACAAGAGGACAAACAAGGATTTTAGGGCCAGGGACAGCAAACAAGGCCAAATTTTGGTCCAGTGTGGTTCTAAGCCCCTTTTCAACAATCAGAGTCATATGAGGTTGACAGTTCACCTAAACATCGTTCCTGGGAAGGACCAGTACTAGACTCTGATCCTCCGTAAGCAACTGTCTACTTTCTCACATAAAGAGACATGGTGGGTAGCTGGGCAGTGGAAGGTTACAGTGATTTGAAGTCAGCGACCTTATCCACTTGACCACTGAGGCGGGTCTGTGGTTCTAAGAATCTTATACATGAAATACATGTATGTATAATTAAAGTAAACAGTTGTATGAAAATGGCACAAACAATTAAAGTATTAAACAAGAGGGCCATGATGGCCCTATAAATGCTCACCAGGAGAAAAGGTCATTTGGAGATTAACATTGTTGAAGTTTTCTATACGAGTCCAAGTAAGATCAAGTGACCAATCTGGGCCGTTTTTATCCCATCTATTAGACAAAGCTAGATACCAAATATCTTAGCTCTAGGCCTTGTGGTTTTGGAGAAGATTTTTTAAAATTTTCCTATATAAAATAGAATAAACCCCAGGGCAGGGCTAATTTTGACCCCGGGGCCATAATTTGAACAAACTTGGTAGAGGTCCACTAGACAATGCCACATACAAAATATCTAAGCTCTAGGCCTTGCAGTTTCGGAGAAGATTTTTTAATTTTTCCTATATAAGTCTATATAAATCAAGTGACCCCCTGGGCGGGGCCAATTTTGACCCTAGGGCGATAATTTGAACAAACTTGGTAGAGGTCCACTAGACAATGCTACATACCAAATATCTTAGCTCTAGGCCTTGTGGTTTCAGAGAAGAAGATTTTTTAAATTTTCCTATATAAAATAGAATAAACCCCAGGGCAGGGCCAATTTTGACCCTAGGGCAATAATTTGAACAAACTTGGTGGAGGTCCACTAGATAATGCTACATACTAAATATCTTAGCTCTAGGCCTTGTGGTTTCGGAGAAGAAGATTTTTTAAATTTTCCTAAATAAGTCTATATAAATCAAGTGACCCCCGGGGCAGGGCCAATTTTGACCCTAGGGCAATAATTTGAACAAACTTGGTAGAGGTCCACTAGACAATGCTACATACCAAATATCTTAGCTCTAGGCCTTGTGTTTTAGGACAAGAAGATTTTTTAAATTTTCCTATATAAAATAGAATAAACCCCAGGGCAGGGCTAATTTTGACCCTTGGGCAATAATTTGAACAAACTTGGTAGAGGTCCACTAGGTAATGCTACATACCAAATATCTTAGCTCTAGGCCTTGTGGTTTCGGAGAAGAAGATTTTTTAAATTTTCCCATATAAGTCTATATAAATCAAGTGACCCCCGGGGCGGGGCCAATTTTGACCCTAGGACAATAATTTGAACAAACTTGGTAGAAGTCCACTAGACTATGCTATACACCAAATATCAAAGCTCTAGGCATTGTAGTTTTTGACAAGAAGATTTTTTAAATTTCCTATATAAGTCTATGTAAAATCAAGTTACCCCCGGGGCGGAGCCAATTTTGACCCCAGAGGAATAATTTGAACAAACTTGGTAGAGTTCCATTAGACAATGCTACATACCAAATATCTCAGCTCTAGGCCCTGTGGTATCGGACAAGAAGATTTTTTAAGTTTTTTCTATTTGTTGCCATAGCAACCAGAGTTTTTAATGAAATTTAATTTTTTGAACAACTTTGAAAGGGGGCCACCCAAGGATCATTCCAGCAAAGTTTGGTTGCAATCGGCATGGCGGTGTAGGAGGAGATGTTGTTTTAAGTAAACATGGATGCCACGTAATTATAATTGATCTTTTGTATCAGTATTTTTTTTAACTTATCACAATAGGTTTTAGTTCTTTCACCTCAACTGAGAAACCAAGCATATGATTGGTTGTTTAATTGCTCAGTTTCAAATTGACCAATGAGGATGCTGCATATACTAGAAGAGATAAGAACTGAAGATCTTCAGGTAGAAAGAGCAACAACTTTTTCAGTAAACTAACACTTGCTGGAACAGTAACAGTCAAACCTGTGTACAAAGGCCACCCTTGGGAAAGACAAAATATGGCATTTACAGACAGATGGCTTTTATTCAGAGGTAACCATATAATAAATAATCAATGGTGGTTCTTAAAAGAATGGCCTTTATTCGCAGGGTGGCCTTTATTTGGATGTGGCCGCCAACATAGGTTTGACTGTACTCAAATATCTTTGATTTGTATAAAAAAGAAATCAAGAAATACCCTTCTATCAGTTCCACATTCATCAAAAGGAATTCGGATGGTCACAAAATCATCATCTGTTGCCTTAACAACATTACAGAGTGCAGATTTTGTGTCGTTCACTGACAAATGTTTTTCTTCAAGGTATTGATCTCTACTTCGACTGAAGGCAGCTGACAGATATCCATCAGTACATTCAAGAATAGGCTGAGGTTCTAACAAAGAACGAAATTATTCCACAAATTATTTGATGTAACAGACAAGACAAGAAATCATGAACAAACTGAACATTTTCAGAACCAAATCATAATTACAACCTTAACGCTCTATGAAGTATCAACTATTCCTTAACACTTGCTCTCAGTGCATAACATTCTTATGAAAGAGGAATGTTTTTTTCTTCATAAAATGAAATGATGTTAACATCCTGCCAGAATTTTGACAAACTCATATTTTTTTCCTATTCACAATTAATTGATGTTGCTGAAAGCATGAGGAACAAATGTATGCATCAGACATATTTTGTATTTTAACACTAGAGATAGGATATTTACACATGGAAAATGTTCTTGTGGGTATGTTGCATTTTTTAAATTAAAATAAGCATGTCAGGAGTTATAAATGGATGGAGCCAATATGGGACATCTGGTAACTTTGACATTTAAAACAACCCAATGATCAGTACTGTTGAACATTATTTGTTTGAATTCATACATATCAAAATAACGGACAGGACAGGATTTCAGAAAATGCATTGTATGGCAGTCACTGCAAGGATTGGCTTACAACAATTATACAAACATTTACCATTGTAAAACTAGAACTATCACTAAAGGTGATGAATACCTCCAGATGCGGCCTTGACACAGTTATTGTTACATTTTACAGAGGGAAATATAATGCATTTTCATTTTTTTAATACCTGCAAATTGTTGCTTAGATATATCCTGACCAGTTTCTAAATATACATTATATAAAAATTACAAAGGGCCATAACTCATTAAAATTTACTTGGACAAAACCTATTATGGACATGCACAACTTGGCAAACTACTTATCACTTCTAAGAAGTTTCACTGAATTCCTGCATTTGGTTGCTGAGAAATGGTACGGGCAAAATTTACCTAATTGTATAAAACAAAGGGCAATAACTCAGTGAAAATTAATCCAAACAAAACCTGGTTATTGCATGCACAACCTGGCTAACTTTTTATAACTTCTGTGAAGTTTCATTGAATTCCTATGAGTAGTTACTGAGATATTGTATATACACTGTATAAAAAACAACAAAGGGCCATAACTCAGTAAAAATTTAACCAACCAAGACAAGCTTAATGCATGCACAACAAGGCTAACTACTTATCACTTCTGAGAAGTTTTATTGAATTCCTGGCAGTAGTCAATGAGAAATAGTCAGGACAAAATTTGCCTATTGTATATACAGTAGAAAAAAACAAAGGGCTATAACTCAGTGAAAATCATTCCAAATGAAAAATGATTTAAGCATGCACAACAAGGCTAACTACTGATCACTTCTGTGAAGTTTCATTGAAATCCTGTAAGTAGTTGCTGAGAAATTCTCTGGACAAATTGTGTCTACAGACGCACAGACCGACCGACCGACCAATTTAGCCCCCATATATTTCATATCTGGGGGTATAATAATATATAATTAGAGCTTTGTCACAGAAGTGACTATAACACCCTGCTGCTGCTTTGACACTAAGAACGCAATAACACACTTTATGGCTAATTTCAAGGGCACATAACTCTGAAATGTATGGATCACTAGGCATGAAAATTGTGTCTTGCACATCTAAACTTCGTGGTGATAACATATTTGAAGTTTCATAGCAATCGTTTATAGCTCTCAAACCTTTTATGGGGGGGGGGGGGTATAATGAAAACAGCAAGAATATATTACTACTTATCATAATACAATACTTGTATATTCATATATACATTATATTATAATAAATTTAACATGAATGTTAGGAGGGCATGATTTCACACCTAGATATTTTTAAAGATTTTTTCCCTTTTTTCAAATTTCAGAAGTAAAAACTTACTCCTTTGTGCTTCATTATTCATCTCTGTACACGTGACACGAGCCATCTCAGTACGACCACAACTTCCGACGGCCCACGGTGAACGATTACAATCACTGATTGATGCTTCGTTACCAGTGCACTGAACATTGTTCACTGTCATTGGTTCTGTGATGTTATCAGTGTTAAATGTAATACTTCCAGCCAGAGATTTTGATGCACTGAAATTCATTTATTAAAGAAATACCAGATTTGTTCTCTTTTTTTATAAGGTGATCAAATTTGGGAAGGTTAAAGAGTAGAAGTGATCAGAATGAATGATTTAACGACTCACAGTCTAGTAACAGCCAATACTTTTATCAGATGATAAAATTTGGAAATATATTTTACATTTTTATTGTAACCATAAAAGCTACTGTATCTTCTTAACTATTTAATGTCAAGAACTTTTATTTCTAAGTCTGCTCATAGAATTTTCTCCTCAGTATAAAAATCAGTTTTCATTTTAATGGCTATGTGACCAAATAGCCAATGTCTTTATTGAAGATTATTGTATAAGTTAGGTCTAAAGAGGAAATACAACATAGAAATCAACTTTAAAGAATTTTAAGAAACAAAATATTATATAACAAGTTAACAACATACTCAAAACAAAGCATTCTGCAGACCACCTTAGCATCCTGAACATCCCAGTCATCATCACACACTGTGCCCCACTGGTTCCCGTTCTTCACCTGTACGACACCAACACCGGGTTTATCAGCAGGACCGACAAGTCGAATGTTTGCATCTGGTGTTGAGCCTTATTGCAGAAGAAAGTTATATAGAATCATATTACACTTATAATGCTGAGGCTGAAACTGCTAAGATTTTGTCACCTGCAAACCCATTCAGTCTAAGCAGGCTCTTTCCTGTTGGGTGACTGACTTCTAAATTTTCATGATTTCCCTTAAATTTTGATAATGGCCTGTTCCAAAATGGAAGTTGGACAAGTCCATTTAGCAGGTTAAGGGAAAAGAGGATATAAAAAAACTACAATATCATGTGAATTCTTATACTGGCCATCAAAGTAGATTTCAAGATTTGTCTTAAGAGCAACAATTGATCTTATGTTTGTTACGACTTGTCAAGCATCCTGTATATGTGACATTTTCAGATGCTAAACAATACAGACAGAAGAAAATAGAGAACTGTATAAATAATCTGTATTATATTGATATGGATGAAACCAGGATGTTAAATCCTTCAAGAAGAAAAAAGCTGAACACTTCCTCACCAACATCTCCTGAACCCAGACTGAAGTTAGATACCTACTATCATATTTTCATTTTATCAACATCATAAATATTCTAATAGTATTTAGACTAATGTACAATAGTTATACTTACAGTTTCCTGTGTCAGGTTTGACAGGAGCTTTTGTTGAAGGAGGAAGGACAGTAGATGGGGGTGTAACAGTGGATGTTGGACAAATCACACCTACATCTTCATCATGTTTACAATCTGTAACACCCCACCCATTAAACTGACAGTTTTCAAATCTGACTTCAGTAGCTTTGCACACAACATTGTCCATTAGTATATCCCCTGTACCAGGTCCAAATCTTCCGTCTGTTATCAACTGGGCTGAAGACGGATTGCTGAAGATAGAGAAATATTCATCTTTATAAGTTTGTAAGCATCATAAAAAACAATATAAGCATCCACTGTTAATATGTTTATTGATATCATAAACAATAAAAGTATCCACTATTAATATGTTTATTGACATCGTAGCAATAAAAATATTCACTGTTAATTTGTTTATAGACATGGTCAAACATGAAATCTAAATGAATAAGATGAACATGAGTATACTCACTAGAGAGGAGCAGTGGTGTAGGGGTAGAGCGTCAGACTCCTAACTCGGAGGATGCGGGTTCGATTCCCCTCAGTGGGGGACTTAATTTGACCAGAACCTACACAATCCATTCTTTCTGTGTGAGTACCGGTCAGAATCCAGAAAGCAGTCATCAAGAGTCGTTAAAAAAAGTTGCTCTACAACCAATGTAAAATAAATAAGTTTAAATTAAAAAGTATACTCACGGACTTCCAAGCTGTTTACAGATAACAATGGCTTCTTTATTACCCAATCCATCATCACACACTGTTCCCCATGCGTTATTGTAAAATATTTCAACACGACCTTGTGTAGCGTTACTATTGATTCCACTAAGTCTTAAATCTCCTTTTGCTGAAATTCATGAATTTTGATATGTATACTTCAGAAACATCAAATATTTCATCATTACATTAGAGTGTTGACAACACACATAACATTGGTGCCAAAAGCAATTGAAAGATTTGGGTGCCAATCCCCGCCCCTATCACCAACTGAACCATAGTGTCAGGTCACTGTCAAGCCAAGGCAAAATGTAAATGTTAGGTGTCAAGTCATAGTATAATGTATATATAAGGTGTCAAGTCATAGCATAATGGAGATGTAAGGTGTCAAGACATGGTCAAGTCATAGCATAATGTAGATATGAGGTGCCAACTGCCAAGACATAGGTGTCAAGTCATGGCATAATGTAGATATAAGGTGCCAAGACATGGTCAAGTCATGGCATAATGTATAACTATGTAAGGTGTCTAGTCATGGTCAAACAACTGTAAAATGTAGATGTAAGGTGTCTATACATTGTCAAGTCATAGCATAATGTAGATATAAGGTGTCAAGACATGGTCAAGTCATGGCATAATGTCGATATATGGTATCAAGTCATGGTCAAGTCATAGCATAATGCAGATGTAAGGTGTCAAGTTATGGTCAAGCCATATCATAATGTAGATGTAAAGTGTCAAGTCATGGTCAAGTCATAGCATAATGTAGATGTAAAGTGTCAAGTCATGGTCAAGTCATAGCATAATGCAGATGTAGGGTGTCTAGTCATGGTAAAGTCATGGCATAATGTAGATATATGGTGTCAAGTCATGGCATAATGTAGATCTATGTAAGGTGTCAAGTCATGGGTAAGCAACTGTATAATATAAATGTAAGGTGTCAAGTCATGTTCAAGCAACTGTACAATGTAGATGTAAGGTGTCAAGTTATTGTCAAGTCATAGCATAATGTAGATGTAGATGTAAGGTGTCAAGTTCTGGTCAAGAAATGGCACAATTAAAATATAGCATAATGTATATTAACAATGTCAATCAATAGAACTATGATCAATAGGTCATGCTTCAAGTTTAATTTTAGTCAAATCATTGTCCGACCATAAATAGTAATGCGCATTGACAGTGGTAAGTCAGAATCCATCCCATCAAATACAGACAATTATCTATCGTTGATGTCTGGGAAACTAAAATAGAAGATTGTTTAGCCATTATCTATCATGAATGATGTATAGTGACATTAGCCCTCGGCTGTGGTCTGGTACTGTACTGCGTATCATACATGTATCTAAATAGAAAGAAAATGAATTAAATGGTGACTTGTGGCCTTGGCAAATCATACATTTGTTGCTTGTTATTTCCAAGTTTGTTTGAATGCAATATTCAAAATTATGAATGACAATTACTAATGTAAGACTAGCATATACATACACAGTAATGTAGACAATTTACTAATATTTACAGAGAGTTAAAACTACCGGTTTTCCGATGTTTTCAGTCAATGAACAGGTTAAAGTGCTTTATGTGTGTTTTAATTTACTTCAATCAAACACCAAATAACACAATACAACTCATAAACTATATTAATTTTGTTTCAAAGGATAGTTCAATTTTTGTGCAGTTTCAATAGTGTTTCGTTCAGTTTTATGATTTCATGAAATATTCTTTTAAAGGTCTTTGATGTCTAAATTATATAATTTTGACAGCACTTAACTTTTCAGTTATTGTAAACTACATGTAAAATTGACCAAATTAGTATCTAGTGTATGTGTCAATGGTTGAGCAATTAAATTTAAAGCCCCATAAGCTTTTTGCTATAGAAAAATATATGCAAAAAACAAACAATTGCTGATATTATCCCAAGATAATTATTACCGACGAAACGAGCCCTTTTTCTTCTTAAAACACTAATTTCACTGTGATGTTTGCTTTTGTAAACTTGAAATATGTAGAGCGTGTGACGTCACTAGATACGACGTGTGCATAACTTGATGCGGGAAACACAGCTGTTCTATAAATAGTATTTATTTCAATGATATTGAAAAAAATACAATATTGGTTTTGGAAACATTTTTTCTTGCTATTAAGTATGCACGTGAGGAAAAACACACGGGATTCCTCTGTTATAGGATTAACAGAAACTATTACGACCGATAAATTTATATGCTAATGGGGCTTTAACAAACCACATACTGTATATTTGATATACACATAAAATATAACCCTTTGTCATTTCATTGTAAAATACAGATAATTGCATAATTTCAGTGTTCACTAATGATGTTGTGTTTTAAAACGCCTAACTTTAATTGAGTGTGATCTTAACACATGTCAAACAAATGCTCAATACTAAGGTGTATAATATAGTGTCATAAAGGCTGATACTTCAAATGAATACATTTTAACAAAATAATAAGCAAACTCGAACATCACGCATACATAACGTCTCCCAGCGTAACAATTCTCACAATAAAACTACCTCGATATCATGACCACCTCAAAATAATAAACACTTACTTTGAACTGTTTTCAATCATTTCTCCTAAATTTCAACTAGATTATGAGACTATCTCTCTATTTAGTCCGTATTTCTGGCTTACAAAGGCCGTCTTTATTTCAAGGTTTTTATTATTTGGTACATACTGAACATGGACATGCATTTTTCTACAAGTACTGTGATATTTACAGCTTCAATCTTCCAATGAAGATAAAATTTAAACCATCACAATCCTTAGAGTACTCAGACTATGTACATTGACATTATGGGTGTCATAGACTAGTATATTGATTTACAACATGTTATACACAAATACCTGTCTAAGTCAAATAACAATGATTCAACATTGGCAAATATATGGACACGAAATAAGGAGAAACAGTGACAAAGTGTACTCATGTAAATACTTGTATGTCCCGATCCTTCTATTCTAAACATCACTGTTAAGATAAGATAATGATTTAATACCATTTATGGTACTTCATGTTGACAATATCTTTCAGGTTTTATTTAACTAATCAATATTTTACAATATCAAAAACACTCGAGTCTAAATACAGATATATCAATTTTCTAAATATGTAAACAATTATGGTTAAAAAACACATTTTTACTGACTCATGAAGAGTGGGTGGCTTCTGCCAACTCCCAACTTTATGATGTCTGATTCCTTTTTTGCATACTTAGGTATGAGGCTTTGGTTAACAATTACGTAGCCCACATTTTTGACAATTAGTAGCTAGGTATGCAGGTTTTTTTAAAGTAGTAAACATTAATTTATAAAACATACTTGTATCCAAAACAAACGAAGATTGAAAAATTGTTTTGTCTAAGTCTTATGATATTTTGTTATTTTGATTTATAATAACCATGTGTGGGTCTGAAATTTCAAATTTGGAGACTTCTTGGATCAAGATCACTAATTTCTAAGTATAAACAACAAGTTAATATATTCAGGGTGAGAGTTTAATTAGACTATAAATGGAAACTTTCATTAATTTTAATTGAAATCAAAGTACTGGTATACTAAAGATCAAAATGAATTGTTCAAGTACTAAAACACTGTTACAATTCTTACTGTATTTTATGAAATCAAAATAAATAACACAAAAACTTAAAATCTGGGTTTTTCTTTGTTTTTAGTTTAAGATAATCATGACTCCAAACTGAAGTACAGTCCTAGTCTATTAAGGAATAAGGAATATACATGGTTATTGATCCGAACAGATCAACAATTCAATAACACTCACCTTGAGAGGTTAATGACAGTATCGAATTAACAATCAGTAATACCTTCGCAGTAAATGATATTATCTAAGATTTAAAAGACTAAATAAAGAATTGAACCTTTAAACTTATAAATGTGATTCAATCTGCTGTGTGGCTCTTTAAATATTTGTGATCCATTTACACAAGTGAGGCCTAAAGAAATTGGTTTGTTTCTGATTTCATGCCCATTAACAATAGGGTAGGTAGTGATTGTTTTTATCATGAATGCAAGTTGCATGTGGAAAGGTAAAAAAAAAATTTAGGCCACAGATTAGTTTCAACTCATTAAAAAGTAGAAAAGCGTAATTAGATTGACACATGGATAAAATATAAAGAATCATTTAATAGTACATGTAACTGTACCAACAGACACTCATTTGAAAATATTTTGTGTTTATATATATTGTTTTATTAAACAGCCCATTTGACAGCTATGGTCATTTCAGAGTTGTCCATGAGAGGGGAGGTAATATACAAGAGAACTGGGCATTTATATCCCTACACATATAGATTAGTTTTTCCTGGTTCTTTATCCTGTCCAGTGCAAGGATGGTATTCACATGCATTTATTTAGATACCAAATCATATCTCTTTGAACTTATTTGAATGTTCTCATCTATACAGTACCTGATAGGGATCAATAAAGTCATAAATTATTGATCTCTGGTAGGATTCACTGTGACTTACTGTAATCATTGAAATCAGTGACACATCCGATAATGACCATAATGATAAGAAATCAACTTCTAAGGCTTAAAAAAGAAATGTTTGTTTCCGGTTATATACACATTTAAATAGGCTGGGTAGGTTGGGGGCCTTTTTGGATCGTGAAAGTGTGTGGAAAGAAAGGTAAAATGAGTTAGAAAGTGCATATACTGCTCCTCGGACCTAAAAAAGTCTAGTATTGCTGGAAAAATTTAGGGCAGGTTGAGTAACCAGAAACAAACAATTTTTTATGGCCTAAGTTTAAGAAGTTAAATATTATATGCATAAGCCAGTATAATTTCATTGATGTTTATCTGTCGCATGTTGTATAATTGTTGACATGTGAGAGTCAATTAATAAGCAGTATTATCAACAAGCATATTTTATAAAAGAATCACTAAATCAAAATAATTTATTCAAAATCCACGAAATCAGAACTAAAGGACAAACGCATTGTAGTAATTACAGTCAAGCCTCTGTTAGCTGCAACCTCCGAACATAGGCCACCCTGTGAATATAGGCCATTCTTCTAAAAACCATCATTGACAATTTAGAACAAAATGACCTCAAAATAAGGGCCCCTTTTTAATTAAGACCAAATTAATTATTTCCCGAGGGTGGCTTTTGTTAACAAGTTTGGACTGTATAATGAAATTTTTGCCAAACAATATTAAATTAATCAGTTCAAAATACTTTTTTTAAATCAAAGATGTACATGAAACTTTATTTTATATTAATGATATTTGATGTATGCAGAACAATTCTTTTCAGGGGCTGTACACCCTCCCCCATAAGTAGACAGTACCATCACTCCCATATACAGACAATACACTCACTCCCATATGCAGACAATACCCTCACTCCCATATGCAGACAATACCCTCACTCCCATATGCAGACAATACCCTCACTCCCATATGCAGACAATACCCTCACTCTCATAAGCAGACAATACACTCACTCCCATATGCAGACAATACCCTCACTCTCATAAGCAGACAATACACTCACTCCCATATGCAGACAATACCATCACTCCCATATACAGACAATACCCTCACTCCCATATGCAGACAATACCCTCACTCCCATATGCAGACAATACCCTCACTCTCATAAGCAGACAATACACTCACTCCCATATGCAGACAGTACCCTCGATCACTCCCATATGCAGACAATACACTTCAGACATAGAATACATATGTGGATATATTCCTAAAATAATTGTTCCACCAGTAAAATTCACACGTCGAGCGAGTAAAATAAATTCAGTAGAAATTCAAAATGTCTACTTACATTGACAGAAAGCGATTTCAACCAAACTAATAATGTTAAAAAATATCCACAATAAATTTCTTAGTTCCATGTTTTCACTTTCAATGGTTAGTGTATTGAAATTAACAACATGTGTAATGTTATTTAGCGGAACTTAGATCTACTTGTGTATAGTTTCAAGTGTTCTGTCTTCAATTTCGTACAAATTATGTCATCTTGTTTCTAAATTTTCCAAAATACGTTAAGTACACATTTTTATTTATCACGGATATAATCGACATGATCACTTTTACTGCTACACCGCTGTTATTGGAAACCGATAAACAGGTGCGACACTTCACTGTCACAGCTTGTGAAGTATTGATTGATACTGTTAGAATTTACGAGAATTGTATGATTCCCTATGGAAAAGTATGAATGGAAAACGCCAGTTTAGTACATTTTAAGTCTTTACGCCAATTTGTATCATTTTTATTGTTTTAAGTGATGTGATTTTTGCGTTTTTCTATTTAACTTTCAGATGAAAGTGCCACGCCCACCCATACAGTAAGGTTCGTCAGAAACAAGAACCGTCTTGCATAAACCGTTAGCGCTAGATATCTCTATGAAGCCTTGTCAAGACCATTAAGTCTTCACAAAGTATTGATTATTTACCTACAAACGCGAGTATAGAATTAATACGATAAAGTTGAAGGTTATTTTATGCTCGTTTTAGTCTTACATGAGAAATTTAACTTTAGGATCGTTAATTCACATTCATTCGATAAAATTACCTCATGTGGAGTTCAAGCTTTATTAGGACGATAGATGTTTAAACTATTTGATATTTATTTGGAAAGATACCAAAACACTGTGTATGTATAGATGTATTAGATCCACTATTGTTTATAATATAAACATATAAATCCGTGGACATAGAACACGATCTGTTTAAAGTGGATACTGTATAAATAAGTTTGATGTTATGCAAATCACGCTTAAGTTATCTCATTAAAAACGAGATCGATTGGATTGTACAGATATAGGAAACACATTTCTGTTATCCAGGTATTCCTTAAGCAAATCATTGACAGTGTGTAACCATTTTCTTTAAAATGGACTGAAATGAACATGGATTTTGTATTTCTTGTTGGTGCAATTCTGGTCATATTTCCAGGTAAGTTTTCACTTGCGTTTGTACCTTCTCTTCACCTATGTTTACCTTAAAATTCTCTGGACTATATATTGATAATACATGTATGTATATATATATATATATCAACATATTTGTCTGCTTATATAAGATAACAATATTAAACCCATTGAATGTGGAATTGTAAAGGGAGTTAAAATAGATCTATAGGCAACATGTATACGAGTACGTGTAATCTGAGCAAGCCTAGTTACTGGTCTAAAATCAATGCTCCCAACTTTATCTTAAAATTGTGTATGGGCTACAAAAGATGCTTTTAAAAAATAAATCTAAGTGTGAAGATCTCCATGGACAGAATACAAACTTGTTCGCCGGATGACGAAGATTTGTTGTCACGGTTTAAAATTCGTTGTAGCTTATCATTATAACTGGGAATAGTTAGAGACATATTGAACCAGGAATGCGAGGCATGTGACTTGTGGACCAGCACGTCCTCGGAATCTACAGTAGGGGTAATAAAACGGACATGGTCAATGGGGGGGGGGGGGCACTTATATCGGAGCTCTTCAATGCATTTAACGTCACTGTTCGTTGACAGCTGCACCCCAATATTTAGCCTTTTGGCTTTAATTAAATACGTCAAGTGCATATTACCATTTACTAAGTAAGGGTAGGTCTATGCATGGCCCTTAGACATTTATAATATGAAATATTTTGTCATCGTCGTTCATTATCATTATAATACTTGCTGTTGAATATTTGTTAATCAAAAGAATGAGCAATAGTGACAATGTATGAGGGACTTGTATTGTATACCTGATCACGAAAGCTCTACAAAAATAGGTCATATAGGCCGCTGAGGGATTGGTTTTGATATAATTTTTGATAAATTTAATATCATAATTGGGCGAACTTAAACTTTATATCAAGGTGTACTGATGACACAGTGCTAAATCAATATTTACGTATTGAAAATACTGCTTTCTAAGATTCAATTTTATTCAATGATTATATCACTGACCGTATATATGCATACATGTATAATAATGTTTACTTACAGAATTATGTCACATAATGTTATAACTATAATATATAACTGCTATATTGAGATTATTACAATTATGGGGACTTTTGCTACAGCCCTGACAAGGGTTTATCTTATAAAGATAATCCAATCCAATTAACCTTATACATTTGATGAACATGTAATTAATTGCTACGCACGATATCATGTATAGACAAAACAATAAATGTTACATAATATTTACTAACTCAATTTAAAGCCTATAAAAGCTAAAGAAATATGTATAACACTGTTTAAGGATGATAAATGTACTAGAAATAACGACAAATCATGAACATATATATATATTATATATCTTTATTTCCTCCAAACACGAATAGCACGAGTGTGTGAAATAGCACACGGTTGTAAGTTAGATATAGGATGCATATAAAAAAGTTATGGGGACCTTTGATGTTCATATATTTTATCCATTCATTTACCTATTTGCAATATTTACTATTTGTATGTTAATTGTGTCAGGTACGTATATGTTAACGGTATATACTTACCTGATTGTCATATGAAATGTTAATAATGTTTTTTTCATGTTTTCAGCAATATGTACTTCCTCCACCACATCGCCTCCTATAACATGTGAGACGTTACAAAAGCCATGCTCTGCTGATAAGTATTGTCAAGATATTAATGGAGGAGGAGCCGTTTGTAGATGTAAATATTGCGTATAGTTTGACTAGATATCTCCACTTCACATGAACGATTTTAAGAAACAATTTATCTGTCACCAAGGACTTATATACATACATATATGTATGTATATAAGTCCTTGCTGTCACTAAATAATAATGACGTGTTAATTTAATGTCAAATACATCGTAATAGGAGTATTATCAACATTTACTTGTTTTAATTGACAATTTTTATGTTGACAAATACACTACGTACGTGTTTTCTTTGATTAGGGATTTGAATATAATTGTCATAGTTCTTCAACTTGACGGAAATTCATCTGGTCAATATATTTTATGCAAGATTGCACTTGTTTGACTCGCAGGAGTTGTACATGATATAACAACAATGACGCTGGAGAGTCCGTGATATATACGGACGGACACTGTTTTTTTGTACGTCTCATTAATTTACTTTCTGTTTCATAAGCTAAATTTTGGTGCATTTTTAAAACGTGTATCTTTTTTCTTTAATATTCGTTTGTTGAAATATTCACCATAGAAAACACTTAACATAAACTTGCAGTAATGAATCTGTGAATATATAACAAATTTATTTGCAGCATGTGATCCTGCCTGTCTTGGTTGCTATGGTTACGGGCCGTCACGATGTAACACGTGTCTGAATGGGTATAGGAATACGAGTAATGTTTGTATACGTGAGTAAAACACACTTAATTTTGCCATAAGCATGTTTTTTTAAATGGCCTCTAAGAGCAAAATTATATACACGCCTTCTAGACTCTGTTGTAAATAGATCTGTTACTCAAAGTCGTGTGCACATTACTAGGCAGTAGAAATCAAAGGGGTCTGACCCATATAGAGCTGGGACGAGTACTCGAGTACCCGGGTATCGGGTCGAGTAATGCTACTACCCGGGTACAAAATTACTACCCGGGTACCCTTGATATAGAACACTCCATGTTAAACTCGTTTTGATTTTTTATCAAACAAATCATACATTGATCAGACGTATTTATGATTTTTTGTCTACCTTAATGGGCACTATTTTACGACAATATGGCCGATTTCCATATAAAATTTAACTTATCAACGAATACAAATCCCGTGTTTAGCTGCTCCGAAGAGTTTGAAGTATCGTTCTAATGGTCAAAATATTAACACCGATATGTTTTCATCCATTTATTATTGTTAACTCACTTCATCAGTATTTATGTAACTTTTAATACTGCAAGTAAAATGACCACACGACCAAGTATATTTACCGTTATTTAACCCAATTTCTCATTGGTAAAGGTTGGTAAATTTTGGAGCATGGGGAGGCAGGGAAGGTTCGGAACTAGGTTCCTGAACATTTCCAGTAACGTCAGGCTCTGACTTTACGGACACAGGTGTTGGCACACAGACATATAGGAAGGCTTTGAGTCGGACACATGTAACTTTGTTCTGCTATATTTAATCTTCTTCTTCCTAGTAAAGTGCAGGGCCCACTCTGAGGCATTGACGCACTTGGTCGCAGATATTGCATTTTGTCTTCGGTTCATCGCTAAGAATCGTGAAATACAATGTATTGATTGTCAAAACTTGGCTTTTTGTGCAGTTTAGTTGTTTGCCATTTTATTTAAACAATATTAAGTACCAGGATGCAGGAATGATGGCTCGTTCTAGAAAAATAGCCAGTACTCGGGTACTCGCGGGTAATATGGTCCTGGGTACCCGGGTACAAAATGTCTACCCGTCCCAGCTCTAGACCCATAAGTAGTTCTATAAGCATGTTGTGGCAAAACCAATGGTACAAGAACTATGCTCAAAATGATTGACATGGTTCTTATTCAATAAATTATAAAGGTGTTGGACTGTCACAATTGCCATTATTGTTTGTGACAGAAATAATATTTCAAAATGTGATTACATAATATAGATCTATTTACAATTATGTTTGTACACTTTAGAATGCCCCCAAAATACATATGGTGAGGATTGTGTGGGAAACTGTCATTGTTTATATGGCTCTACTGATTGTAACCAGCAAACTGGACATTGTTTAAGTCTACAGTGTGATCTAGGCTGGCAGGGAGTACCACAATGTCAACAACGTAAGTTTTGAAGAAATGCTACTAACATGTTACTACTATATACTGTATAGCTTTTTTGTCAACATTTCTGTCAAATAGTTATTCATACTTTATGTACTATTTGAACTATGAACTATCCATGATCGAAGTAGGAAAAAAAAATTAGTGAATACCTTTCGAAGGAGTGTCTGGATAATGTGTATATATGATCCCTGATGGACATTTAAATTGACTTTCATACATTAATTTTATAAATTTTATTCAACTAGTCATTACAATTCAGCAATATGGTATATGAATTGGCTGCAATATCAACAGCTCGATTAGCACAGTTGATAGAACATCTGACTTGCAAGCAGGAGGTGACAGGTTCAAGCCCCACATGGGGTACATTAATTTCCTCCTATAATTGCAGAAGTTACATTTTGTTTATTTACATGCCATGTACTCACATTATTTCTATACAGTTAATTTTTGTTAACTGATGATTTTATCAGTGCTCCAGAACTAAATCTTTCCTGATTCTTTAAATAACTGAGTTGTACGTGAATCAGGGGTGGTTGGCAAATGATTTTCGATGCATTAACTTCAGTCAAATTCTATAAAAAGATACATGTGCCTCACCCAGAATGCAATTAAAATCTAGTGTACAAATCAAACCTTAATTTCAAAGCTTTATTATTTAATATTATTGATGTTTTCAGCTTGTTCAAACATCACATTTGGATCAGACTGTATACTACAGTGTCATTGTGAACCTGGTATTACTTGTTCACCTATCAATGGTCTGTGTGATAACAATAAATGTGCTGTTGGTTGGAGCGGTCCAGGGTGTCAGAATGGTTTGTATCTGTTTTCTTCGTATATTTATCTGTTGTTTAACGACCCAGTCAACAGCTAGGGTCATTTCAGAGCCGCCCCAGAGAGGGGGGATACGATACATGAGAACCAGGTTTTTATATCCCTATTCTTTTCAAATAGTTTTTCCTGGTCCTTTTTCGTGGCCATGGTAAATGAAGGACACCCCACCACACCCTTTTTCTCTGTGATTTTCTAGACACAGTACTTGGCTCGCTAGATGGGATGGGGACACTGAAAAAGTGTCCTGGAGAAATTCCAAAAACTGAGCCGAGAATTGAACCTACAAACTTTTGTTTAGTAGTTCAGTGTGTTACCACTTGACCACCTATCAACCCTGTATCTTTTTTCATGTTACAACATTTTTGCTGGATTTAAATTGTATGTCTGGTAAACTTTTATTGTAAAAATACAGTCAGGTTTCCAGTAACTTTACACTGAAATCCAGACTTGTTTACTGTTACTCCCCTTAATTGATTTATAACCCTTGTGGTTTATCCTGTAAAAATCATTGTCCAGTTTGACATGAACCATTAATTTCTTACAGCATTTTGTTTTTCAAAATTATTTTACATTTAGCTGTTAAAAGTGTATACTGTCTTTCAATTGAACCTCTTTCACATATTTTCAGAACTACCTCAACTTAGTGATGCACCATCTATTGAAAATGCAACATGTGCAAATTTAACACTTTTCTGGCTAGGCTGGAGGAAAGGAATTGATCGTGGCGATCAAAATATTCCTGTGGCTCAATATGAGTAAGTTTTTGTCTCACAAGAGAAAGTTTCATCTTTGTCATTTTAGCACTTAATCAATTGAAATTGGTTGATAATAATCATTTTATGTTGATCCATCACTTTAAGCTACCACAAAAGTGCTCAAGCTGTGTTAGTGAAACTAGAATCGACTGATCGACTTCTGGTTTTACACTTTTCTTATTTTTCTGTGTCAATATTCTATACATTAAGACAATTTTAATTCATGATTTAGTATTTTATTTCACATACAGATCTGAGACTACAGTCAAACCTGTGTTAGGACCATCTGTGAATAAAGGTCACCCTGTGAATAAAGGTCACCCTGTGAATAAAGCCATTGTTTTAAAAAACATTTAGAATGAAATGACCTCCAAATAATGGCCACAATTTGCCTTACAAAGGATGGCCTTTGTTCACAGGTTTATCTTGACCATTTCTTGACTTCATTGTGAATTTATCTTTGCAGACTTTACTCAGCATTCAGTTTTACTCCTGAAGCTGAACCAAGCCGGCAGTCGAATATAACCATCTCACATAATGAAAGCATGGCAGAATATTCTCATTTCTTTGATAATCTTGTCCCTGATGCATTCTATGTGTTCCGTGTTGATGTCATACAGTATGATGGTGACAAGTTAAACAAGGCAGTTATACCTGGAAAAATATCTGAACAAGTATACATACCTTGTACAAGTAAGTTACAATTTTGCTTCAGTTCATCCCTAACTAATGCTTTGCTGTGGTACTCCCAACTTTTCCTCCTAAAATTAATCCTTAATTTCTGTGCTTTCCTTTGCAAGTATTATTTGATTTTTTACAAACAAGTATAGTCTATAATCTCTCAATATACATCAGTCTGTCTTTAAGTACGAGAATCTATCTATATATATAATTTTATATAATGATATATATAAAATGTTAAAAAACATATCCGAGTCAAGCAAATTAAAAATGAAAAATAACTAACATTCCATAGGTATTATTATATAATTCAATTGCCGACCAGTTTCGTCATTGACTCATCAGGGTTTTGTGCCTCTCTCTACTGTAGAACGCTTTAATTTCGCGAGGTCAAAATTTCGCGTTTTTTATTAAAAAGCAGCTGTTTTCTTTATTCGCATATTTATGAATTCGCGACGTCGTCAGGCAGGATTAAAGTGTGTTCAAAGAAACGCTGTTGTTGCTTTAGTATTTGTGTGTCACACCTGATCTGTTAGACGTTTCAGTTGTGATTTATATCTAATAAAGTACAATAACAATAGATTGATAATAATTTGGTGTTGTTGTGGAAGTTATGTTTTACAAACAGTAGGGAAGTGTGGAAAACTGTTACTTGTATGTTCAAACGATGTCAAAAATTGTCCAGCAAAAGAAACTTTAGTAAAAGCAATATTATAAAAAATTGAATGCAAACATTAAAGGTATATGTTTATTGTTAATATATTGCTTTCATCAGATTAACTAAACTGATTATTCTACGATAAAATACTAGTAGTGACTTAATTTGCGTATTTTCGGACATACTCATTTTTGAATATATAAAACTCAGTATTTATTCGCGATGTTTATGAATTCGCGAGATATTCGATTCGCAAATATTAGCGAAAATAAAACTAACGCGAATAAAACCAGTTCTACAGTATATCACTGCTCGAAAAAACGCGTTTACGGAAGTTTAGTGAAAAATTATATTTCTATAAACTTCACGTTTAAAATTTACTTAGAATATAATGACACTTAAACTCCAAATTTACATTTCTTCGTTTATTTGAAATTTACTTAGCGTTTAATGAAGAATTAAATTCGTGTAAACATCACGTTTAAAATTTACTTAGAATATAATGACACTTAAACTCCAAATTTACATTTCTTCGTTTATTTGAAATTTACTTAGCGTTTAATGAAGAATTAAATTCGTGTAAACATCACGTTTAAAATTTACTTAGAATATAATGACACTTAAACTCCAAATTTACATTTCTTCGTTTATTTGAAATTTACTTAGCGTTTAATGAAGAATTAAATTCGTGTAAACATCACGTTTAAAATTTACTTAGAATATAATGACACTTAAACTTCAAATTTACATTTCTTCATTTATTTGAAATTTACTAGCGTTTAATGAATAATTAAATTCGTGTAAACATCATGTTTAAAATTTACTTAGAATATAATGACACTTAAACTCCAAATTTACATTTCTTCGTTTATTTGAAATTTACTTAGCGTTTAATGAAGAATTAAATTCGTGTAAACATCACGTTTAAAATTTACTTAGAATATAATGACACTTAAACTTCAAATTTACATTTCTTCATTTATTTGAAATTTACTAGCGTTTAATGAATAATTAAATTCGTGTAAACATCATGTTTAAAAATTAATTAAGAATATAATGACACTTAAACTTCAAATTTACATTTCTTCATTTATTTGAAATTTACTTAGCGTTTAATGAAGAATTAAATTCGTGTAAACATCACGTTTAAAAATTACTTAAGAATATAATGACACTTAAACTTCAAATTTACATTTCTTCATTTATTTGAAATTTACTTAGCGTTTAATGAAGAATTAAATTCGTGTAAACATCACGTTTAAAAATTACTTAAGAATATAATGACACTTAAACTTCAAATTTACATTTCTTCATTTATTTGAAATTTACTTAGCGTTTAATGAAGAATTAATTAAATTCGTGTAAACATCACGTTTAAAAATTACTTAAGAATATAATGACACTTAAACTTCAAATTTACCTTTCTTCATTTATTTGAAATTTACTAGCGTTTAATGAAGAATTAAATTCGTGTAAACATCACGTTTAAAATTTACTTAGAATATAATGACACTTAAATTTCATATTTACCATTTTTCTGTTGATTTGAAATTCACTAGCGTTTAATGAAAACTTAAATTTATGTAAACTTCATGTTTATAATTCACGTAAAGTTTACTTGGACGTAAAGTTTGAGTTTATAAATTTACTTAAATTTGATAATGAAGATATTTTGTTTTGACTCAGACTTTGTTGATATGTAATGTTAATTAATATTAACCCTATCATTTTGGTACCGATTTTTGAAAATTATGCAATTACAACCGAAACGAGTGCATTATTTTATTAGAAAATGAAATTGAGAGTTGAATAGCTGGTGACAATCAAGAGAATGATTTTGAAGAGTATGCATTATTTTGATTTTTGAATTGAGATATTTTAATGATGTTTATATAACGAAGGTTTTACATTATTTTCTATTATTCTAGATAGTTACGTTTTTAGTTGTAGAGGGTATGAGGGCTGTGGCTAACTAGAACTACTGTAAGTCATGTTCCCCGTTTTCTGCTGTCCATTACTAGATGTATGCCATGTTGTATAAAAGGTATAAATCCACCACAAACGCTGAAAATTTTACTATCTGAGGTTAACACATGCAGTAATAATTGTTTACACAACCTGTATGCATTTGCGCACTGCATCAGTGGTCAGTTTTACAGAGTGTCTAATTTTAGAACAGATTATCAACACAGGAGAGTACACAGGAGAGTGCCAACGGATTTAGATTTAAACTTTGTCTTGGAGTGATATGTTACTTTCAATGAAGAACTGATACATTCGTTAACTTGTTGATTTGCAAAATGGATGATTATTATTCTTCTGTGTATGGAACTGATGTCTTCGGATGAAGAGTAAAATAGGTATAAATCTTAATATGTTTATGTCTCTTATGTTTAATACGTACTGTATGACGAATATACAATTAAATCAGCTTTATCATACTGAACAGCATTTTTATTACAGCACTTTTTGCATGAAACACGACATAGTCATATCATGCCTGGGCCATGGTAATACAAATGTATATAATATAGATCATACCTATAACAATGATGAGAAATGTCTATCAAGGCTTTTATATTTATATTATTTTTGTATATTTACAGCGACGGCGAGGAATGCATCATGGTATTTAAAGCTTCTCAAGGAAATGGACAAAAAGGTCAAAGTCAGAAGGGATAGCGGCAGGAGCTCAAACGTATGCGATCGACATCAACGGAACCTTCTAATCTAAAGATGGCGGAGGATTGCCGTCTTGTCAATCAGGACAAAATTTAATGTTATTCAGGATAAGGAGTAATGTTATTCGATGTAATATTGATGAAAATAAAGCAATATAACTTCGAAAAGTTTTTTTTATTTTATTGTACGATACGAAATATCGTGCATTCTGTTTACTATATGTAATAAAGTGAGTCGTATTAAACAGGTAGGTTTAATTTACTGTACTGTGTGAAATTTATTGCAGGTTTTCGTAAAGCTAAAACACAAAGTTTAATGAAATAATGTGGAAATATAATGCATTATATGCTGCACGTTTACATAAAGCTTAAACACGAAGTTTAATGAAATAAAATGTGAATATACTGCATTATATTGCAAGTTTACATGAATCTTAAACACGAAGTTTAATGAAATATAATGGGAATATACTGCATTATATTGCAAGTTTACATAAATCTTAAACACGAAGTTTAATGAAATATAATGGGAATATACTGCATTATATTGCAAGTTTACATAAAGCTTAAACACGAAGTTTAATGAAATATAATGGGAATATACTGCATTATATTGCAAGTTTACATAAATCTTAAACACGAAGTTTAATGAAATATAATCGGAATATGCTGCATTATATTGCAAGTTTACATGAATCTTAAACACGAAGTTTAATGAAATAAAATGTGAATATACCGCATTATAAACATCGAGTTTAACTGCATTTAATATTAGTTTACGGGCGAAGGAAATTCCATGTTTACATCAAGTTTACTATGAACTTAAACCTCTGTAAACTCCGGAGTTTACGTCCTTATAAACTTAAAGTAAACGCCATGTAAACTTCAAGTTTAATTACCAACTTAAATTCGAATAAACGTCATTAAACACTACATATAATGAAATTTACTTTGAGTTTAAGTTAAAATTAAACGCGTTTTTTCGAGCAGTGTATGATAAATTAAAATGTTAAAATAATATATTTCATCTATATGTAAGGTGGTATGACAGAATTTTTTTTTTAGCATAAATGAATAAGAACTTTTTATTATATTCAGAAAGCTCATAAATTGTCCAAATTTTAACAGGCTTAAAAAGTTATATGAACTAATCTAACAAAATTTATTGAGAGTTCTTTAAAGATAAGATGCTACACTTTTTTTCATTACCTCCAACATAGATTGTATGTATCGAGGGTTCAATGCAACAGTGTCGTAACTCATATTGAAATAAGAACAAGTTACAACAGTGTTGCGCTGAGACCTCGGTATGTTCGTTTCTTGTTGGATTTTATTGTTGTTTTCTTTTTTTGTTTAGTGTTTAGTAAATTTGCTTAAATTTTGTATAAAATGTTATATGTTGCAAATTCCGTTTTTACAAGTCTGTTATTGTAAAAATTATGTTGCTTTTATATTGTGAAGTACACACAGTGTACATTTGTATTTGGCTTTAAATGTTTTGTATTGTTGAAATACTTTTTAATTTACAAGGAATTATTGTTGTGAGTTTCCGTGTAAAATTGTGGTTTTCAATGACTGCACATGAAATTTTAGTTGCTTGTAATGTGATGGTTTCAAAAAGAAAATATTTTATTCATATTTATACATGTTGAATAATTGGTCTATGATGATTGATCAAGTATGATGTTTATTAATTATTAGATTATTAATTAAAATTATTGATTTCCTACAACTTAAACAGAATGTTTATAATTTCATGTCAAGCTTTGGTAAACATGCTCACAATGGATTTTAGACTGAGATGGGGAATACTTAATGGTTTTAACATTTAAACCACATGCAAAACTAGAACACGAATGACTGCACTGAGAGCTAAGTCAAAAAAGGGGCCATTACTCCCGTGAAAATGTTTGGATTTTAATGCAAATCTAAGTTGACCTGTATTTTATTATTACTAACCCTACGTCTTCTGTTTCATGTAAAATATGAAACTAATCCATGAAATATTTCTTGAGTTATTGCTCAGAAACCATAATTTTAACTGACAGACAGGAGTAAGACTTCATGCCCTTCTACTATTCTTCAAATGGCCGGGGCATAAAAATGAAGAAAAAAACAACATTGACTGACACTATGATTTAAGTTTGACTAATTCTCTGGTTATTTCAGGAGGCCTGGATTTTCTGATTGAAGTTCATCTTGTAAAACGACAAGTTTCGTTTGGTATAATGTTTGATTTTCAGGGTGTGCCAAGTGTTCTAGTGTTTGAACAATAGGATGTGGGTACTAAACTGTTTTAGTTTGAGATTTTGTTTTTATTTTCACTCATCTTCAAAGCCATCAAAATAAGTACCAGGTAGTTACCATAATAATGTGATTTATGTTTGTTGTTACTCAATATTTTAGATAAGACTCTGGCTGTAAGATCAATTTTAGCTGAACTATGACCTAGCTAATGTGTTAGATACCTTTATAATACTGGAGTAATCTACTTAGATATTACTTGTGGGTCTGTCCAGAGGCTAATAACTCATTTGCCCTAAGGCAGGGACAAAAAAGTACTTACTGCTGAATTTACAGGAAAATATGAAGAATATGATTAAAAATGAAAATTCTATAGATTTTAGGATTATGTCTTTGTCACAAATTGGGGCATTATAAGTAGCTGAAGATAAATCAAGTTTATTCAGTGCAGTAAAAAAATTGTATTATATTTGAACTAAAACCTTTATAATTTATGGAGAAATATTTTGATGGCTTTTATTTTGAATGCTATAATTTGATGTACCAAGGAATTATCTCTTAGCACAGCAGCCTACGTATGATATGTATACATGTACATGTATTACACATTTACAGATTTATAGTGTGGCCAATATGTCATCATATCAACCTGTAAAAATTACACATTAACCACAATATAAGACAACATTATTTATATTACAATGTATATGCCCTGTTGTTGGAATATTAAAATAAGAAAACTCAAAATTTAAAAAATCAGAAAATTCTCATGGGATAATCAAACTCAATCATTTGAAATATAGAGACTAGGGAGTTAAAAAAACTTTGGTTATTGATTCTTGAAGCAATATGAAATTATCAAAAATACATGTACAATGCAACCTCTCCAAAGTAACACCCTTTGGGAGTAGCAAAATTATGTTGTTGTTTAGAGGTTGTTCCTCTATAGAGGCTTAAATTAATAGTTAAATTGTACAGTGGGAAAAATCATGCTGTTGTTAAAGGGAGATTGTTACTCAAGAGGGTCACTCTACAGAGGTTGCATTTATTTCAACAGGGTGTATAAATTTACTTGTATAATTCTATGTTGTTAAATAATTGATAAAATGTCACATTTTGATGTATGCAAAATGTAGATGTATTCATAACTGAACTGTTAGCATTATTGCATGATCGAGGCTTAGATTTTAATTATCGTTGTACTGTACATCACCATTCATGTTGTTTAATATTATCATTAGATATTTTACTTGTTTCTCATACAAATATTGAATGCTGTGTTAGATTACTGTGTGGTCAACTTTTTATTGCATCAGTATGATTCACTTCATTAATGCATGCAAATTGGACCAACACTTTTGTTCTTCTAAGCATGTGATATTTTTATACTTATCACTGTTATCAGCCATTTGAAATTATTGAATCATTTATCTGTTTATAACCTAGGAAAAAATATTTCATTTTCTCATCATTGTAAGACCTAGCCAATGGTTCAATTGTTAAGAATTAATGAATGTTACATATCACATATTTCAATATGTAAATATTCATTCTTAGTATAATATAAGATACATGCAGTATGTAGAAAATTAAACAAATGCAAAAATTGACAAATAAGATGTAAGTGATTGATATCTCTCTGAATTTAATAAAATATTTCCTACACTAGAATTTCATTTAACATTGTAAACATTTTAACCATATTGAACCATAATTTTGCAAAATCACTACACAGAGATATTGGATGATATCTGCTTAAACATACCTACATGGAATTTGAACTCTCTATTTTTAATAAAAAGACATATTCATCTAGGTACCACAAGGCATTAGAGGATATATTGAGGGGACATGAATATGTTTGTTGAACAATAGACAGAATGCCTTACAGATATGTTATATGACATCATAGATTAATATGATTTATGCTGAAATATTGCTTGGTCCTCTGCATTAGTTTTATAATATACTCCAACTATTGTGTATAAGATTTCACAAAAAGATAAAAATATGATTTAAAAGTGTTTTAAATGTTTGTTTTCCAGGTTTTAATAGATGTAGAACCACAATTTATGATCTTTATTTACATTAAACAGACATATTTAGTTGTTTACACTTTCTAAGTGATACTTATAATGAAGGTTAATATTGTTTATGATGGACCAAGTTTTCATGTTGTCTTGGCCATAATTATATAATCTGGCAGTATTTTTCTTAGTCCTAAAATTCTGCCCTACATTAATCTTCTTTTTTGCTAAAGTATTCTTGCAAGAAAATTATCTTCTTTTACTGTGCTGGTACCATATAATGTAACCAACAAAATAATAAGTTTTTTTATATTTCAGTTACCACGACAACAACAGTCAAACCAATTACAACCACAATACCAGGTAAAATTAACAGTTTTTTTCCACAAAATGTATACTTTTCTTTTGATACTACAATTATTGTATTGACATAAGTTTGTATATCCTTCCATGAATATTTGACAACAATGTCAATTTTCCTCCACATGCAGAGAATTACCAGTTCCTAGTGGAAGCGTACATGTTCATGTAGTTGGTACTGGTTAGAATATAGTCCATTTGTCTGGTTAGGTGTTCAACTGGTTGTCATATATAACTGAAGAATTATTGAAAATGACGATAAAAACCCAAATAAATACAAAAATACATAAGTTTATACAAGTTAAGTTAGAAATAATAATCGTTAAAGCAGCGTAATAATGAAATAGTTGAACCTTAATAATCAGGTGAGCACATTGATCAGTGTGCTAAATAGAACTACAGTGTAACCTCCCTACAACACTCACCAATGGGAAGGACAAAAATAGCTGTTGTAAGGAGGTGGATGTTGTTGAGAGAGTGTATATAGAGTAAAATATCAATTTAGGTTACTACATGTAGTATACTGGCTGTAATAGGAAGAAGGCTGTTGTTAGGAGGTGACCATTCATGGAGGTTACACTGTACATTCATGTATTCTGTCCAGTCTTGATTAAAGACAGTTTTCTGAATTATTTTCTTTTGAAATCAAGGGTCATTAATAAATTTCTTACTTACAATTTTATTTTCAGGGAGTTTGATAGAATATTTCACAACAAATATTGTACAAGATGTCCCTCCAGTGATTGAACTGAGATGGGGTGTGCAGGAACAAGTCAGTAACTGGACCATTAGTATAACCTTGACCTATAAAAAGGTGAAGGTCGCTGGAACAGACTGTCCATTACTGTCTGATCCTCCAGTGTCTATGTAAGTTAAGAAATCATATCACTTTATGGGTTTGGCCTTAAATTGTTAAGACTCATTTTTATCTTTTTCCATTCTTGACCATGATTGTATGTTAAATTTACATATTTAGGCATATTTTTGGTCACAATGTCATGCTCGATCATTAAAAATAGTGTTGGGTAGATGGGTAATTTTAGGTAGGTTGGGTTACCAGAAACAAACATTTTGTTCACGCTTTATCACTTAAGGCCACATTATATTAATTTTTTGTTCACTACTTTGAATTTATTAGGTTGTCACTTGTTTACAAAACAGTAAAAAATGGTTTACTCTCTTGCAAAAACATGGAAATTATTTAAATTCTATTCTTACGATTTATATCATTTAACACTGAACATTTCCAGGACACTTGAACATTCAGGAATACAAAACCTTACAGTCTTGTTACCATGGCGACTGTATGAAATAAACTTAACCGCCAATAGTAACGAGTTTAATTTAACCCAAGAATTGACGAGACAGATTCGTACACCAGATGATGGTTAGTGAGTTTGTTATTTCTTGTCTTATAATTCAATGCATGGTTCTGAAATTGTAAAATGTGATGCTGTTTCTATTTTTGATTCTGTGTGGGGTATAGTTGGGGTATATTGCTTTGCATTGTATGATTATATCAGTCAGTATGTAACCAAACGATGTCTGGAACATTAACTAGAGAACCAATGGTTCTCAGATTTGGTTGGGAGATTGTGCATGTAGATGTCCCCTTTTGATAGTGAGGTCAGTATGTCAAAGGTCACAGTGACCTTCAACACAAAAATTTTGTCCAAACAATAACTTGTGAATGATTTAGCCCAAGATCTAAAGACTTGGTTTGAATGTTGGTCATCACATGTAGATGACCCCTATTGATGTTAGGTTCAATAGGTTAAAGGTCAAAGTATCCAGTTGGCCTTTAGAGGGCATCCGTGTTTCAAAAACACTTCTTGTTTAAATTTTGCGTTCCTATTGATCCGACTGCATGAAATATTCCAAATTGTTCACTATGATATGATGTAAATATATTATCTGTATGTGTATATTTTTCTGATCATGTTTTCAGTTCCAACTGGACCAGTTAGAATGCTTGGTGTGACTTCCATTACTAAGAATAGTGCCCTAGTGAAATGGAATCCTCCATTTTGTTCAGATCGGAATGGAGAGCTTGTGTATTACAGTCTTACTGTGTTTGAGTTACCTGAGACTTACTATCCTGCTATAATAGAGAATGTTAATTCATCGCAAAACTTCTTTGAGATTACACCATTAAAGCCATACAAGCAGTATACTGTGAATGTTGGGTATGTCAACAGTCAGGGTGAAGGTCCAGCCTTCCCGAATGTGCTAACATTTACAACTCTGCAAGATGGTAATCTTTTTTAAAAGTTTTTCCATTTTCAGACATAAAACAGTTTATGATGGGCTTTAAAATTCATTATTAGCTATTGTCCTTGACTAAGTACATGTAGTTTACACATGTGGGTCATACCTCTTTATAAGAGCATATATATAGTATGGCCATCATGTTTCAGGGTCAAGTAGATAATAGGCAAAATATGTTTTGATGTAAATTCTTCATGAATAATGTCATTAATATGACAAAATGCATCCTACTTTCTGATTAATATTGAATTGAGTTGTTTTCAAAAATTATCCAAAAATATAACTGAATAATTTCATTATTTCTTCATAAATATTTCTATAAATTATTTTAATGTTTGAATAAGAACAATCTTGTATGTTAACCATAAATTTCATATGAAAGTTATTTATTTTCTTTCACATTAGATAATTGTATTTAAAGTACAGTGCTACCTCTCTATAGCAGCCCTCTCTTGAACAACAACCTCCCGTCAACAACAACATGATTTTCCCTCTGCATGATTTAACTACATGTATTAGCACTTCTCAATAACCGCATAATTTTGCTACTCCCAAAAAGTGTTGCTTTGGAGAGTTTGCACTGTAATTATTACAATAGGATGTGGTATTTTCTAAATACTAATTTTGTTAAATATTGGTTACAGTTCCAGGGTCACCTAAAATTCTGAATCTAACATCTGACATGACGTCTATAAGTGTCGCTTTGGGAGATCCAGACACTCCGAATGGTGTCATAATTGAATTCCATGTCTCTGTGGCAGAAAATGAGAACTTTCTGTCATCTTTTACAAGAAGTGTTGTCAAGGAAAGTGATACAAATGTTACCATGGTTACATTGACAAATTTAGCAGCTGATACGTTGTATTATATAAGGGTATGTATTGTTATAATATGTCCATGTCAAACATTTAATTAATTATAAGAATTCTTCCATGTATAGCCAACTCTGTATTTATAGAAGTCACCTCTGTATAAAGCCACCCTGTGAACAAAGGTCATTCCTTATAAACTGATATTGATTATTAAGAATAAACTGACTTCCAAATAAAGGTCACCTGTCAACAAAAGTCACTAATGGTTGTTCATTTTCAATAGACCATATTTGTAGTAACACAGGAACTTTGTAGAAAGATACTTGTAATTAAATATTTTTTCTTTATATTACAGGCCACGGCTAGTACTAGTGTAGGAATCGGTTCATTTAGTCCGGTTCACCAGATCATCACAAAACAGTCAGCACCCCGACCACCGACAAATATCTCATCAGATGTATCCGAACGTAATGAAACCTGTGTGAAGCTCGCATGGCTGGAACCAGATAATACCAATGGAAACATCTCTAGTTATGAAGTATGAATGCAACTATCTATGTTGTAGAGATTATTTATCTATCTGTTCTTCAACGTCTCATTTTACAGCTTTGGTATTTATAGAGCCGACCCAGAGAGATGGGAAATAAGATACTAGAGAACTGAGCATTTATATCTTTACTCTTTTTTAATAGTTTTGCCTGGTTCTTTATCATGCCCGATGTAAAGCACCGATACATGCCTTGCCCTCTTTCCTATGATTTTCTCAACACAATACTTGGCTCAATAGTTAGGATGGGGATATACTGAAAAGTCTCCCTGAAATATTGAAAGACAGAGCAGAGATTTGAACCGTCAACCTTTTGTTTACTAATCCAGTAGGTTACTGTTCGACCAATGATCATCCCCTTTGTTTACTAATCCAGTAGGTTACTGTTCGACCAATGATCATCCCCTTTGTTTAAGATAAATAAATGTGTCACATATATCTCTAACCAAAATAATGACAGTGATTTCTATAAAAAGTAAGATTAGCAATATTTCAGTTCAGTTCTCTAATTATTTTTCCTTTGCTTCTAAAAAACTAGGTACAAACTAGGAAGCCAGTAATGATTTTTTGCCTGTCATTTATACCAGATATTGATGGTTCAAAATCTAGGACAATATTTAAGATCCTAGTTTGAGAGTTGTTTTGGTATAGTTAAAATATTGTATGAATTCCTTCATCATTTCAGATAACATACGGAGAGAGGGGAGCCAGTCAATCTGAACTAAAAACTATAACTACAGCAGAAACCATGGCCTTAATTTGTGATCTAAAATCTGGAAGATTTCATGATTTCAACATCATTGCTTCAAATGTTATGGGTGACAGTGACATTGCCTCAATCACTTTGTCAACAGAACAACCAGATCCTCCTACGCCTCCTGTACCAGACATACTTAACACAACAGCTAAGTCAATTGGTGTGGCTTTAGATCCGATACTCACAATCTTAAGTGATGCCTACCAATATGGCTACCTTCTATCTGTGGATGATGTGACAGGTAAAGTTAAAGGAGCAACAAGTGTCAGTAATTCCACATGTCCTGGTGTCGATGCAATACCAGGTCAGGTTATCCGGAATTTTACACAAAGTGAAATGCCACACCGAATTTCATTCATTATTGGTAACGGTCAAACTTATGATGCCCATGAGAACAAACCATTGATTGAGAATCATCTGTACGACATATACTACATAATTATAAGCTATTTTGAAGGTATTTGTAAGTTTAACTATGTGAAAGTACCGGATCCTGTCAAAGCAGCTCTTGTTATCATTAAACAACCGACGGGCCAAGAAGTTTCATCCAGTGATAACACCGGCCTGATCGTCGGTCTGGTGATTTTAGCTCTCATCATTGTAGCTATTGTTGTTATATTCATTGTATGTTGTTGGCTAAGAATCCGGCAAAAAGGACAAAACTATGAAGTGTACGAGAATGAAAAAGAGGATTTCGATATGAAAGTTTATACAAGAATTGATGACTACAACCCGCAGAAATACTGGAACGTAATTCATTCTTTGAGAGAAAGTCGCTACATCGTGGTCGGCAAAGAATATTTACCAGAAAACAAGAATTTTATGAATGGTTCTGTTTCTATTACAAATGGTGGACCTCCAATACTATTTGATGATGAATTCTCTAACTTACCTCATGGCCGCTGTTCATCCTTCGATGTTGCTAAGAGACGTGAAAATGAATTAAAGAATCGATTTAATCACCTTCTACCGTACGATCATAGCCGAGTAATTCTGGACCCTGACGTGAATTCCCAATCAGATTATATCAATGCAAATTTTATCAAGGGTTATCATCACCAGAGAGCTTACATCGCCGCTCAGAGTCCATTTGATGATGACACAGTGCTCGATTTCTGGCGTATGATCTATCAGTACCAGGTCAAGGTCATTGTGATGATGGCTAACATCGTGGAGGACAATATCGTAAAATGTACGCAATATTGGCCGACTAAAGGGCGTGTAATGTATGGACAGTTTGTTTTGGATCTTGTAGATGTACAAGAGTACGCTGATTACACTTTTCGATCAGTCAGAGTTCGGCTCGCACAAGACCGGAACTGGCACCAAGTGTACATTTTTGACATGACGTCCTGGCCCGATCATGGTGTACCAGATGACCCAATTCCATTATTAGAAATACGAAGGAAAGTGAATTCATTTCAGACAAAGCATAGTACACCTATTGTAGTCCATTGTGGTACGGGAGTCAGTAGGTCAGGTGTATACATCGCCATTGATTCACTGTTAGAGCAATATCAAGCAGAAGGTAGAATAAGTGTTCATTCATTCATACGAAAAATGAGAAAGGACCGTCCAGCTATGGTGAGAACACTGAAACAGTATGTGTTTATATACGAAGCAATATTTGAAGCCATGGTCGCTGGAAACACATTGACCGGACCTGATGATTTGAAAAATGTCTATCATTTCCTAACAAAGAAAAATCCAATTAATCAACATTCATATTTACATGGACAGTTTATGTGCCTTGAACATTTTACCAGAAAGATTTTTCCGAGTGTTTGTGCCAGCGCTTATTACCCGGCCAACATAGATAAAAACCGGTTCACTGAAATTGTGCCAATGGATAAATATCGACCGGTCCTTTGTACACCTGGTGGATTAAACCAAACTGATTACATCAATGCAGTCTATCTTGACAGTCATAAGAATACCAACCATTACATCATCACCCAGACACCACTGCACACAACTGTGATTGATTTCTGGAAGCTTGTATATGACCATGATATCTACACAATCGTGATGATGGAACCAAAGATTTATGATGACGATACATCGGCGGAATACTGGCCAATGGACCATATGAAACAATATGAGCCATTTTTTGTCGAGACATTGAATGTCTATCAACAAGAGAATATCACAATACGAAACTTGAAATTGACGTGCATGAACAATCCAAAAGATTCTCGAGAAATTCGTCAATTTCAGTTTAACGCATGGGCAGAAACGGAGTTTGTACCGAAGTCGAAATCCATGCTTCTTGATGTTGTTGATCTGGTGAACGACTGGCAACATTGCAACAACAATGACACTACGCCAATTCTGGTACATTGTAAAGATGGTGCTACCCATAGTGGACTGTTTATAGCCATTTGTGTATTATGTGAGAAAGTTTATGAAGATGGAGAAATTGATGTGTTCCATACTGTTAAACATTTGAAACGAAGACGAACTCAAATAGTTGATACTTTGGTAAGTTTAATCAGAGACATAGATAACAGAGATAAGCAACTCCAGTTACTACCTATGTAATATCACGCATGACTGTTACTTTTCCCAAAAAATTGCTGATTTTATAGCAAGTAAAACTTCTTAACTACTAATAACACATGCATAAATTTTACATTTTCTGAAAGTTTATTATTTAAACTATAGCTGCCAAGTTTTTCAAGTATCAATTTTGATTGATAGTTTTATTATGCCCATGTTTATAATACCTACTTATGTAATATTTCTAAAAAATATCTACTGGTACCAATTTTTTTCAGGCTGATTACATTCTAGTTGGTATAGCAAAAAATTAACTCAGAAAATGTCATAAAATATTATTTCCAGCAAAAGTCAAATGTTTAAACTTTCAGAAAATGTATAATTTATAAATGTATGTTATTTAGTTTTTGAGTTTTACCTACTACAGAATCTACAAAATGATGTCATGCGTGATATTTTAAGTTGCCAATCTCTGTTATCTACGTCTCTGGTTTAATTTAGAAATTGATTGAAAAATAAAAATGTTTTGTACTTTTATGGGGTTGGTTTTACAGTATTTCAGTTAAATGCAGGTTGGTAGTCAGTCTTTCCAATTTTCTTGTTTTCTGGTTCTCCATACGTAACCACCAACTTTTCCATTTGAATGATTAGTAATGGAGAATGAATATCCGTAGCCAACCCTAGTTTTAATTACTGTAATGTTATTATCCACAATAGTAAAAAATATTCTTTGATAAAATAGTTATGTTTTATCTTTGCAGGACCAGTATAGATTTTGTTACAAAGCGTTGTGGGATTTTATCAACATGAGAATGCCTGGTGGTGTTCTAACGGAACAAATGAGTAAAACTTACATTGATTAACCGTACCCCAGTCTAAGTCTTACATCATATTCAACAGACAGAGATTATATGCCTTATTAGTAGACAGTAGAAGGCTCTAACTGAATGCGATATTTGTGTTTGACTCTTTAAGACTTCATTGTGAAGATATTTTAGGAGAAATTAGCACAGTTTGGATATACTTGGACTTGATTCAATAACAGGGACATTTCCTCGACAGCCATTCAAAAGTTTTAGACTTATAAGACTTGTGAGAACATAAACATGGAATGTTTGTGATATACATGTATAATGACTTAATACTGTGATACAATTGTTGTATTTATTTATTATATGTTATATTTCTGTGGTCATGTTTGACTTAATTGATTTATTTACATGAACAGTGCAACCTCTCCAAATCAACACCCTTTGGAGAAGCAAAATTATTTTGTTGTTGAAAGGTTGTTGCTCTAGAGAGGGCCACTCTGGAGAGGTTGCACTGTACATGTACATTATTTTGTATTTATGTAGAATCTCAGCTGCTAATAAGCTTATATACAATGTTTGAACAGACTAGCTGTGAGACTTTGTTGCATGCATTTATACATTGTGTCAAAGTCACAATGATCCGAGATGATTAACTTTATGACGGATATGATTCTGTTCTTAAAACCTGAATTTGTTTCACTTGAAATATATGTAATTTTTATACACAGAGTTCATGCCTATAAATCTTGGTTTTTAAAGTTTGTTATCTGTTGTTATCTAAGAGGCCAGAATTGGTAAATAAAATTAAAATATACCAGGTTCAATTAAATCTTAATTTTACAATCTTATTATTAAGAAGATCTTGATTGTTGTCATGGTTATCATACAAGCTATTTGAGGCTTTTATGAAAACTACCGCTTCATTTATATATGAAACATGCGTTTAAAGATAACTGCTTTTGTATAATACGATGTTTTATTTTGATATTGTAAACTCAAGATATATTTCATTTTGATGTTTTGAATGAGAGAACAAGGTGCTTATTGTGACATAGATAATATTGTGTGAATATATTCATGATAAAAAAAATTGTATGAAGTTCTGTTAATATAAATTTGCTCAATACTATATTGTGTCTACCATAGAATGGTGCTTGGTTTTCAGTTATTTGAGTCTATCATAGAAATCTAAAGTGTAATGGCCACCCAGTCTCAGAATTCAGTTATTTGAGTCTATCATAGAAATCTAACGTGTAATGGCCACCTAGTCTCAGAATGCAGTTATTTGAGTCTATCATAGAAATCTGAAGTGTAATGGCCATCCAGTCTCAGAATTCAGTTATTTGAGTCTATCATAGAAATCTAAAGTGTAATGGCCATCCAGTCTCGGAATTCAGTTATTTGAGTCTATCATAGAAATCTAAAGTGTAATGGCCACCTAGTCTCAGAATTCAGTTATTTGAGTCTATCATAGAAATCTAAAGTGTAATGGCCACCTAGTCTCAGAATTCAGTTATTTGAGTCTATCATAGAAATCTAAAGTGTAATGGCCACCTAGTCTCAGAATTCAGTTATTTGAGTCTATCATAGAAATCTAAAGTGTAATGGCCACCTAGTCTCAGAATTCAGTTATTTGAGTCTATCATAGAAATCTAAAGTGTAATGGCCATCCAGTCTCGGAATTCAGTTATTTGAGTCTATCATAGAAATCTAAAGTGTAATGGCCATCCAGTCTCAGAATTCAGTTATTTGAGTCTATCATAGAAATCTAAAGTGTAATGGCCATCCAGTCTCGGAATTCAGTTATTTGAGTCTATCATAGAAATCTAAAGTGTAATGGCCATCCAGTCTCGGAATTCAGTTATTTGAGTCTATCATAGAAATCTAAAGTGTAATGGCCATCCAGTCTCAGAATTCAGTTATTTGAGTCTATCATAGAAATCTAAAGTGTAATGGCCATCTAGTCTCAGAATTCAGTTATTTGAGTCTATCATAGAAATCTAAAGTGTAATGGCCATCTAGTCTCAGAATTCAGTTATTTGAGTCTATCATAGAAATCTAAAGTGTAATGGCCATCTAGTCTCAGAATTCAGTTATTTGAGTCTATCATAGAAATCTAAAGTGTAATGGCCATCCAGTCTCAGAATTCAGTTATTTGAGTCTATCATAGAAATCTAAAGTGTAATGGCCATCCAGTCTCAGAATTCAGTTATTTGAGTCTATCATAGAAATCTAAAGTGTAATGGCCACCCAGTCTCAGAATTCAGTTATTTGAGTCTATCATAGAAATCTAAAGTGTAATGGCCATCCAGTCTCGGAATTCAGTTATTTGAGTCTATCATAGAAATCTAAAGTGTAATGGCCATCCAGTCTCAGAATTCAGTTATTTCACAGTGTGCTGATTCAACCATTCAGAGGCTTTTGATTAATTTAGAACTGTAATGTATCAAAACTTCAGGCCAAGATATTGTGTGCTATTTTCTAATGTATGTACCTTTGTTATTGATATTATTTATTAATTGATGTTAATATTATTTTATTTTTTTGTCTAATTTTTAATATTTCTGAAGTTCAAATGTATGTATTAATTTATACTTCTCAAAATTTATAAGTATCACTTACTCAATATTTTTAATAGTCTGTACATATATCATTATATACAGATATACTGCAATGGACATCATTTGTTTCATTTTTTGCACTGCCATTAATTCTAATGCTTGAATGGTCAAATATTAATCAAATCTAATCAACAGTAGTATTTAATCATTACAAACAATAACACAAGTGATCCTAATCAAAATTTATGAAGTACTTTCTTCTATGCATGCTAGATATCAATATTCTATGACTCAGATTTTGCTATCAATTTTTCAATGACATACCAGATTACTTACTCCTGACCATAATCCCACCATTGAATTATTCCACTTTTATAGATCAATGTTGATTGTATTCCTTTGGAATTTTATTCATTTTGAGTTATCTGTGAATTTAGTTAGCTGAGTACTGTGGGTTGTCATGAAGTTTAAATGCCATTATCAAACTTATAAAAGTTTACAAGGCCTTCAGTCGCCCCTTATCTTAAAGGCAACTATTGACAAAGACAATAATTCAGTGTCAAATAAAAAATTTTGTTTGCATGTGAAATATTTTGTATTTTTATGTCATTATTTTTTGTTTATTTTGTTTTGATATTGATATATTTTATTCCTGCATTTACCTGTTTATGCCAGTAATTGATTTCAGATTTTATAATTACAATAATCTGGACCATGGTCTTGATACATAACAAGGCTGTAGAAATCCCAGATGTGATAACTTAGTGGTTCTGTGGTCTGAGGTTTTCTTAATATAATAGTTTAGAACTTATATTCTGTATAATGCATTTAATCATTACATTCTTAGTACAAATAGTTAGATAGTCAATTAATTATTTTACAAGTTGAATATTTCTAAGAAAACATTGTTATTAACCAATAAAATAATTTCTGCAATATTGTGTTGTTTTTCTGACATGAAATTCTCCCATAACGAATGCCTTCAAAATAAATAAATTTATAAAATTAAAATGGTATGCACCGAAATTCTATTTTTACCATAACATGGTTGTTGACTGAAAAATAAGAATGACACTATGGACTGGGCAATATCATCCAAGGACCATAACTTTTAGAACAAGATGTGTTTTTGAAACACAATGCCCCCTCCAGGTGACAGTTCTTGTTGAGGTTGCCATGCGGAACCAAGATATGAAGTTTGATGATTGTAGGTGGAAGCATTTTGATTTTATAGGCAAGTTTAAGTTCAGTACAAACAGACAGGCCAAAACAATATGCCCCCCGATCTATCGATATGTGGGGCATAAAAACATTGAACAAAAAAACAATCAATGTTTGTGTCCTATAATCAGAATTTAATCAAGTCCACAGAGAAACAAAACTGACAATATTGTTACAGAAGTGAGGATATGCTTATATACAGCATAAATGAAATAAATTGTATAGGTTTTCACAAATATCTCAGTTACATACTGATGAGCAATAAACCCAATCAGTGTGACTGTCCCATGATTCTGTATTAATCTTGTTGTCCACAAGTGACTGCTGACATCTCAACATGAATTAAATGATCAGCAATTGAAAACAGCCTTAGAGATAATGTCTCCAATGAAGTTATCACATAGACCATAAACAGGGTTTAAATCCACAATGAAACAGGAAGTGTTTGTGAAACACGGATGCCCGCTAAAGGCCAACTAGACAGTATGACCTACTGACCTCAAAATCGACAGGGGTCATCTACATGGGATGACCAACGTCCCAACTTAATCTGAAGAGCTTAGGCATAACTATCACATAGAAAGAACATAAACATGGTTCATTTCTACAAATATGAAGGCCATGGACCAACTGTTTAGGACGAGCTTCTTCCACATGAGTAGAAAAATAACAACAAAAGAATACAATCAACACATTTTATAACCAGTAGATCTAGTACAGAACAATGCAAAACTTAGAATGAACACAATTTGGGAGACAAAGGCAGAAAATGTGGATTTAAAATCATGAATAATACCAGAATCAGATTTTATACCAATAATGTCCAAAATTAGTTTAATATCAAAAGTGAGCAGACAGATTTTGGAAACTGTTATCATTTTTATGGATTTCCATGATAGAAAATGATTTGCCCTTAATTTTTTTTCAAAAATATAATAAGAGTTATTGTAACTTTAAATTCGCATTGAAGATCCATTTCAATGAAAACTCATGGTAAAAAAGATGCAAAGATACAATACCACTTTAATTTGATAAAGAAGAATATAAATCATCATGCAGTATCTTCAGAAATTTATATTTTTCAACAAAAAATCTTAGAAAATTTTCAAAATGTGTCATAAATATTTAAACTATCAAACATGCATCAATAAATGGGCTATACTATCTTTATATTATTTAAAATTTTCATTAGTATTATGTATATACATGTAATTCCTTAAGTGACTTAGATCTATACTGAGAGTACATTATTTTGAGATTTGACAGTGTAGTTAAGTACAAAAATATCCTTTCTGCAGAATTACAAATCAAAATGGAGAACACACAGTATGTAGCATCCATGATTTATATTAATCAATTTATCAAAACTCCAATTTCTGATTACCGGTACATACATTTAGTCAGGCCATGATAAAAACAGAAAATAAAATACTTTTAAACAACAAGATTAGTTGTCGTAGCTAAAGAAATGTACAAAAGATAACAACTAAAACATCTTTCTATAAAACTAGAAATGTGTGAGGTGGACAAGAATGCCTTGAGTTATGGCTCGGAAACCAAAATTTGAATGAACAGACTATGACAGTGACTCTGACCACTAGCACATTTTTTTACCATAAATAAAGTCTCAGATAATTCAGTAAATACAACTGAATTCACTAACATGAAAACCTTTCAAGATTCAAAACATAGTATTAAGATATTATTTTAGACCAACTGGTCAAACAAATTTAGCTTAAATGCAATTCCTGACATGTTCTATAAATCAAGAGTGGAACAAATTTGACAAGATTTTAATGTTTTCATCTTTTACCTAAAATATCCATAATAAATTCTAACATGTTCTACTTGCAACAAAAAAGGCTTTCATTTTATAAGAAGTATCTGATCAAAGTCTTAACATTGATTTGTTTTCAACAACAACATTGAACTCTGTCCTAACAGTGAGCATGCTTTTATTTCAGCTGATTTTTTGTTTCTTTTTCTTATTGTTTTTCTGTTTTCCTCCCTGAAAAAAAAACAAAATAAATTTCTACAAAATCTTTTTATTTCCAAAATACACAGAGCTGCCCACAGCTAGTTTGAAAAGCTGAAAATTTGCCGGCAATCAAGGGGGCCAATTGAACGAGCGATAACATTAAAGTAAATAAACATTCATAACTAGTGATCAGGATAAAATCCAAACATTACCAAATACCAGGTACAGACTAAAAAGATACACATCTTATATGCACCAATCTGTTCGACATAAGTGGTACCCCCCCCCCCCCCCCCACGTGAAAAATATCTCCTTGAATTTATATGGATCTCAAAAATGGCCCTTGAGGTCTCAAAATTTGAGATTATCTGCAAACCTGAAGGAAATTGGCAGCCCTGAATATACTAGTTATGTTTTATACCAAACATGCAACAAATTTTACTGAGAACAAAAGATGGATTTTTTGTTATTTATTTAAGACTGATGCTAATAGATAATTTCTGTAAACATCAAAAGACATTTTTTGTTATTCCATACTTGACGTTTTTGTCCAGCACTAACATTGGTGGCAGGTTCTGATGTTTCGTTAACATTTTCTTGTTCTTCTAACTGTTCAAATTCAAAGTCAGAATCATCAGTATCATCATCATTGTTAACTTTACTACCACTAGCTTCATCATCATCTTCATTTTCTTCTTCTTCCTGTTCTGCCTTCACATCAGCTACAAAATTATCAGTGAAGGGTTATAGAATATATTAACCAAATACACATAGACAAACTTCACAGTGTGAATTTCACTGAACACCAAGTATGAATACATTTATGAAAAAAAGTAGAAGTTTAGCACTCAAATAATCAGACAATATAATAATCTAATTATGTTATCTTTAATTTTAAAATAAAAACATGCTGCTTCAGAAAATAATTTCGAAACATAAAAAATGAAAAATACCATAAAGTAAAAACATCTGTGAATTGTCGAATTTAAATCATAACACAAACCAATGATAATGAAACAGTTCACTTCAAGTCTACAGGAATTGTGGTGAGAGAACAAATCATAATAATTTCATAAAAAATGAACATACAAGGGTGCAAGTTTACAAAACTGAAAAACCTGAGAAGGCAGGGGACACAGGGGGAAGAAGATTTTGTAGCATTTTTTAAGTCCACATCAGCAGTATTTTTTAGGGCTAAAAGGCTGAAAAACTTGAAATCCAGTACATTATACTATATACCAGAGAACTTGCACCTTTGAACATAAAATTATCTTATTAAGATAAGGAAGGCTAGGCTTCTCACCAGGGAACAGGTCACTCAGACTATCAGTATCACTAACTTCTCCATCTTCTTCCTTCAGACCACCTTCATCTACAGAGTTAACTCCCTTCCTTAAATCTTGATTCTCTGCGACTTTTCTTCTTCCTTTAGGAGGTCGATATTCTTTACCTGTTCTCTGACATTCTTCCCCTGTAAAGAGAATCAATGAAATCCTTAAATGAGAATTCTAACATTACATCAGCTTTAGAAGAAACATCCATCATGAACTAGATAATAGAAGGATAAAATTTGAGACTTTATCTTTACTTTGATATACATGGAATTTTGACATATAAGTAAGTTCAATATAATGAGTTTTGACTGCATTTACAACACAATTGGTACTTACATAATTTAAGCCTTCTTTTGTACTTTGAACCATTAACATGTCTTTCTACATGAGCAGGTGTTTTGTTCACATGAGTCATTGTTAAAACACAGAATAATTGATGTCTGAAAATTAAAAATCAGAATTTTTACAATCTGTTTCCTATAGGCCATCCTTAGAAAATTTGAAGTGCTTGCAAGTGTGTGGTACTATTTTCTACAGTGTCACAGATACACATAATCATAGTAGTTTTCTTTATGTTTTTGGAAGGTGATTTCTAAATGCTACTTATTCATTCCTACACATGATGTGAACAACTTGCAAACATGATGCAGAGGAGCTGGTGTGTCTAGCAAAGACTGATAAACAACTAAAGAAGAAAATACAGACTATGCAATATTAATAACAATATTTATACTAATGCAGTTATTATTAATCATTGTTAATTAGTTCTTAATAAGGAGTAGAAACTTGTTGATTTTTTTAAAGTGACAATTGATTAATTCATTTGGGTTTAAAGCTGTTTTTCAACAATTTTTGAATTATATACGGCAGCTGGTTCACTTAACCAGTGTATTCTCACCAGTTTTAACTTTCCCCTTACACAAGGAACCAGCAACTTCTCCACATGTGAAGGAAAATTCACAATGTTGTCATATTTTTTATTGAAGGGTATAACCTGGCGCAAGCTGTAATATCGTACCTGGATTGCCGCCCAGGTTACAAATCTAGTGCACTAACAACAAGGAACAATCCTACACCCCATATGGTAATAAAACTTACTCATGGTATTTTTTTGTGCTAGGTACCAAGTGAGGTTTGTATTTCTCATAGTTTTTATCATCTCTGGCTTTCAGTTTGAGATATTTCTTCCCATTTACATAACTTCTAATAGCTTCTTCTTTGTATGGCATTTCATGTCCAGACAATGAACATTTCACCTGAAACGTGATAAACATAAATTCTTTGTTTCCAGTTACCCAATCTAACTTAATTTTTCCCCATGACCTTATATATATATAGACTTTTTGTTAGGCCTGAGGAACAGTATATTGTCTTTCTCACTTTTTATAACATTCTGCATTCTTTCATGAGAACCAAAATATATATATATATATAATTCCCAAACCTACCTACCCTATTTTCAATGAGCATGTAACCTGAAACAAACATTTTAGGCAGTAGCAAATAAGTTGAAATCAAATTCAGCTGGTCTGATTGAGTAGAAAAATCTTAGTGAATATATCAGATATGTGTGGAAAGCAATCTTTCTTATGAATTATTTATCATAAAAAATTAATCTCAATGTTAAGTTTGGTTAATTGATAATTATTTAAATCTTATACCAAGGACTTATATACATACATGGATTTGCAACTTCCATATTAACAGTAATCAAAGTAATCAAATGCCGCGACAATAACACATGAATCAACTATATATCTATGATAATAATGTTAATAACAGTGAAAATAGCCATGGTAATCCGAATGTTTAATCTCGGAGACGAAAGGATTATAATAGATGTCCGCCACCTTGGAATTTAAAATGTTCGACAGCATGATGCCTTTTTCAATGCTTATACTTAGACTGTGTGGATTATAAATGTATCTCAACATCTTTAAGTAATTTGTTGCATCCTTTACCAATTTCACGTGCCCAATTGAGAGTTTTTTAGTATAATAAAATTTGTAAACACCCAATTACAGCTGTCGGACATTGCCAAGTATATAGCAATGCATTGTGGGATCGTCGAACGATATCGCTTGAGCTATTTTAGCAGTTGCGAATCCATGTATGTATATAAGTCCTTGGTTATACTGAACCTAATTGCAATAGATTAAAGAAGCATCTGCCAACCTGGGGCATTTAAAACTGATTTCACAATTATTATTAAATAAACAGAGTAGAGATGTTAAGTATGTATGCATCACAGGTAGTAAGAAATTCTCTATTAGTAAAGCATGAGGAAGAACAAACTGAAAGTGAAAGTAGAAATATCAAATTGAAAAATGTGCTGCCTCAATTTTTCATATGCAGCACTATTAAACGATATTTTAGAGCATTACATTAATGCTACAAACATAATTTACCCAACTATTTTGCAAAAAAATAAATGCAATTCTTTGACATTTTGTCAAGCTTCGTTTCAGTTAGTTCTGGGTCCCATAACTAAATTGGTCTTTTTTATTTCGTCTTGTTGACCATTTTAGTTATGGAATTGTCCTCTTACAAAGTCAACAGCTTAAGACGCTTGTTCATGCGTCTATTGAATCAGATCAATTTACATACTTTCCGGAATGCTACGGACTTAATCCAAAGCATTTACGAGGACAATTTTGAAACTAAGGGTAGTATGAAACATCGGCAATATATTTGATAACTTTCGTCTGTTGAAGGTATATTTTTGGTCATGTTGATAGATTATACTATAATTCATCGAATTATACACAAGTTTTACGGAAATTTGTGCGTTAAATAGGAAAACGAACGCGACTCAGATTGAGTCGTTTACCTGTTAGCTTTTAAAGAACAAGTGGCTTTGACGATGAACTGCAATGTAATGCAAATGTATCATCGTCAAAGACCCTTCGACTACGTTTCAGTAAACAGTTATTTTAAGTTTAGCAATCGAATGTACAGCAGTTAGATTTATAAATCTATTTTGCCAAAATCTTACACTTTAAATTCAATATTCAGTCTGTTAAAGACATAAGCTGAATCAATGACTTATATACATACATATGTACTCTAAACATTATATCCGAATCTATGACATTATATCGCGAAAACTAATGTCTAACTATTTATAACATCATTTTACCGCCACGCATGTCATACAAATTGACGCAATATTTTCATGATATGGTTATTACCTTAAGGCTAGAACTGTCATATTGTAGAGACGGGTGGTTCTGTAGCAAGCCTTGGATATCTGACGACATTTCAACACGAGGGGATGAGTGACTTTTAGAACGTAAACATTGGATAGCCTAACAACCAGTATCCGGACTGCCTTGTTTAGTCGGATCCGGACTGTTGATGGTAGCCGCTCACACAAACGATTTCTTGCAAGTCTCGCTTGTTAATCGATTATTACATGCAGTCCCCTATCAGCTTAGTCTATAGAAAATTGATAACTGTATCCCGTGGGTACAAACCATTCCAAATTTTAGACGGAAAGTTGCCTCATACGAGACTTGATGATATCAAGGACTTATAGTACGTATATATATAAGTCCTTAATGATATTATATGAGGAACTGTATTTGGCTTGGGCCAAAATTTCAGTAAAACGGATATTATTACAATAGAAACTTAAAGCTAGGTATAAAAAAATCATAAATAAAATGATTTATTACTTCATGATAGAAACAATATTGTTTAGCTGATATTTTGAATTCTTGTCTTTAATGTTTCAGACACATGCATATATATACACATTAATTATTTCATGTCGACTTGCTAGCACTAGAGAAGATCTTAACTCGGAATTAATCTACCTGCATGATAACATCACATATGTATATTGCTGGTCACGTAGGTAGAAAGGGCATGCTTTGGAAAATTAATTACCTGTACAACGCACCTTGCTATGGTGACGTCACGATAATATAACGTCGTCTTTTGATAACTGAAATATGTATATTTAAGGTCTGTGCTGAAACCTTGATCGAACTCGGTATGTACGTATTATAGCAAATTCATATATATATATAAAATTATATATTTTTATTTGATGTCTATTTTAAACAGACACTCATTAGGGGAGACAACTGTAGTTCTTTAATAATACCGTACATACCGGATACTGTTAGATACATAATCTTATTTTCGAGTGACTTTGGATATCTTCGACCATCATTGCCCCTAGCGACGAAAACAACTAATATGGCCGACGAGATCATTGTTTTTAACTTTTTAATGTAAATTCTCCAATCGCATTATTTTGTAAGTACCACATATTCGCCCTATAATTTAACATGCCCGCGGTGCTTGTTGATGTCTAACGTACAATCATTGCCGTACAATCAAGTCACGAGTTTAGCAGTTTACTTGATCTCCGTGTCAGCGTCTTGCTGTAGTTTCATTGATTTCTAATTAAGACAGTTTAAACAAATTATGCGATTAATAGCATCTTGGATTTGATGAATAGTCTTTCTTTGCCACGAATAATTTTGGATTAAATGATAAATGCCACCGTACTTAGCGGAGCTAGACACATAGATCTGTTAAAATCTTGCATGTCAGCTTTAATTGATACTCACTTATGCATTTAAAAGTCCTTAGAATTATTTTTGAGTAGAGATTAGGCCTGCAGAAAAAACTTGAGCAACCTACTTAACAATAATGGACAAAATTTATGTAAATTTTGCCACGAAGTCTGTACATATTTACCAATGGTCTGTCCCATAAGTTGTAGCAAACAAAGTTCACCAAACGCAATCAGTAAAAAACTAAAACAATTTTAAGTTCTTTGTAATTTATACATCTGTACTTATTTACGGAAGTAAAATTATTTGAATGTATATTTGGCCAACTGTAACAACACAGTGTATATATATTTTAATACTATTTTGTTTGCATAAAAAGCAACTATAGTCGATCTTATAGACATTTAGTGTAGTATTATGTATCCTTTATGTATTGCAGATAAATTATGGCGACTGTTGCAAAAGTACCCACTCCCCCAGGTAATCCATCCCCAAGAAATGGGGAAAGAAACTTTTCAGGGAAAGGTAGCTAGATTCATCTATAAATCTTATTGTGATTTAAATATATTAGAATATCATTGTTTTGAAAGTTAATTTTATTTGACACTTTAAAAGTCATTTTTCATTTAATGCTTACTAATTGTTAAATAGTTCATATAACTTTAACAAAGGTTTGTTCCCAGCATAATATGTTAAACTTTTGTGAGTGTATTTACCAAAACAGTAATTCTTTACTTTTTCAGATGTATTGCCTCAGTTGAGAAGCAGTGATCTTGCTATAGACAAGACAAAGCCCCTTCCTACATCATTACAGAGTGATTTTCTTCCCGATGATGTTTTGTTTGCTCTCACACAACCACTGTCTGTGGGAGACACTCTTGGTCCACCATCAAGATTTCGGGCTCTTAATACCTCTGTGGTAATTTTCTATATTTAATAATATGTTATTAATACAGCCAAACTTGTGAACAAAGGTCATCCCTGGGAAAGATAAAATATGGCCTTTATTGACAGGTGACTTTTATTCGGAAGTCATTTGTTTTTAATAATCAATGACAATTTTTAAAAGAAAGGCCTTTATTAACAGGGTGGCCTTTATTCCTGGGTGGCCACAAACACATGTTTAACTGTATTTCTATTTTGTAGAATTTGAAATAACTTGCAGATTTAGTGATAAAAATTGTTTTATAATTAAACTTCCTTTGAAAACAGTTTGATTACAAGCCAATAATAGTTACTGTTGTACAGAAAATGTAGATACAAATTATTTCTTCTAAGTTGTCTGGTCATTTCTCCTTAAATACTCAAAAAGGATGTGCCGGTCAATTAATGAATTATTCCTGCAATTTTTATGTAGAGTTGAGAGATTTTCACCAAAAATTGGAAAATCTTCCTAACTAATGGGTACTAGATTTTTAAGAGTAACAAAGCATGTACTGTTGTTTGATAGGCAGCATTTTTGTTATTTTGCAGTCAAAGACACGTCCCCCTCCTGCGAATGTTTGGAATTCTCAAAGAAGAGAAAGATTTAAACACTTAACTGAAAACACAACATGTACTTGTGGTGCTGGAAAGTAAGTACATGTAACTTTACATTCTGATATGTCATGTGTTTGATAACTTATCATGTATATATATAATTCTATAATTACATGTCTACAATATTATTTGAATGCTGGATCAACAATCTGTGAATAAAAAAAGATGATATATTAGTATAATCTTTGTCATTTATTCAAAATGTATGTGTGCGGGTATGATGATAAATTTACCTTTGTTTGGCAAGATATTTGTACATGAGGGTACATGTTATCTTTTGATTTTGATCCATCTTTCTGTATGTTTTATTTCTATGTTTGTAGGGATATATCATTTTTGTTTGATGTGCCGAAGGCAGATAAAAGGCCTGAGAAGCCAGATAAGATTGATAAGAGTGTTGTTCGTAAAGAGGTTGTAGATCCTCCAACTAAGGTTTGTAACTCTAATCGTAGAAATTTATTTTACAATGTGGTTAAGCATCACACTAACAGCCAGGGTGATTTGGCAACTTTCCATCTTTATTGACCCTAAGTATACTGTTACCTGGGTAGAAATTTTTATCATTAAATCTATGGACAAGTTTGAAAAATACCTATAGTGCTGTGTGAAATTTGATACTTATGTAAACTGTATGTCTATATGGCCTATCAATTTTTTTTAATGCCAAAATTGTGTAAGTTGCATAGAAATATATAAATTGTATCTAAATATGGTTGATTTTATTCTAACAATTTTTGTTTTCTTTAATTTTAGGCTTTACAACTACCAGACACACTTATACCAGAGGAATATCACATTGTGAAAAATAAAGGTGTACTTGGTATACAATATCATGAAGAGTAAGTTTATACCTACACATGTATACTAGTATATTCAATATTTTAAGTTTATGGTCTACACATTGTCTCTATTTAATATTTCTATTGTTTAATCAGGCATGTTTCTGACTAAACTGTTTTGGTTTACCAAGAAGCTCTTTAATTGAAACAATGTCAGCTGAATGATCAGCTAATATACATCTGCCTTATAAATGTTCATTTAGGAACATTGGATAATGTTATTAATGGTACAAACTTAAGACATTAAGACCAAATCACCTTTTTAGACAACACTCGTGGCTTGTCCAGTGCAAGCACTGTAGACTGGGAATTGAAATAGTTATTTTTTTCCTCAGAGTCAAACATAAACATTTGGAATGGAAATAATTTAAAAATTCATAAATTTCGGCATGTAACTGCTCTCTTCTGCAATAATTCTATATATTTCTATACACTTATGCTTACATATTCTATGATTATGGAAAATATTGGTTTGCTTTTTTTAACATTTTTTTGGTGTTTTTCTTTCGCAGCAAATACAGTAATCAAGTGTCTGATCATGAGAAACATTTGGTGGTATTCCCATCTATGTAAGTATACAGTACCACATGTAAATTGGTATTCCCATCTATGTAAGTATACAGTACCACATGTAAATTGGTATTCCCATCTATGTAAGTATACAGTACCACATGTAAACTGGTATTCCCATCTATGTAAGTACACAGTACCACATGTAAATTGGTATTCCCATCTATGTAAGTATACAGTACCACATGTAAATTGAAACATCAGTTTATACAACAAATACAACAAATCTGGCCTTGATGCACAGGTGTCCATTATTAAGAGTTTGCCATGTCATAGATTGATGAATTTTCTGCTGTATAAAGTTACATTTGATGTATAAATGTATTGTTTTTACTTCGCAAATTCTTGTCATTATGTTTCAAACTGTAAGCCAATTTATTGTTTCTAGTAAAGAAAAAAATTCATGCACTAAAAATGAATTTAAAGTGAAATTATAATTCTTAATTTTGCTGGACCAAAATTTATTGTAATACTGCCATTAACATTGTTGTATTGATGTTTACAGGAAACCAGCAAGTAGATATGAAGTTGTTCAGTTAAAATCTACAATGGAGGAGATGCTGGATAAAGCTGGAGTAAACGATGCTGACGTAGAAATTAAAGGACCGACTCAGGTAAATAGTTCATTAACGTTGTACACATTTTAATTGTTAACTGATTTGTTTTTTATTAAAGATTTTTGGAAATCAAAATCAAGTAGCTGTTTGATTGGATGCTTAGTTAGTTGGAATCCAAACATTTCAGTAAATATAAACATTAATTCCGTCACATTCAAATCTAAACAAAAGAACTGACTACCAGGTAATTAATTACTCTTTAATTTTCTACTAACTATCAATACAAATGATTGTATTTCATTCAGAAGTGTTAGCCGAATTGTAATAATGATGCTTTAATAATTTTTTTTTTTCAGATGCATAATTTGCTAGAACTAATAAAGAAAGAGCAGAATATTTATAACATTGTTTTTCATGAGTTGATTCGACAAGCTAGCATTGAATGTGTAGAGAGAGGGGAACTCCTGGCAGATCTTAGATCTAAATATAGCAATCTCCTAAATAAGGTCCCTCAACAAATTAAAAGGTAAGCTAAAAATGTCCCCTATCTCTTTTACCAAAGGTTTGATTATGTACAATCAAACCTGTGAACAATGGCCATCCTTGAGAAATACAAATGTGGCCTTTATTGACAGGTTGCCTTTATTCAGAGGTCATTTTGTTCTGAATGATGAAGGTTTAAAATAATGGCCTTTATTCAGAGGTGGTCCCTAACTCAAGTTTAACAGTATATCAATTTGAGAAGGTCCCTCTTTTTTGTACACTCTTGAAGGAGAGATATTGACTGTTCTGAATGTCATTTGTTTCTCTGTGGACAATATCTTGTGTCTTGATTTTTTTAGTAAACAATAAGATCTCAGGGTCAGATATATTTGTACTGTTCATATGTTTATTAACTTACACTATTTGTGGAATAATTCCATGGCAATATGTGTTAAAAAATTGGATGCAAAAATACTTGATTCATTTGTTAATAATTATGATATTTTGGTAGAACATTAAATATTATGTTACTTTTTCAGTTTACATGAGGAAGTTATGGCACAGAGAGCTTTAGATAGAAGGTTGACAGAAGAATTAATGAGATTTAAATCTACAATCAGTGTTCTCACAAGGTAATGTCTCAATGATAATGTAGACAGGCCGGAACAGTACGCGAACGCTACCAGTACGCGGACACCCTCGCATTCGGCGAGTTTTAAAAGATTTAAAACATCCTGTACGATACTGATATTACTTATCTATATTCGCAGCACACTTACCTTTCTTCCGGTATGATACATATTCTGTTTACACTTCCTGTTTATACTGATCAGCAGACGATATAAAGAAAATAAATTGATACTTGTAAAAATATGTAAGTCCTTGCGTAAATGGCTAAAATATCGCCACTGATTAAAATAATATACGCATTTAATAAATATGAGACAATCTCACTTGAATAGACTTTTTAGTAAACAAAAAACCTGATATACACAATTGATCTTGCTACACATAATTTAACTCAGCAACATTCGCATCTTTATCGCTTTGGCGCTTGAACCATGTGACTACAGGTACCTTCCAAATGTTTTTGCTTTCCATTTTATAATTTTATTTTGATGTCCTTAACTCCCGTAAGCTACAAACTTAGTGATGGAAATAAGTAAATCTAGATAAATACTCATTTCTGTAAAGTACAAACTAAAACTGTAGGAGAGTCTTTGTTCTGCATGGTTTTTGTAAAGAAGAATAAATGAATTGACGTATTGCACTCAATGCTTTAAACATGTTAATATTTCATTATAGAAAAAATATTTTCTTTTAATTTTTATGTGTAAATGAAATAAATACACACAAAAAAACATTTTCAGGTGATTTTACTTTATTTGACCATTTTACGTCTACATAAACGGGTGTCCGCGTACTGGTTAAATTGTACAATAATTTCGAGCCGTGACTGTACCTGCCGCGATGCCTGACTGCGCATGCGCATGCGTAGTGCATTGTTTACAATCTTAAGTTCCTGTAAATTTCTAAGCAAGGATTCATCTTCAAAACTACATAGACTGGATGATTTGAACCACGGCCTCAATTACACGAAATAGTTACATATTGGGGAAAGTGTCCGCGTACTGTTCCGATCTGTCTATTACAATTATTTTGGTTTCCTGTTAATATGAGGTTTTGGCTAATGTTATACTATGTTTAAAATCTAGTTTCCATATACATACTGTATACGTTAAGTATTTTGACTTGTAGAATATATTCCATACACCACATCACTGCTTGATGCCCCATTGATTGATTGCTTCTCTTACATGTATGATATGTTATTTAACTTTAGAATACTTTAAATCCTGCAACAAAAAAAAAAGGAATTGATTTAAAGTTTAATAATTTAGGTCTTATGTATGTCTAACTGATGGATATCACAAATCTATTTCATAAGATATCATATGATATCATATCTAATTGACGTCACAAAACCATATAATGTCATATCACTATTGTTTGTTATCACAAATCTATATCATATGATATCACAAAGTTGTATCATATGATATCATAATTGATTGATATCAATAATCTATATCAAGTTATATCATGATTGATATCACAAATCTATATAATGAGACTTCATGATTTCAGTGAATTATCTGAAGTAAAGGAACATGATAAGAAAGTCACAGAAGAAGCCCAGCAGGCACAGGAAGATGTAAGAACTGTTAATTATCAAATATTTCATTGTATTGTACCAGAAATGTAGTAAAATGTATATTATCTTCAGTATTTTGTGGGTCAGTTAAGAGACTACTAACTAATATTTAGGGTATTGTTTGGTCAAACGGGCTGTAATGTGAAACAACTTGTTTTTATTTGATAATTTTGAATTAGATTGACCTATTGCTGCCAAACTTGGCATACTGCTAGTTGTTATGGAGACATAGCCTCTGATTACAGTTGTCCCCATTCCAACTACTAAGCCAAATACTGTGTTAAGAAAATCACTAGAAATATGCATGGCTAGTATCAGTCACTATTACTAACAAGAGTGCCGCAAGAGGTGCCAGTTAATGCTCGTCTGTTTACCATCTCAGTGAGATCTATCCACCTATGAAGTTTCATGTTGCTACCTCTTACAGGTTCTGAATTATGAGCTACATTAAAGTTTTTGCATGACGACAACAAAGACTCCACAGTGATCACAAAAGCTTGACCTTTTCTTTCAAAAACAGACAAGCTAAAAATGGTTTCTGCTCAATTGATAGTTGAAAACTTGGTTTAGTGGCATTGCAGAATTTTGTTTATCATTTTATCAGGCAATAATGCTTAAGTATTTCATAATTATGTTTTTACATCATTGTTGCAGTTGAAGACAGCCCTCAGTGAAGCTCAGAAAAATGCAAGTCTTCTGTCGGAGTATCATGAATTATATGAATTACAAAGAAAGCGACTTGAATCGCAAGTATTTATGTTAACAGATGAGAGAGAAATATGGAGTATGTCTGCTTACTGTCTAGCTATGAAGGTATGTTTGATTCTTTATTTGGTCTGAAGGGGGAGAGCATTTTTGCATGACTGAGCAGGATTTCTTATTGCTCATATTACTATTACTGGGTAATCATTGAACCTGTTTAAACCTATCATTGATAGAAGCTTTATAATCATGCTCAATGTATCAAACTATACTGCATTACATGTTACTAAATTATTCTCAATGGTTATAAATGCCAAATTTCCGTATTGGGACATCTTGTAACTATTCTTAGTCTAATAAAAAAACAGTTTAAAGAATCTCTTCTGATCATACTTTGGTTAAACTTTTTATAATGAATTGTTTGAAATTAAAATTCAACAAACAAATTTTCTATTTTCCCAATAGTTCATGTATGTTATTTATGTATTTCAGGTGACTGAGGAGGCGGGGCTTACCACAGCTAAACGCCTACATGTTAATGAGAAGGCGTGGGCTAAGTTAGCTCATCACTTTACAATATTACTCAGCAACAAAGATACCGACCTTATAACAAAAATACAGGTACATGAGTTTGTTAGTGAGATATAAAAGTATAGAAAACAAAGAATGCTTTTTTCTATCTGTATCAAAAATGAAAAAGTGTCAACTGTGAAAGACATATAAATTTACAGTATCATGTACCTAGCTACAGAAACTATTTTTACCCTTATATTGCTGACAACATGTAAAACTAGACACAAGACATTCTTATTGTTGTCAAAGTGACATTGATATTGGTATTTTATGTTTATAGTTTTCACATTTCTTAATGCAATCTTTATAGCAAATAGAAATTTGGTGAAGTCAGATTTTTTTATTCTTATGTAAGTTACAAAAAATGTATGTTAATATATTGTGCATATTGTTTTTGGCCTGTTTGTCTGGCTGTCGGTCTGTTTGTTTGTACCAAACTTTAACCTTGCCTATAAAATCAAAATGTTTCAACCTTCATAATTATGTTGGTTCCGCATGACAACCTCTACAGGACCTGTGTATTTTTAGATCAGTAGGTCAAAGATCAAGGTCACCTTGAGGGGGCATTGTGTTTTAAAAACACACTTCTTAGTTTAATTTCATTGTTATTTGTCTGTTATGTTATATGATATTATTTATAATCTTATAGACATACGTTGAGAAGTGGCGTGATTTGGTTGAAGAGTTTAGTATAACGTTAAAACATCGAGAAGAGGAAATGAGAAAACAGCTTCGCTTATTGGCCCCGGGTATTGACAGATGGCTGCGTGAACTTCGTAAATGCTTGTAAGTAGCGGTCCTTCATCCTTTATTAGTTAATTCACTTTGTTAAAATGCATCCCATGCTTATAAATGTGATATTGGTCATTATTAAATATTCCTTCACAAATGATGACATACATTCAATTAATCACTCAAACTTTTTTACCTTAATGTTATGTATGGAATTATTTATTTATTATTATAAGGTATCATTTGAACAAATTGTATACATTAGTTATATACTGGAACTACAAATATCCCAAACAATGAAGGAATAGAAAAATGATCATACTGTTTGAGATCTGAGATATTTGGTAGCGCTAGGTGATTATATGATTATATAAAATTTATATGTGGTAAATATTGTTTATACAACAACTTTGGTGTATATAACTACGGTATTGTCATAATCACCACCCCAGTTTGCGACCAAACAATACGTAACATTTGATGTCATTTGTAGTTTAAAGCATTTTATTTAGTATCTTATACATTCTTTTTCTAAAGTTTGACAGGACTGTAAACTAGGAAACTTTCGTGTTACATTCAATTTCATAATTTTCGTTTTTATGCATCCAGGCATATTCCTGGCATAATACTTTCGAGGGTTAGAGATGACTGCAAATCCCACTAAACAAAACATGCTATAAATGATGTGTATACTTTGAATAGCATGTCACATGTCAAAATTCTACCATTTACACATTGTATTAAATAAACTGTTTCAGCATTCAAGTCTTAATTGCTTGTTATTGAGATTTGTGTCCTTGTTCATTTATGTGTCATACATTAAATGTATCAGTTTCTAATTCTTCCAAGATAGTTTTTGAATGACTAATTGTATCATATTTATGGTTAAAATCTATGTGTGTATACCATTTAAGTAATACTGGTACATTAGGGTAAGCTGGACTTTATAGGTTGAGGTTTTGGAAAGTAGAAAGTGTCAACTTTTGTTCATTTTTTTCACTTGGACTTAACATTGGCCAACAGCCAGGATCATTTGGCAGCTTTTCTAACAGTGTCTCGTCAGGCTTATACCTGTGTAGAACCACCAACCTTCAATAAACTAACTAACTGAACATCTACTAGACATTTGAAATGGTCCCTGATAGGATTCAAACTTACAGCAGTAGACCAAAACCTCTCAACCACAGATACCTTATTTACTCTTAACTATAAAGATGACTACTTGGGGTATATGATGGCACTGAGTCATACATCATGACCTAGCAAAATCTAGCGACCACAAAAATTGGCACTTTTGAGTCTTTGAACCATATTTTTTATATATGTAGAATTTCTTTTATCAGCTTTTGAAGTGTTGAGAAAAATTAATAATGTCCTGGGTGTGTCTACAATGTATTATACCCTTCTGGGTGTGTCTACAATGTATTATACCCTTCTGGGTGTGTCTACAATGTATTATACCCTTCTGGGTGTGTCTACAATGTATTATACCCTTTAGAAAGTTTAGAGGAACTGTCTTTGTTCAATGTCTACATGACGTTAAAAATGTTGTAATGTGATTGTGCGTGTTTTTTGTGTGTGCGATCTTAGTTTCAATTGTTTAGTCCTGTGTGAACCTGTAGATTTATGTATGTTGTATGTCTGCTTCATGTGTGCATTGTTACCAGTCAGAATGTATAAGAAAGTTGTTTCTACATATTTCTATTGTTAAAGCTTTGATGATAATTTTTATTTATTACTCAAATATTTTATATTGTTTTACTGATAAATCACTGTTCAAACATGATATTCTATACATGTACCGGTACTTCAATCAATGCTTTATCTTACCAGTAGATACATTTGGTCATTACCTTCCAATGGCATACAATTTCATAGACATAGAGTTCATCAAAATAAATGTATTTGGCCATCCTTAAAAAATATTGGTTTAAGCAGTTGCTTTACTTTTAACAATGGGTAGGTATGTCGGTCACGTAACTGCTAACCAATATATTTAAGTACAACCTAAGATTCTGATTTTGACGTCAGTATTCATTTATTCACTTAGAATATCTACAAGGTAAGTATTAAACACTAGTTTAGATATAAGGAAGTCATTGTAATGTTGTCAACTCTCTTTGTATACAAACTTGTTGTCCCAGTTCCATGTCGACCAGACAGTGATGTTTCCTGGCCAGTAAAATTTATAGTGTGACAAGTTTCTCATGAATAACGTCACAGTTTCTCCTGGCTGAGAAATATTGTGTGTACTATACAGGGTTCTTAATAACAACCAGCCGCCAGCCGATTTAGCTGCATAGAAACGAGTTTGGGCCAGTTAGATATTTCAAAGTTTTAAAAATATTGCTGTAAAAATGCCGGACCCCAAGCAGGCCTGTTAGTCTAGTTTTTGGGCCTGTTGGCCACAAAGTTATTAAGAACCCTGACTATCTACACAGATATTTGGTAATTTTACAGTTCTATATCAATTCTTGCACGCCACAAATTGGCTCTCTCTGATCTGTGCATGTTGTATTCTCTGGAATGCTATTATGTAAACATCTCTATATTTTGATGCTCAAGGTTTTTTTTACTGATTTTTCTGCAATTATTTTTCTAAGCTTTCTCAGTGAATTATTAACCCAGAATTGTTTATGCTTCTACTGGTAAATTCATCCTTCATGTACCATTGAAATCATATCTGCTTCATGCATGTACCTTATTGCCTCTGCTGAGTTTGTTTACTAAAGTGTACATTGTCATCCTAGCTTTTACTGTTGTAAAACTTTGAGTTCTGTCAGTGTTAGTAAGTTCTTTAGTTATCTACAGTTATCTAGTTTGATCTTTATGCCCCAGGCATCAAATGATTTAGGGACATATAGTGATAATCTTGTCTGTCTGTCCGTATGAGTTAAGTCAAGCTGCCACCAGGGGAATTAATGCATTTACTGAATGCAGTGTCTTGGGTTATTTGAGATTGTGCAGTTCTTTGAAAACATTGTGATGAAATTGATTATTCCGTATTTCTTGATCACGTCTACGTCACTTGGAACCTTTAGCAATATTTATGTTGGATATTGGAGTCTACTAGTTATGCATGATTGTTGTTGTTGTATGGTGCTTCCTGCTGTATTCTGTATGAACACAATGTTGCTTTGCATTAAACTGTTTCATCTTGTCAGACCTGACCACTATTTCACAAAATTAATCATCTCTAGAGAAGATTTATTTTTTATCTTGGATAATAAAACTTTAAAAAAAATTACATATTGTAAATATTTCAAGAGTCAAAGCTAAATTTTCACATATGTTTTTTTCTGTTCTCTTATAAATATTAACATAGATGTAAATTATGGATCTTATAAATATAAATCTCAAGTTTGGATCTTGAATTGAGAACTTTTGTGAAATGGGGCCCTGCCAGCATTTACTTTGATTTGATTTATTTTCAACTAATTATTTTTATTTTTTATTTTAATATTTAAATCTGATGAGTTTTTATTTCAATTTTTGATGTTAAACATTGTCAACTATTTTTGTTCAAGTTTGTGGATTTAATGTTTGTTTTTTATTTGCTTATAGTAGATTGTGACACTATTGTATATATTTTATTTTAATAACTGTAATAAAAAAATATAATTATGAATTCAATGCCTGAGCAATAAGTTGTCATTGAAAGAAGGTATAAAATTTCTTGTATTTTATATTTTATTATTTGTACTTTAAGCACTGAGGAAGGCCAGTTTGTGAGATCTCCGACAGAAAAAGAACAAAAAGGTCTTTTAGAAGAAATGAGGAAATGGGAAGAGGTACTGAAGTGTCTATAAATGATTCACATGCATGTATTTCTAAAGAAATATGTTCACTAAATTGAGTAATCTCTAATTCTATTATTGAGTGAAAAATGCTGTCCTTGCCAAATAAATTAAATTTCACCCCTTGTTTTAATGTTTAAAGATGAAGGCTTTTAGAAATACACTCCAGTCGATCTATCTTTGGTTCTTAAAGATCCCAAGCCCCTGTAAAGATCCGTCATATTGCATGTTACTAATGTGTTCTATATTCAACATTTAGCTTCTTGGAAAAGAAACAGAGAAGTTTGGTGGTGATATGTTGTTGGATGGACAGGAACAACTTCACTTGGTAAAACAACAGATGGAGGGATGGACTGATAATGCATTGTTGGTGCTGAGTCGTCATCGTGGTAGTGAAGATACAACACACCCTGATCAAATCAACATGCTCAATCTGAATGATGTATGTTATTATGTCATGTATATTCTAGAATAAGTTACTATCAATGTTACTTATATCTCAGTTTTTGCACTATCTCACTAGCCCGAAGCCTGGGGCTAGTAGATTTCTATTTGGGCTAGTAAACTTTCTCAAAATTTTGTACTTAGGCTAGTGGTATGTTATTTATTTTCAATTACCCACTTATAGTTTTGGGCTAATACTTAAAAAAAGGAAAAAAAAGTTTTATTATTATTTATTTCAGTGTAAAAAGCATATAAAACATTGTACATATATCGCAGACATGAGATTGCCACATAAAATGTAGCATATATAGAATATTACATGTAAATTGATGTAAAAATATTGTATTAAATAGAAATGTCAAATATTTTAATTATAAGAAAAACCTTTAAAATTAAGTTTTTACTATTCACTATGGTTTTAATTTTCAGGTTGTAGAGAAGTTACTTCATCAGTTTAACACAAGAATAACAGGAGAGAATGGTATGTAAAAATATCATGTGGAATTATACATCATGCTGGTTGTTACATAAAAAAGTCTTTTTATGCCTCCAGCACGGAAATATAGCGATTGTCATGTCCATCCTTCTGTACAAGGCTATGTACATTTTACCATTTTGTCAAGCATGCATCTTGCTATAAGCATTTTTTAATGAATTTCTTGTACTTTAAAAAAAAATTGCTTTCCTGACAAAAAAATTAATCTCAATTCCTTCCCTTTTTAACAAATTTGTCTTTTTGTTAGTATGTTCTTATATTTTTTCAAAAATTTTGCTTTTTGGACAAAAAATAAATTTATGTTAATGAATTTAATCAACTTTTTCCATATAAAAATAGGCGTGGCTACGAATGTCATTCATCTTATGAATGGAATGGAAACATGGGATATGAAAATAACATCCAGTCTGAGTGGCACTATGCCAGTTCATGACAATGAGTGGGCAGGACTTTTGATCACAATGGAGGAGTGGCTACAATCAATTGAAGAAGCTGTTGAGTATGTAGGCTCCACCCAGCGTGAGGATGAACGTGCGGAAAATCGACCACACACCAGGTAGACTGGCACCTAAAAATTACAAAAAACTAACACTCTTAGACTGGTACTCTTTCTGTTTGGAAAAATCTAACCATTTCCTCACTGTGTTATGACATCTTTATTTAATTATATTTAAACCTTTAACATTACTCAACACCTTACTTGGGTTTGGTTGTCTTTCTATGTTGCACCCTTAATTTACCGGTAATGGTTAAAGTTCTCTCAAATTGTCTTTCCCGTTCAAATGTGATGAGGGAAAATCTACATAACTTATTGATTTCAATGTTAATTAATTGACTTGATATTATCAAACCTGTGACCTCTCATTTAATTTCTAACCCATAAATTAAGTTAATAGTTACATGCACATTTAAGATTCATTTGGTGGAGAAGGACATTAAATATAGAAAGAACTAAAAATTTTAATTTTCCAATTTATCAAGCGTGATGGATTATTTTCTAGTTCAAAGCCTTAAATGCACTGATTAATATTGATCTGGTAAATATCTCATTAATGTCTGATTAATATTGATCTGGTAAATATCTCATTAATGTCTGATTAATATTGATCTGGTAAATATCTCATTAATGTCTGATTAATATCTCAGACCAGTGCAGAAACTTTTCTCTGTCTCTGATACAAATGTCTCCTGTATGTTTGTATTGTGTTTGAGTAATTAAGTGATACACTAGTAAAGTTTCAGCTGATATTGAGGACAATGTTGTGCTGGTGTGTGGTTGGTATGTGACGGACATAGCATTCATATTGTGCTAGATTGCATGCCTGACTGTTGTACTCTACATGGAATATTTTTTATAAACATGAAAATACACATCATAGTGTGGAATTCAGCTATTAACTTATACCCACAATGCTCAGGCTTGTGGAATCCTCTCATTTTGCAAATATGGGTAGAAATTCTCTTTGGGCTTGTAAGACTGGCTTATGTATTACTGAAGAATGAGGGCTATTTTTGTAAAATTATAAGGAACTGAATGAATGCATTGACAGGAAACATGACATTGACTTTAAACCTGGGAATGCTTTACTGAAATATTGCTTGATGGTGGTGAGTAATTGTGCCAAATAAATTTACAATTGTCAAAGAGTGGTCCAAGTTACAGTCCAGACCCGAATTATGGACTGACAAGCTAACTATTTAACCTCTAAGTGTGACCTTGACCCTAGGGATTTGGCTTTTGAGCTCAACACATCATCTGATGTTGGTGAGTAATTGTGCCAAGTTATTTTGCAATTGTCCAAGAGATGTCTTAGTTATGGCCCAGACAGACCAACCAACCAACAGGAGCAAATCAATTAATACCTCCCTCCACTATGTGGGGGAGACATCCATGTAAAATTATGTCCATCAAGGCATCTGAGTATAAATAAATATCGCTGATTGTCCATTATGCTAAAATTGAGTTGTTAGAAGGGAGATTTTTAGCTAATAATGTGTATTTTCACCTACAGCATGTTTTTAATTGGTTGTTCCATTGTTATGTACAAAGTGTGTAGTTTAATTGCTATGGCCCTGAGATTTTTATATCCAGTATATATCTAGATGTATTGTACAGAATGCATGCCTGCATGTAGCTCTAGTTATAAGTGTGTAGTTTTAAGATGTTGCCAATATTTTGTATCATTGCTATATTTTAGATTGCCAAGATTTCTTATTAAATATAGCTAGGTGTATTGTTGCATTGAAATTGGTTTCTTTAGACCTGCCTATTTTAGCCTATTTTGTGTTTCTTTATAAAAAAGGCTTAATAATATGTCTTAACTTTTTATAGTCATTGTCAACTTAATGTCTGCTTTTGTATATAGCAGTTATAAATTACACAATGGTAATATGTGATCGTATTGATAGTTTTGATGCTGTTTATAGGTAGATACATATTATATATGTAAAGACACAGTCTAAAGTTCACCTGATCACATCATGGCTTTCTCTACAACTCTTGTGCTGTCTTTTATTAAAAAAGAAAATAGATGCCCTAAGGGTTTTAAGTAGTTCAACTGTTGATATTTGATGAAACACTTAATATATTTCATTAGAATATTGATACAGGACACAGAATAGCTGAACAGTTTATTTGAACATGTAAATGTTCTCAAGTGTCACACAACTTGTTATAAAGTCAAACTCGTGTTTAATTTTCAGTTTTTCTTAAAGACACCAGCAAAGGAATACATTTTAAAAGAGCTGTTTTAATATTGTATGGTAATTGCATTTTGTACGGGTTCCACAAATATTGCATAAGCAAATCAATGAAATCATGACAGAAAACTCTTAAGAAAAATATTTGGATTGGTGACGTTGTCCATTCTACTTTACATAGCATGTTATAGCAATTAAAACCCTTAGTGTAAAGAAACCTGAATTATTTCTAATACTCTTCAGTGTTAAGTCAAAAATGATACTGAAAATACTGACTGGGTTAAATGTAAATAAAATTTAATGTAATGATAATAAAGTGTTCTCACTAAATGGCTACATAATCATTTGTGCTTTCTCACCTGGCTTTATTGACTATGGGACAAATTAGTTGGTTTAATAGTTTACTTAATAAATCTGTCTGAATGGTGATAGTCTAAATGCTTTATTATAGTAAGTTAAATAGTTAGCTAATTAACATCTTTCTCTTGCATTTAGGAGCCTACATGTCTTTGGGGTATGGTTTGTCTCTGACACAATAGAATGCTGTCATCCTGTTAGTCTAAGAACTAAGACAATAAAACTTCATCCTAAGATAGTCAGCATTTTCTTGTATATATCTATACCTGTTCTAGACCTCTGTAGCAGAAATATATACATAGAAATATTCTCTATAACATAAAAAGAATTTATGATAATAAAAAATACATTCTTTATTAAATTTCTTTTTTTTCGTATATATAAATTTAATTAATTAAAAATCCATTTTTACTTACATCATTAAGAAAACTTAATTACTGTAGATATTTAGGATTTTATTCAGCTCAATACACTTTATTTAACATTTAATAATTCTCAAATCAATATTTTTATTATTTTCTGTTTTAATTGTGGAACTTCTTGCAATATCTCATTTTCTTTTTGTTACTGAGTGATACATGATTTTCAGCGTTTATTTGTTTGATAATTCATAGAAAGATATTATTTTTGCGCTCAAATATTTCTTTAATAAGTCTCCTCAATGAACTCATTTTATACCTCAACCCTTTCATGATAGAAAATGATTTACCGTGAGATTTTTCAAAATCAATGACATTTCTTTAATATATCTTCCCTTTAAATTTGACACATTTTTCAAAGACAAAAGAAAAATGAACATCAATTCTAACAAAAGCTCATGATAAAAAGTAATAGCACATTATCAATCTAATTTGATAAAGAAAAGTATAGGTCACCAAACAATATCGAAAGAAATTAATATTTTTATATTTTTTTGTCTTTGGGAAGACTTATATCTGCCAGATATAACAGCAAATTTTATCGTTAATACCTTAAGTTAAGAACAGTAGAAATTTGAAGATTTTTTTCCTAATCAGATGCTATGTTAAGTCATCCTGCTAAACATTTATACCAATATCAGCATTATTTGCAAAAAGTTCCAACCATTATTTCATTCTCTGATGAAAAAAATTGCTGCTCCGTAAAAAGTACATGTAATTACAAAACTGATATTGTACAGGTTTAAGAAGATTTTTTGATTTCTAATTAACTTTTTAGAATATATTTTCACATTGAAAAATTTTCATATTCTATGCAGCATTTTTTTTATCAGTGAGTGACTGTGTTTATTTTTTCTTATTTGCTAAGTACTGGTACACCTGCTTTTTCTGTGTCATATACCTAATACTGAATTCAATGTTTGATGTGTGTAAATGCAACATAAATGAGGAGAATTATTTTGATACTGAGTGCACGGTGCGTGGTATTTATTTTGATATTGCATGATAATAATAATCAAGATATGATAATGAATAATATGATTTTTTTAATGAAGGTAATAATTATGTAATGTGCACTTTTGTGCGTTTTACCTTATTTTTTTTATTTTTAATTGATTTCCACCATGAATGAAATGAATTACAAATGTACTAGGAAATTTTAAACTTGAAATGATAAATTATTAAAATGGCCCCAAACTCTATATAAAACCCTCCAAATAACATGTTTATTAAGGGGTCAAAATTACCCTAATTAACAAGAGCCCCAAAAGTTGAACATTATAGTGCCCATCATACTAGAATTTAATCAGATCTTTCTAAAGAGATTAAAACATTATCCAATTAAAGAAAAACGCATGTGGTACATTTGATTTATTATTAAACAGTTTTAAATACATTTTTGTAATTGTCTTATATGGATAAGTGTAAAATTGAAGTGAAATGATTTTTTAGTATAGATACATACGTTTACTGTGGTTCCTTGGAAATAGAAACAATATCTGGATAAAGAGTGAAAACCTTAACTTGTCAAGGACTTATATACATACATGTCTTTATACACATTAGTCAACATCTAAAACAATATTTCTCATTTATTCCTTTTTCTCTGTTCATACTTAATGTTGCATGTTCCCATATATAAACATAATTCAGTATACGGTGTAAGGCACAGACATTTTATGCACGCTAATCTGGAATTTTTATCTTGTTTGTTGTGGCACTAATTATGTTTCTATGTTATATCCTATTGTAATCAGGTCACAGAACGTGGGATGGCTACTAGGGTATGGAATTTATTGATAAAATTCTATATTTATGTTTTATTTGTTTAATTAACACCCATGCATGTTATCATGTCATATAAGCTTAATATGATCAAACATTGTTTATGATTTTCAGCAAATTTTACCACAATACCTTCAATATTTCTTTGTCAGTCATTCCAAAGTTATCATATATTTTTTGATAATTAGATTTTAGGGTTTTTTCACTGATTTTTACAGACTGGATGCTGAAATAGCATAGCTTGACTCATTTTGGCTTCTCCTGTTAACAAGTCTACTTTATGATTGTAATCAATCAACTGTCATTTTGTATTTTTCAGCAATAGTGCTCAGTCTTGTGGGGGGAGGGCTTAAATCTAAAAATTCTAATTTGCTTGGAAGAATCTGTTGTTAGTCATCAACAATATTTTGTCATATAATGCTGTATTTATACAACTGTTATATTGTTATATACATGAATGATCATATCATTGTAACTTTTCTTATAAACATGCAATATAAATGCAAACACAACAAAGTTCTCTACGTTTGGATTTCAGCATGTTTCCAGGTTTGGTTTCAAATTCTGAAACATGACTGCATCTGTCCCTTTTTCCCCTTACCGTATGTTGTGATTATCACTGATTTTTTTTTCTACTTATTTCCAGCATGTCATGTGATTAGTGATTGTTTGTTGTTGAAATGATTGTCATGTTTTTATTTTTTCTTACATGCATGGAATCATTCATTTCATGAACTTACATCATACATTCAAGTTTTTTTATCAATTTACACAAACTAGGTATGAAATTATAAGGTGATTAGGGTCACTGTAGAAAGGGATGTGAACCCTATCTATTAATAGATTGGTAAGATTATCCATATATTCAGACAGTAATAAGTTCTCATGGTATTATTACAACAGGGATCATTTGTGGCTAAAAGTGAACATAAAGGATCACTTCATACTGGCCTAAAATAATGACTAAGACATGTGATTTCTAACTAAAGTGGCAATGTGGAAGTCTTCCTTAATACATTAATGAAAAAATTTATGTATTATTGTGTATTTCCTTCACAATTATAAAATGTACAATATCAAGTAAGAAAATTCTTTCAAATGATAAAAGTATTTTGAATCTAGTTATACTAATGTTCAGTCTTAAAAGGCACTTAACTTCTATCCAAACAGTATCAGCTGATTAAATTGTGTAATTAGAATTATAGAATGAAAATACTAGTACAGTATGCTCAGCTACACTATAATATGTTGCTATTTACATTTGTAGTTCAAATGTAAATCATATTTTTTCAACACATGTTTTGCTATTTAATTAAAACCATATATATATATATATATGATATATATTTAGTTGACTCCCAAGTCATTGTAAACAAAAACCATCCAGGCTTCATCTACTGAATATTTATCACCAAATTACTAAATTAATGCTGCATGTATTTGCTCCATGTACTTCATATCTACTTACATCATATAATTATATTCTACATCTTTTAATAGCATGCTAGCATATACTATAATCATTCAAATTTATAATTGACCTTTACTACAAGATTCATGATTGGAGACCAGACTATAAAAGCAAACCTTTGATTGGTCTGATTTGAAATTGACCAATGAAAAGGCTGTTTTGTAAGTCTGGTGTCCAAATTCAAATAGTTTGAGTAAAAAGTTATGTTTATGTTCATTATGGCAACTTTAAATTCTTTTTAAAAAGTATTTTTAAAGCAGTAAAAAAAAATAGAAAAAAATGTTATATTTACATAGACGAGCATCAAATATTATTTTTCATGTTCTGTAACTTTGATTTTTGATCCAGATTTCTGGAATAATTTACTTTTTGGAATGTATCATTCAGATCGTACATGTGACTTTTACTTTTTGGAATGTACCACTCAGATTGTTCATGTGACTTTCACTGTCTCATTTCTGATAAATTAGTCAGAAGATTAAAGAGTTAGGCAACATTATTAAAATGTTTTATTATGTTTTATTTTTTATGTATCATAATTTGTTACAACCAGTTCAGTTTGTATGACGTATATGTGATATTACAGGGTTGAAGTGAATGAGGTCATTCGAAAAGTACAGAAATGGGTAACCACGGCAACCAATGCTGTTGATAGTGAAGATGGAAAATTAGTGGAACAAGTAAGTTCAGCTTTTGTTTAAAATGTATGAACAAACAGAGTTCTCTTATTTTGATACTGAATACAAGAATATGTCAAAAACATAAAGATGGCTTCGCAGGTCTAGCCCCTATTTCATAAAATAATCTCTACCAAGCACAAATTGTTCAGACTTTTTATGCTAAGATATATAACTAGTTGTTTATCAAGAATGGTGACTGAGTACATATAACAGATTTCAACAAAATAAATCATTATCAACAGTGAATCTGTCTGTGGCACAATGTATAACCAGAGAAAATTTTAACTTCAGAGATCTGACAAACTGGATAACAACTTCTCAATAATTTTCATCAAATCAGATTTAAAAGCAAGTGAAGTTTTGACAACTTTAATGATTTATTTGAGCATTTAAAAGTGTTGTTTTTTCTCTTCATCAGGTGACAACATTACACTCAGATATGATTCGTTGGATGGTACAAGTGTTGCTGAGACTCGCACCAGACAAGGAAGGTAACTCTAAGGAAGCTGGTGAGATGGCGCTACTTGGTAGTGCAACAATGAGTGAGCTTCATCAAAATGCTAAATCATTGTTTGACCAGCTTCAGATGTTCTCAAACTATGTTGTACAGTAAGTAGCCTTCATAGAATTATGCTCAGTGCTTGTGATAATCTGTGCTTGTGATAATCTGTGCCTGTGATAATCTGTACAACTTAAGTACATTGAAGAATTGTTTATGTGAAATTGTTTTTGAAAAAAAAATACATACAAGTACCAAATATTTAATATACAGTTTTTGAGAAAAAAATTAAATATTTTAAATCATAATCAATACTTAGATGCCATTAAAGTTTTTCTGTGTGCATCAAAAAATAATTCTATCAATGACTCCAAAACTTTAAAAAATAATTCTTTAAAATGTTACAATAATTATCTTAAGGGGTGTTTTCAGGGAATGTATAGAAATATGCTTCAATGTATGTAAAATTATTCCAAAACTGACAAGCTTGTTCATGATCACTGCATAGAAATGTTAATTTAAACATGTTTTCTAAAAATTTGGTTAGTTTATAATAAGTTTCTTTTGAGGAACATGAACTTAAAATTTGCAGGGATATTTCTCTGAGTCTGTAAACTTCCACAGATCGGATGATTATGGGGGTCATTTTTGAGTAACTTGTAAATCAGAACTAAAAATCAGAAGGGGTGAAGGAGGGGGGGGGGGGGGGGTCAGCTCTTTCTTATCAAATATTGGTTTGATCAAATATCAAATGTAAACTTGAAATGTGTCATGAGGACAGGAATGCCCCCGCTGAAAGCTTAGTCAAAATGGGGCAACAACTCCTGTGAAAATGTTTGGATTTTAATGGAAATCGAACTTGACCTGTATTTTATTATTATATACCTTCATTAAGATATGAAACTAATCTATGAAATATTTCTTGAGCTAGTGCTCGGAAACCAAAATTTGAATGGACTGACAGGGGTAACACTAAATGCCCTCCCACCATTTCAATATGTTTTCCCTGAAGTAATAAGAGAGGTAAATTTTACTTGTGTGAATATTATAAAATAGTAATATAAACAGTTCATCTGTTTGTAAACATGAAACTATGACTATTTATATTGTTAGCACTGTAACAACCTTCTTAGATCTAGAACTTACATATTATGAACAACAATGGAAAAAAGAGTGAGAGGATGTTGTGATAAAACTGGATTTTGTGGGAGAAATTTTCTCATTTTATTTTAAGTCCTGTCTACAATAAAACTTAAGCGATAAACTTTGTAAACAACAGTTTTCTATGTTCTCATTAAATGCTTTTACTGATACAATCATATTACTTTAATATGTTTTTCATATTTGCTTGACAAAAAATGTAGAAAATTTAAGTCCACAAAATTGTTTTATTCATATTTTGTTCTGTTTGTTCAACTTGTTTATTGTTACAAATATTTATTTGTTTTAAAGAATTGATAAAGTTCTATATAAGATGGTTAAATAAATTTTCAGGCCACAGTTTTATTTCTGATTTCTGGTGAATACTAGCTTTCGAACAATGGTATTTTAAATATTTCAACATTCTTGACAATTAAATTTCACTATTTCTAGACTCAAGTTTTGTGTATAATATAAGGAATGTCATCTACTGTAAACAATTGTTCTTAACTTACATGTAGATGCTATTAGGATAGGTTTGAAAATTTGCAATAATTCTAATTTTGCAATCATTTTGGTATTTCTTTATCATCTTCAATTTCCATGTCTTTTAATAAGGCAGTGAATTTTAATTACAAAATACATGAAAATAGTATATATGTTTTTCAGGAAAGAAAACTAACTATGTCACAATATACATATTGAGGTATATGGAAATATTGGGACAAATGGGAAATATTGGGGTACATGTAGGAGAATATTGGGGCAGATGTTTCACTGTACATGGGTATATTTCAGATGTTGTAGCGGTATTGTGATGGATAACACTCAGAAAAGACGAGACCAAATGGAAGAAAATGCTGATCAGGAAATGAAAGATTTACAAAAAATGAAGGTACCTTAAATTTGGTTTAAACTTATCTATAAGAAATTACGTCTGTTGTTAGAAAAGTTTTATTTGTATCAATAACTCTTGGTGATTCATACTGGGTTAATTTCCATGGTTTACATGAGTCTAGTTCAGTAATTAGGATCTTGTCCTGGTCATGATTTCCCATTGGAAAGGAATTTATGAAATCATGAATTTTTCTTGAACTTTTCTTGCATACTTCATGAATATTTCATCTAGTTTATCTAAAACATCTTTTATAAGAAATCAATTATGTTTAAATGTTGTATTCCAAATAAACTACAGACTATTGAATACATCTAGTTCAATAAATATTTAAACAATACAAACCATTGTGAAAATGTCAGTAAAAATTTGATATTAGATTGAAGTCGAAGCTGATAGATTAAGTGTCTTTAAACAAGACATAGAACTGAAAGAGAAAGATCTTAAGATGAAAAAATAAGTTTCTAAGTTGAAGTGGAAACCTTGTTTTATTGTTTGATTTATTTTGGTTATTTTTTACAGCTTGAATGTGATGACTGGATAAAAACTGCCAAAATTCTAACAAGTAAATTATTGAATGAACCTGTAGAGACTTTATTTCCTGTGAAAGCATCAGATACAGAAAAGAAAGAGACAAAACAAGTATCATTGGTGCAGCCAGAACAAGAATATGTTGATCAGGAGAAGTTACAGAAACCAGAAGAGGCAGCACCAGAACAGGTTTTTTCATTCACTCTTTACACTACAGGCTTTCCTTTATGTTGTATGGAAGGTGCCCAAGTCCTTAATATGGGGATGGAATAGGAAGTTGAAGCCTCTTTTGGAGAAAAATTTCTAGACTGAAACCAAATGAGGGAACACAATTTCAATGAGTAAACTGGAAATTTGGAAAGTGAAAGATTTGAAGGAATTTTTTTAGGGGGAACGCGCCCTTTACAGGCTACAACTATATAATAAAGAAAACCGCTGCACCTTTAGTATAGTTGTACAGCATTGCTTTGAGAAATTCAATTTGGAAAAACTTAAAAAAAGTGATTAATGTTGTTAGTTATCATGTTTTCAACTGCTTTTTTATTTTGATGCATTTTACAATGTAGCTTTTATAAATTCTTTAATTATTCAAAATTCTTAGAATTAAATTCATAGCTTAACCATCTTCATCATTAATATCATCACAAGGTGTTTATTGTTTGCTTTTAGCTCAGTTTCTAGAAAAGTAAATTCAGAAAAACACTAAAACTGACATTACACTTAATCAAAACTTCCATTGTTGGCAATGGAATCTATATAGATTTATAGTTAATAACTTATAAATGCTAGAAAGAAAACATGTTTAGCCAAAGTGAAGCCCTGTATGTGCCTCTGTATACCCAGTATCTAGTATGCAACCAACTATCTATTCATACAACATGAGGGAGAGATTGCATCTGACAGAAAGTGGGGGGGGGGGCAGGTTGGTAGTAATTTACATGTACCCCCATAAGTATGATTTTTAAAAAAAATTGTTTTACTCTTCAGGATCAACAAGTACAAGAAGACACCAAAGAGGAACAAAAGCAGGAAGAAGAAACTGAAGACACAGAACAAGATGAAAAAGAAGAAAAAGAAGAAAAGGAGATAACAGAACCAGAAGAGACTAAACCTGATTCTGGAAAAGGCACACAGACAGAACCTAAGGTAAAACATAAAATCACAGATAGTGTTATAAATAAATGTTATAAATGCAGGGTTATCAATAAGTTTGTGGCCAACAGGCCCAAAAGCTAGACTTAAACAGGCCTGCAGGCATTTTTCCAACAATATTTCTAAAACTTAAGAGATTTCTAACCAAGCCAAACTCATTTCTAAGCAGCTTATTGAGAACCATGTAAATGGACTCAGTTTGTTGTTGGAAAAAATGATATTTTATTTACATCATAATACATTTGTATATATCAATTGATTGTAAGACCCATGCACATAGTAGTGGATTATTTTTATGTTTGTTTTACAGAAAACTGAAGGAGAGAATCTTGAAGTTATTGGTGGAGATGATAACACCCATGTACAACCTTTGGAGCAGAGACCTAGTCAGGTGAGAATTTTTTATGTTTGCTTAAAAAATGTTGCACAAATCCACCATCTAGTTTTTCTATTATTATCATTGTGACAGCATTAAGATATCCATTAATAAATGTCATAATTTGTTATATTAGGTAAATCTTGTGATATAAGAAATGGAGACAAGGTACATTTGTAATTGAGTGCTGACAACAAGTCTGTTAACAAGTTTTAACTGATTGGCTGATACTGAGAACAGTGCTATTGTTGACCATTCATGTCTGCATCCTTTGACTGATCTAAGAACTTTAAATGCCATTTTTTCACAGTATTTTACGTTATACATATGGCTAGTTCACCTAACCAGTTTTCCTGGACTGTATTCTAACCAGTACTTACTTAACCTTCCACGAGGAACTGGCAACTTCTCCACGCATGGAGGAAATTTTACATTTTTGTTAATTTTTTATAGAAGTGTTACAAATCTGGTGCATTAACCACTGCACCACGCCTTCTTGTATAACTTGTTCTATGATATACAGTCACACTGTCATCTATCTAAATATCAAATAGTAATTTTGTCTGGCATCATGAATGAGTTTCAACTTTTCTGCAATTGATTAACCATTTATATGAGAAAGCTGAGGAATAAATTATCCATTGTGAGTCCATGTTGTAATGATTTATCTATCTTACAGCCATTCCTACCTGATGGTTCACAGAAAGAAGTCCCTATGTTTACTAATCAAGCCTCTGGAGGCCCTGACACAGCTAAAGCTTACGAGGCCCTGGCTGCTGTAGAATCATTACAGAAACAATTACTGTGAGTAAATGATTTTATTTTGTTAATTCTTTTCTCATGTTATTATTTTAAGTCAAGTCCTGTTTTTCTGCAATTTTGATACATTTTATTGATCGTACTGACACAATATTTATGTATATTTAAAGATTTTTGAGAAAAAAAAACATTTTTCACAGAAATCTAAGTTAAGTGAAACTTAAACTTAAGGTACCAGTAAGTAAAACCTTTAACATGTATAATCTTTTATTGAATGTTTTAGTGCTACTGAAGAGAGGGCACAAAATGCTGAAGAATCAGCTGATAATGCAAAGGCAGAACTGAATGTTTGTTTGGAAAAGATTCGAGAAATGGCAAAGAAAATTGCTGAGTTAGAGAAAGGTGGTGAACAGAGAGACACTCCGGATAAAGCTAAAGAACCAGTTAAACCTACCACCCCTGCCACGCCTAAATCTTCGACCCGCCCAGGCTCTAAAGAGGCGCAAGATGTAGACAAGAAGAGACCAGAATCACAAGCTTCTAAAAGCTCCAAAGGATCTAAAGGTGGAAAGAAGAAATAAACAAACAAACCACTGTCAGCATCAAGTACATAGACTTTGGTTCTGTTCTTGTTTTATTTCACTGTCATGTATTTGTGTTTATTCTGAACTCTTCCACATTTATGATAATGGATTGATGGAGCACCTCTACAGTGAATGTAGTCAACTATCTACTAGTGATATCAGTTATACCATAGTTAGTTCTGTGTAATATCTGGGCTAGACTTGACTCAACTTCCTGATTTCAATATTCATGATGACATGTGTAAAAATTAAGCATACAGTGGATCAGACATTGATTGAAGATTAATAATGAAGATAATAAACTATTGATAATTAATAATTTAACATTATCATACTTCAGTTAAATTTACTCACTGGTACTTCGTACATTATATGAACATGATATCAAAGTATTGTAATAACTTTTGATTTAATAACTGCTTGATGTGTTTAACATGTCATTGGGAGTTTTCCTTCCTATGTTGCTATTATCTTGTCAATGGATATATATGTACATGTATTTATGTAGGTCTTAAATATTACATCTGTACATCATGTAAATTCATACAGTGTTTGGAAATAAAAAAAATACCTCCCAGTGAAGTAAGTTATGTATTTCAGTGATTGACTGATTGAGTTCATAGTATTTGTATTCTAACAGCATTTGTATTAGATTGATGATTAGTTTTTGCTATAAGTTACTGTGATATGGTATCTTCTTATTGATAGCTTTATTATATAATTTTGATATATTTGTTATTTATTGATCATTCTGTATAAAATATAGGTATTTTTGTGTGTCATTCAATATTTGTTCCACTGATTTCTATTAACTTACCTTTAAATAATCTGATTGATTCACAGAGAATTGTTCAGTACGGGGCAGGGGGGGTGCAGATTGAAGCATTAGACTTACTAGTATATCCCCTACAACATCAACTACTGCTGGTAGATCATGGTGTACAAGTTTATCTATATAGTTAGTTTATGGTGCTGTACTTGAATGGGTAAATCTAATTATAATGTTTTATATTAGCATTAACTGTACCTATAAATGTGCATGTTTAAGACGGTCCTAGCATCAAACAGCTGAAACTTAGTCCAAAATCTGTTCTTTCTATACATTTTTTTGTTTTGGGTAACAACCACTCAAAGCACACAAAATTAATGTTTCTGTAACATATTGCTGGTGTATTCAGGCATTTCTTTGTTATTTTTTTAATGTTTCACATTTGTGTGTCATTTTTATACAGGGTTATGACTTAAAGTATTGATCTTATATTTTCTATTAATTTATCTGTATATTGAAAAAAATTGTTGTAATGTAGGATAAATTATAAAATGAATATAATTTAAACTTCAGACATGCCCTTGTAAGCCATACTTAATTGTATGTTTATTTTGTATGGATACATTGATCATTAAATATATAATTTATTTCACTTGTTCTTTTTATTGCTATTTATCTTATTAATGTTATTTTCATGTTATCAAATAAACTCTTCACATAACATAGCCTCCATAACAGTGCAATTACCACTGTTTCCACAACATACCTTGTGATGATGGAAAATTAAATAACAATTAAACCTGAATACAAAAGTCAAACAGGGAGAGAAACATTACCTTCAAGTACAGTTGGTTAGTAATCATGCTGGTTACTATTGCAATGATAGTCTAAGTGACTCCTAATAAGATGCTAATGGTTGCTATAGTGATGCTAATGGTTGCTATAGTGATGCTAATGGTTGCTATAATGATGCTAATGGTTGCTATAGTGATGCTTATGGTTGCTACAGTGGTGCTAATGGTTGCTATAATGATGCTAATGGTTGCTATAGTGATGCTAATGGTTGCTACAGTGGTGCTAATGGTTGCTATAATGATGCTAATGGTTGCTATAGTGATGCTTATGGTTGCTACAGTGGTGCTAATGGTTGCTATGGTGATGCTAATGGTTGCTATAGTGATGCTAATGGTTTCTATAGTGATGTTAATGATTTCTTTAGTGATGCTAATGGTTGCTATAGTGATGCTCATTGTTGCTATAGTGATGATGATGGTTGCTATAGTGATGCTAATGGTTGCTATAATGATGCTAATGGTTGCTATAGTGATGCTTATGGTTGCTACAGTGGTGCTAATGGTTGCTATAGTGATGCTAATGGTTGCTATAGTGATGCTTATGGTTTCTATAGTGATGTTAATGATTTCTTTAGTGATGCTAATGGTTGCTATAGTGATGATGATGGTTGCTATAGTGATGCTATTTCATTTCCACTTTGGCGTTTATCGAAAAAAATCAACTTAGTTATCACTTACCACTGACGAATTCTTCTATGGATGGATACCTACGACACTACAATTCAAGATTTGACACACCTCTGATTTCAATTATCCGCGGATTGGTCAAAATCGGAGGTGTGGCAACCTTCACCTTTGATTCCCAGCTGCGTCATAAAGACCACAGAGATTGTTTTTACATACAACAAACATAATATTTATTGGTGTTTCAGAGTGTAAAAGAATTTCCTAGGTAGTAGACAGTCTGTGGGGGATCTATGTTGCCTGTGTTTACTACAACAATGTAAACAATACTTGAGCTTTTAACGGCACATTTTATTGTAATATGTACATTTACCTACAGAACAAACAAACTTTATAACAAATGGAGATAAATTGATAGACTAAATTTACATAAATACATGCATACAGAAACAGTTCAGGCCAGACTATATAACTTTACAATGTCCTTATCACCTTGAGTAACTAATAATTTCTTTTCTCGAGGCTCATAAGCCACAGCACGAGGATACGATATCTTGTCTCCAGTAACAAGCACGGTCACCTTCTCTCCATCAGGCGATACCATGTGTACGCTGTTAGAACTTGTTCCACAAACAAATATATTCCCTGATACGTCCACAGCGATTCCGCCGGCATTTCCAAGATCAAGGGCAGAATAATTGAAGTTTAATTCCCCCGTTTCTTTCAGATTCACAATACAGCCGAGTCTTTCATCTGATACATATATATGTTGGCCATTTGGTGAGCATGTTACATAGACAGGCTTTGAGAACAGAGTAAAACCGTCATCATCAACACAGACATACGTTAGTTCCTGACCAGATGGTGATAGAATTTTTAGATTTGGTGGGTCCCCGTCATATGTCACTGTATGAATCTTTCCTTTATTGTAACAGACTCCAAAACATGGTTCATCTGTACCTATGGATCTTGTTTGCCTCATATGGTGAGCTTCAATGTGTACAGCCTGAAGTCTGCATTCGGCTGGCAAAGATACAGCAACTTCCTTGTCTGACAAGAGAGTGAAGTCCCATGGTTTAGACGAAAGAGCCAGCTCAGTGACTGGGCCAAAGTTACTGTTAAATAATTTCAATTTCCTGTTGGTCCGATCGGCCAGTAATATACGTCCATCAGGCAGAAACCTGCAATAAATAGACAGAGTGGTATAATGTGGTGAAATAGATCCAAAACAAAGATTTTAACCGACATATAGTTTATTTCGACATTTTTGTAATAAACTAATTTCAGCAATGTGAATGATAATAAAGTGCCGCTCTTACATGTACGCCGAAACTTTAAAAGACAAAAATATTCAAAACTGGTTTAGAAACAATAAAGCAAAATTATATACAAGTATAGAAAATTCAACACACTCACAGTGCTCCGGTAAACCAACAGCTTTCCGAATCTTCTTCGAATCTTGCACAGAATTCTCCAATTTCTTTGGCAGATCTTCCATCTAGTGTGTAGTTTGGTTTTACTGCCTTGGTTTTTGTAGAGGAACTCTGAAGCCCCAGAGTTGCAGCCAGCTTTGGCGGAGTAGGTAACTTAGCTGCTGATGTATTCACGTCAATCCTTCCAAACTGGTTCAGTCGTTTCATGATTTGTTGCAAGGAATGGTCCAATTGGATGTTATAGTCCACGGCACGCATGCGCGAACAAAGTATGGCTATGCTTTCTTCATAGTATTCGCACTCTCCTCGAATCTTTTCGGCTGTATCAATCAGTTGTGAGTTAGATCCATGGTTATTTACAGTTTGAAGAACATTGTGTGAGTTTACCACGGCTGCTTTTATTTCCCTACACCTTTCAGTATCTTGTTTTATTTTCTTCTTCTCTTGTTGATGTGTTGTTTCAAGCACAGTCTTCAGGTCCTTTTCCATCTTCTCCAGTTGGGCGATGATGTGTTTCTTTACGTCCTGGAATTCGGTCAACAATTTAGTTTTCTTACTTTCAAGTGATTTTAGCAAAGTTGTTCTATCTTTTTCTACCAAATCCATATGTGTTTTATATTTGTAAAGAGCTTCTTCTAATGATGAGACTTGTCCAGTCTCCTTTGACCTTTTAACAGCATCGACTAAAGGAACCAATCTTTCACAATGTTTGTGTTTTTCTGATACGCATTGCGAGCAACAAACTACGGAGTGAGTAAAACAATACTGGTCCAGAATGTTTTCTGTGTGTGTCTTACAGAAATCTTCTTCCACTTGCAGAGAGCTAATAGCTTGAGCGAAGTCTGAAGCTGGTATGACTTTATGTGCACGACAACTTCGCAAACCTTTGTGAGTTTTATCACAGCTATCACACATTGCATCTCGGCATACTTTACAGTATGAACAAACAGTGGAAGTTGACTTGTTACGTTTACAAGGGTCACACGTTCTGAGTCCTTGCTTTAAGGAATTAAGGTCAACTAAGTCTGCCAACATATTATTTTGTGGAAATTGTTCTGCCCATTTTTCTCTCGGTGTTTTTGGCAAATAAGGAGTAGTAACGAACTTCTTGCAGCAGGGACATGGAAACCCCTTTGTATTTCCATGTTGTATTACAGTATCCGGTTTAGGGATTGGTGTAGGTGAGACAGCCTTCTTTGATGGTTGTTCAGAAGGTGATTTACGTTTAGTCGGGGATTCATGACCCTTGGTTGCTGGTTTCACAGTATCTTTCCTGTCAGGTTTTGTTTGGCTTCCTCCCTGATCGACTCGTTTGATTGTCGTGGCTTTGTTTTTGTCGGCATTAACACTTTGTGGTCCACCTTTGATACAGTCGTTCAGGCAGTTGGTACAGAATGAATGAAGACAAGGTAAAACCCGGGGGTGGTCGTAAATCTTTTTACAAATTGGACATTTGATGACGTTTACGTCAAACGTGTATTTTGAACCACTCATCTTTGTTGTAACTACAATGTAAACAAAAAAAACAATTATTACTTTTTAACAACTTGACGCTCATAATTAAGCAGTCATCGTGTTTAATCGTGTTGTAAATTTTTAAATGATTTCAATATCAATGCATGAGTTAGCCTGCAACATTCATGGTTATTCATTTAAGGAGATACAGAGTAAAACACTGAAGTCATTCCTGTGACGCACCTTGATGACAGTCATTTAATTTGTTGCTAAAGCGATTATTTTATAACACAACACAAGCAGCGGAATTACTATAGATAGTACTTTGTCTGAATTTACCTAATGTCAAACATTTTTATACTTACAACAATATTTAGCAATATACATATTGACATGGGTGTTATATATTGAAACATAAAGTTGGACTCCAGTTGTATCTTTAACTGATACATGTATCATAACCTTCCACCTATTTATACAAAGAGGAAATTAAGTCACAGAAATTCGCAGATCTTTTGACATACAAGTATATGTCTATCGAATCGGGATACAGCTTTCAAACAAGTCTTATTATATTAACTATACATGTAGCATGTTACGTACATATCGATGTGCATGTAAATAAACAAACAAAAACAACTTAGTTCTCACCTTTTTAGACCGTTGTGTTTTTCGTTGATTTTATCATATTTTCACCACAATCTCTTCCTTACGATATATACATATACATCTACATACATCATATGTTATATACATTTTGTATATCAAAACCTCATATTTTAAAGTACAGTCTATATTTACATTTTCTTTACAGAGTTTTATTAAGCAGTTTGAAAGAGTGTATTCAATGATTATTTTGAAATGAATCCTTAAATACTGTATTGATAAAACCATCAACTCTTTCACTATTTTGTAAAGATGTATTCAGCGTTTTAATTAAAACTTCGATATATAAAAGTCGGGGGTCTCAATCATTTATTGATTTTAATCGTAATCATTTTTACTTTATCGTAATGATATCGATAAATCGATATACATGTGTTTTTATCTTTATCTAATTTTGCTTTAAACATTCACGCCACAAATTGTATTGAAATTACACATGTGCAGTACAACCTCTCCAGAGCGGCCTTCTTTTTTTAGCAACAGCCTCCCTTCAACAACATCATGTTTTTTCACACTGTTCAATTTAATTATTAATTTAATGCTCCTCACATTATAATTAATTTAAGCCGATAACGACAGCCGTAAAAAACATTCATTATGTGAATTGTCAATACGTTCCGAAGTTGAAAAGCGGGCTACTTGTATGAAATTTGACCACTAATCTCGATGAAAAAAAACTTCACATAGAATCATTACTGGGTTTTATGTAGAAATAAATTCAGACAGACAAAAGATCAACAGAGTAGGACCAAAAATAAGAATAAGCCACAGTCTTACTGGCATGCTCATTGACCTCCGAGTCTTAATTCTTTCCTACATCTAAAAGATCGACATTTGATATCAAACACTCAGACTTTAAGAATTAATTTAACAACCAACTGTACACCGTTGATGAAAGGGAGACAAACAGCGTTGTTGGCGAGAGAACACTTACGCAGTAATCTCCCCTGACATATTGATCGTGCACAACCGAGTGTATAATCATGAATATTATTTATGTACATACTTGTATAATTATATATACAAACATAGTTATATTCGGGAAATCATGGAGTGTGACATCAAGTCATGAATGGCTGAATGACACTGTATAATTGAGCATACCTTTTGATCAAAATGTCTGACATCATGGAACGTCACGGGTGAGATGTTAAAAAAATTAAAGTCATATAATTATGTGACAGCTGCATTTCAAATTACGTATCGTACGTATCTGGCCTCTGCTTGTTTTAATTTATACACGCGCCTCAATGATCAACCCAAGCCGGGTCCACTAAAATCATCCCCAAGTCTTTTATTACGTTTCAATCGGACATAAACAAACAATTCCAGCCCACTTTGGCTTATTGTTAGATTAAATCCGTTTTTAATCTCTCGGAGTTTCAACATGATACAAGTTATAAAGCACGTGACGACATCGATTGTTGCATACATGCATCAAATTGTTAAACTTTCGTGAAATTTGATACCTCAGCTAAACTTTTATGTGCTTCAAAATTTCAAATGCAATAAAAGTCAACCATATAGGGAAATATATGAGGCCTGACTTTTATTATTATTTGGTTTGCTGAAAGCTCAAAATAAACGTTGCATGTGTAATAAAAGGTGGAAGTAAAGCTAGCTTTTTTAAACAACGTAATACGTACAGTTCACAAGTCGAAAACTTATATTGTTTAGTGAACTCAGGTAGTTGTAATACAACTACCTGGTGAACTACTGCATATTTTTGTTCATGAACTAATTAATACAAGTTATCCTTGCTTTCTCTTTAATACTTTATGGTGAACGAGTATTGTTCAATGCGTTTTAATGTCAGTCAAAGTTTTGTGTTCGGAGTGATTATTGTTTCCTATACTTGTAATGGTGCGAGTCAGTTTGCTTGTCTGCCGTCTTCGTCGGTTGCAAAACTTTTCAAAAATGTAAAAAAAAAAAAAAAAAAAAGCTCTTAATTCTTGGTATAAACTCTATTATGAATGTCAATTATTGGAAGTTAACTATGCTTTTACAAATCCGTAAAAAGCACAACAATGAACATACACATTTTGTAATAGCTGGGACCAATTGAAACTGAAAAAAAATAAATTGCTTATTTTCCTGACCTTTTAGTCAGCATAGCATGACTGTTGCTTGTTTATACCATATCAGAACGTGACCCTGAACAAATATATTGGTATTTGATCTTAAACCAAAATATTGTACCTTTGTTTCTTAATTTGCACATCTTTAAAACTTCTACCGGAAATACGATTATTTTAATGTGGCCTTTTGGCTAATCTATTCGTGTACTGGTATCTGAGCTGAAGACGGTTGAGTATTGATTACAATAAGTCACGCATGTACTGATTGTCTTATACAAGTCACGCTTGTACTGTATTAAAGTGAGTTTCGGGTGGTAAGCTGTCGGATGCGTCGCTAAGAATCGATTCTGAAAATGAATCTGTTGTTTTATGGAATCACGATTATCTCCCTTTTTGGTGGAATACAAGGAAGTAAGTCGAATTTTATTTATTTGAAGTTTAGACATCTAACAAGAAACGTACAGTTTGTACACTCAAATTCAAATCAATAAAATACTCAATCAATATGTTTAAAGTAGACAAAAAAATAAGTACACGAGTTTACCTGTTTATTCAGGTAGTGCGTGATTCGTTCAGTGGCGGGTCGGACCTAATTAGTAAATACTAAAAAAAGTCTTAGCAATCTTTAAAGTGTATAAAGCAATGTTTGACGGCCCCTTAAACGGCATGAGTTTTGGGTCAGAATGGGTTACATACCCATATAGAAATAGGGTAGGTAGGTCCGGGCATAGCCATAGGGGGCTAGCACGTTATACGGACCGAAAACATGTTGATCATGCACGGAGCGTTTCAGCCGTGCAACGTGCTAGCACCCTGTGGATCTGGGCGTTTTTTTGTAAAAGAGTTTTTTTGCTGTTTAAAGCGCGTAAAAAGTAAATAAGTGGATTCCATTCCTCAAGCTAATAAAAAGTCTCGGGTCGCAGGGTAGGTGTCAGGCATCTTATGGAGAAAAACTTCTTTGTGCCCCCCACTCCCCCTATAGATCCAGGGCAGGATTGGCTGCTGGTGAAATATTAGTTTTAAAAATTTGATCAAGATTTTGAGCTGTTTATAAAGGATACAAATTTAACACATTTACATGTGTCAAGGACTCATATACATACATATATATAAGTCCTTGCATGTGTATAGAAGTACAAATATTCACATATTTATGCGTGTATTGATTGCCCTGAAGTTTAATAACAACATAAAAGTTATTTTTAGACAATTTTGTAAACAAACTGCTGGCTGACAGCTGTGGTGTATGAATGCATATACATGCCTACATTTCTAATGTTATACAGGGTCGTAGGAAGCGGGGGAGATAGGGGAGCATAGTTCCCCTCCAATGATTTAGACTGTAATGGTAATTTATATATAATTCTATATTCCCCCAATCTAAAATTAGTCTCCTCCCCAGATCTGAAATCACCTCATATGGGTCCTGCTGTAGATAATCAAAGTTAGGGTATCTAGAACATGTCATATCTATAACTATATATTGTATATTAATCATATCAACCAGATTAAGACAATACCTATTTATTTAACCTTCTAATATCATGTCATACTACATCTATGTTACATTATCATGTCATACTACATCTATGTTACATTAAGTCTGTTTGCTTACTCGATCTATCATGTTTTATTTTAAGAATAAGAAAGGTTTCCTAAACATTGATACTAACTAATTGTATGATTTACATTTTCAGATGTTAAACACTTCCTACATAAGGCCGGTGATGATGATTTTGTGTTAAGTGTGGCTACTGATGGTACATACAATATATCAGTGAAAGGTAAGGTTTATAAGTAAATACCACAAACATCATATTGTCACTATCACACTCCATGCAGTGACTCACAATTTCACCATGTTATATATATATTCAGATCAGACCATTGGTTGACCATTGATATTATAGTCTCTTACAGTACAACCTCTCTGGAGTGGACCTCTCTAGAACAACAACCTCCCTTCAACAACAGCATGATTTTTTCCCACTGCGCGTTTTAACTACATGTATTAATTGAACCTCTCTAGAGCAACAACAACATAATTTTGCTGCTCCTGAAGGGTGTTGTTTTGGAGAGTTAGCACTGTAACATGTTATATACATCTTCAGGTAAAACTTGGTTGACAAATGCTCCAACATATATCAACAGTAACAATGAAACATTCAGCGCTGCAGACAAATCTCTGAAACTTCTACAGACTAGCGCAAGATCAGGTCAGGATAAACTTGGCGCTTGGCAAACAATAGAATTTTTGTATCAAACTACAGATAGCTTGCCTATAAAGTTTACAGCCATTATAAAAACTTACACTGAATTGCCGGTGATTATTTTCCAACAGGTGAGTGATCAATTTCTGTATTTTTTTACCTTATTTCACAATTTATCTTAATTACAAATTGTTTGCTGTTGATTGTATTGTCTTTTATTGGAAACTAAACGATAGTTCAGTTTTCGGTACCTGTCCCTCACACGGTGCGTATGAATTTTGACCAAAGTACATGTACTATGTTTTTCTACCTCCGCCATGTAATTGTTCAGTTACCATGATGACTTTCAGTACATTTGTATCTGTCTGTCATTAATTGTGTTTATTTTTTCATTTCAAGGAAGAAAGTGTGAGGTTGGACACACATCAGTAGTTTAAGCCTCTAATGTACCTTTGCAACAGATCAGTCCAAGCTGTACTCTCCGGGATGTTCTTTTAATCTCCATATTTTATATGTTGCTATGTTTTTGATGGTTATTGATAACTCAGCAAATAAATCTGGCTTTTTATGCAATTTTAAAACCCCAGATGAAAAACAAACATAATTCTATTGTACTTAGATTATTTGACAGCTATACGGTGATGGAGCTAACGGGACACAAGGTACGTCGTATGAAGATCTGTGCGGTGGATTCCCCGGATTTAAGATGGAAGGAGAATCTGGTAACCTTGGTTACCTGTCTTTTGGTGGACTTATGTTTGGTGACACAAACAAACACATTGGACAGTAAGTGATGTGTACAGGGTAGATACAACCTGAGTATAAAGATACAACCTGCGTATAAGGTAGATACAATCTGTGTATAAGGTAGATACAACCTGTGTATAGGGTAGATACAACCTGTGTATAAGGTAGATACAACCTGTGTATAGGGTAGATACAAACTGTGTATAGGGTAGATACAACCTGTGTATAAGGTAGATACAACCTGTGTATAGGGTAGATACAACCTGTGTATAGGGTAGATACAACCTGTGTATAAGGTAGATACAATCTGTGTATAAGGTAGATACAATCTGTGTATAAGGTAAATACAATCTGTGTATAAGGTAGATACAACCTGTGTATAGGGTAGACACAACATGTGTATAGGGTAGATACAACCTGTGTATAGTGTAGATACAACCTGTGTATAGGGTAGACACAACCTGTGTATAAGGTAGATACAACCTGTGTATAGGGTAGACACAACCTGTGTAATAATGTTCAGTCAAACCTGTGAACAAAGACCAGATTTGGGAAAAAAACAAAATGTGGCCTTTATTGACAGGTTGTCTTTTTTTCTAAATAATTTATGAAGGGTTGGCAAAAAATGACATTTTTTAACTGGGTGGTCTTTATTCAAAGGTGGCTGCTAATACATGTTTAAAAACTATTATGTATATCTGTATATTCATTCCATACATGTACAATGTATATCTATAATACATGTATATTTATACCATACATGTACAATGTATATCTATAATACATGTATATTTATACCATACATGTACAATGTATATCTATAATACATGTATATTTATACCATACATGTACAATGTATATCTATAATACATGTATATTTATACCATACATGTACAATGTATATCTATAATACATGTATATTTATACCATACATGTACAATGTATATCTATAATACATGTATATTTATACCATACATGTACAATGTATATCTATAATACATGTATATTTATACCATACATGTACAATGTATATCTATAATACATGTATATTTATACCATACATGTACAATGTATATCTATAATACATGTATATTCATACCATACATGTACAATGTATATCTATAATACATGTATATTCATACCATACATGTACAATGTATATCTATAATACATGTATATTCATACCATACATGTACAATGTATATCTATAATACATGTATATTCATACCATACATGTACAATGTATATCTATAATACATGTATATTCATACCATACATGTACAATGTATATCTATAATACATGTATATTTATACCATACATGTACAATGTATATCTATAATACATGTATATTTATACCATACATGTACAATGTATATTTATAGCACATTTAAGCAATAAATGTATATTTATAATGCATTTAAACTATGAGTGTATTTATACTATATGTGTATGTCCATAATATATCTATTATATAAATTCCAGATGGTACAATGGTACACAGACAATTAATGATGGTATAACTGGTGGACCTCTGACTTTGTTTGACGCTGATGGCCGTACTATTATATTTTCTCCGTTCAATAATTTCATGTCTGCGTCATTTTTACACGACCAACATGTGGGCGGGAATTACTATGGCGGTATCATGGGAGGTAACTGTTTGTTTATCAATGTTAGCTTTTAAAAATATCATCTGAGATGTCAGTGAATGATTCGCTGATATTTTCATTTATGGTGGAATTAGGTTACAAAAATCTAGCTATAAGGTCATGTTATAAAATCAACCTATGCTATAAAATCAATCTACTCATTAAACAAACACCACTAAAGTTATACATTGCCAAAATGTAGGCTATGTTTCATGTAATGGGTGTTTTCTCTTGCTGTACTGTTGATGCATGCAACATTAAAGCCTTATGATTTTACTATTCTCTGAAATAATATAAATTGAGATCAATCTCTATAAGCTCAAATCTCATCTTTGTTCTCAACCTACTTCAGGACCTGTGTGTACGTTTGTCATGTTTTAGTAGTTATTCTATTAATAGACTTGTTCACAGAATATCTTGAAGAAACAGTAAAGAAATGTAAAATATTTCAGGTGTGTCGACCATTCCTGTTGGGCATCAACAAGATTTTATCTTATACTATAGTAATGGTATAAATAAGGTAGGTGCTTATTTTATAGATTGTGATTAAGGTAATTCCTGTATCGCTTGTCTGCATATTAATGATAAGTATGTACAATTTTATTCCTATGTCTGACCATATTGATGACAACTCTTTAACAAATAGAGCAATAAATTTGTACCAATAAATCTGCTAGACTCTGGATATTAACTACCGGTTGTTCGGAGACCAATTTCAATAAAAAGTAGCCTTGCATGTGTTTATAATGGACCTTTCCGATTGACCATTTTTTAAATTCATTAACTCTTTTACTAAGCTTGCTTTTTGACATTTAGGCTTTTGATGGCTGGGGAAGAATTTTAAGAAAATTTTACAACAAAAATCCAAATGAGCAGAAGAAAGATTTTACAATCAATAATCTTGGTTACTGGACAGACAATGGTAAATATTGATAATCACCTACAATCCTAATGTGGCATATAATTAATTTGAAACATGCTTTTTGTGATAGAAAATTATATTCTCATTGAAAGCATAAATACCTGACAATAAAACAATGTCCCAGACTTTATGTACAGGCATATACGTCTTACTTCTATTAATGTAAAGTTTTATTTTCTTGAAGAAAATTTCTTCTTTCTTCAAATTCAGCATTTTTTGTCTGTAGGTGCATATTACTATTACAATACAGAAAAGAATAAAACTTATGAACAAACCCTGTATGATGTCAACAGTTACGCTGAGAAGATGGACATACCTTACAGGTAGAAGTAATTAATCTAATCATTGTATAACCTCAGTTATAGACCACTTTAATATTAAGACTATCCCTCTATTAGAGGTGATCAGTGGTCTAGTGGTAATGTGCTAGACTACTAAATGCAAGGTTGTGAGTTTGAATCTTGGCTTGTCTTTCGAAATTTCAGGGACACTTTTTCAGTATCCCCATCCCAACTACCATTAAACAACAGATGAACATAAGGCCATCTTAGTACAAAATCAACTTCTTTTTAGAATTGTTTTCTTAATTATTTCAATATTTCAACCTGCTTTTACGACCACATCAATATTCAGATGAGTTTTCTTGATTCCAAATGTGATCTTAAATGTGAGATTTTACTGTTATACTAATTAATCAATTTTTTACTATGAATGGAAAATATTAAATTACTTAGATGTAAGCGATAAATGTCTATCTTCATACATGCAAAACATCATTTTCTATTTCACTGGTGAATTATGATAAATAATTCAAGATTGTTACAAGTTAAATGTTTGTACGTGCAAAATCGCATCCGGCAATTCAATACTAGAATGTGGCCTATGTAGCATTTTTTATCAGGATGTGCAAAGTTTCAGATCAAACGAATTTGTTATTTTGACTTAACTGATCCCGAAACTAAAGTGATCATCTACTCCATCAAAAATACAAGCCGTTGGTGTTTCATGAATCTCATGAATCTGGTCATATGGTTCTACAGTTCACGAGGTACTCTATGTGTAGTGCCTGTTTCCACCCTAAATTTAAAATCAGGGGAAACTATCACCTCGATGTATCAGACGTTTCAATATCTGCTGGAATGCATATAAAATATTTAAATAAAGTCTCCAAAAATAATATACTCCGTTGTCTGAGGGTACGTTGTCGTAAAAACCTGGTATAACGGTCCCAAACATAGATTTTCAACTGTAAAGTGACCATCTATATCGAACCATAAAGTGACCGTCTATGTCGAACCAATTAAGTCATCATTTCTCACCTGATTGGACATTTTTTGTATTGAGCTCAGAAATCAATATTTAATTAACGACAATTGCGTAAACAAGTCAGTGTCCACGCTCGTGATTATAAAATTAGTCTGTGTGAATATGTTTATAATGTTTTGTTTATTTGCGACATGTTGCTAGAATAAATACATCGAAACGTATAAATACCGTGTTCCGTATCTTATAACATGATTAAATGATTATTACAACACACCGATAATAAACACAGCGAATTTCTCTAATAATTTATACATCGAAGTTCATTTAGATCGAACAATTTTTCCTAAGTCCTTTGATATAAAGAGTTTCGGCTGCATTTATTGACAGATGGGCAGATTCATTCCCGTCGTTGTTTATCGAGCTCGCTCCATTCTTAGACTATAAATAGCGACTGCGTCATCAAGCTAACACTAGTCGGTGTGAGTAACACGTGACCTCGCTCTATTTCTGTTTTGTTTATATCACGTGATGACCATTGCGGATATTTCGGAATATTTCAGGCACTGTCACTAATCTGCTTCGCGCAAGAAGTTGCGATTTTGCATTGCCACTTAAAAATAAGCATACCAGAGTGTACGGCGGGCTTCCGCCGCCGTACAATAACATGTGTATAACTTGACACCTTGTATTGATGAATGATAACTCTTAATGTACAACAACTAGTGTTATTTGTTATTTCTACAGAAATCTTAAGAGACTAATAATTTCTTATTCTTCCATGAGACTATAGTTTATAGTATAAAATATGTATAATATCATCAGGTATATACAGTATAACTCTAGTTTACAGTATATAGATATTACATGTCAGACAGGGTGACAGTAAAATTGTCAACTTGAGGAAATACTGTCGACAGAGGCGAACATGTAACATTTATTCTATTATACCGTAGAACTATTAAAACCATTATCGATTATTTAATCATCTGTTTACATCAGAAATGCAAAAATAGATATTTTACATGTGCGAATAGTACAGTATAATTTTCGAACATTCCGTAACTATGGTAGCGGGCGACAGTATTTTTCAGACAGTAATTTTTTTTTTGGCCTATGGAAGATTAACATTGTAAATGAAATTGAGGTATAAAAATATAAAATATATATAATATCATCAGGTATATACAGTATGACTCATGGTGGTACTATCAGGGTGTCGGTGAAGGTGTGAAAACATGGGTATCCCGTCCTGATGTCTTCCCAGATGGATTTGCGTAAGTATAAAAAAGTCAACTTCAATCCAGCATTTATTCGTGTTTTAAACACCAAATAATTTGTTGTAGGGAATTGTTTGTATGTCATATTTTTAGACCATTTCTTTTCTATCCCACCAGGGGTTTTCTTATCATGCTGTTGTCACCTGTACAGGGCACAATCCCCTCTGAAAATTGCTTGGAAATCATGTAATTTCTCCAAATTTCCAATTTACTCCTTGAAATTTCATTCCTCGAATTGGTTTCAGGTGAGAATTTTTTTACTGAAAAAGAGGCTTCAAACTGCTATTTCAGCCCCTTATTAAGGGCTTGGGTACCTTCCCTAAAACATAAAGAAAACCCCTGCACACTTTTTTCTTGACGGCCAGGCATAATGCAAATTATTTCTTTTATCCCATACCAGCTTAACAAATATCATATATTCAATACATGTATTGATTCTCTGTACAATTGTATACAATTTCAGAAATGTGTCAAAGAAACTGAACTTACCAGCAGCTGGACATAATAGATACTGGTTTGTATAAATATCTTCTCTTCTGTTGTTATTGTTCTCTGAATGTCTTACTGACAGCAGAAGTAACAACAACAACAACAACAACAGCTGTAACAACAACAACAACAACAAATTATCATTCTTCAGCATTTTCTATTGATTTTGTTAAAAACATTTATTAGGCGTAAATAAAAGGTTTGTTTCTGTTTACATGCTCATTCAGAATAAGGGAGGTAAGTCACAGCTTGTTTTTGCTCTTGAAAGCTTGTGGAAAGGTTAAAAAAGTGAGAAAGTGGATGTAACATTCATTGCGCCTAATAAAAATTCTAGGGTCACGGAAAAAATTGGACTCAATCTGGTTATTGGTCAGAAACAAAATAAAGTTAAAGTCTTATTTTAACATGCAATACAAATTATACACTGAACATATTTATATTGGTTTTCAGGGCATCTGATACAACTTACGCCAGACAAAACGGAGGCAAATATGACTTTGTCGTGGAGAAATATAAAGCTCTGCCATTAACTAAACAGTTCTGGGTAGATTTGTTCACTGAAGCCAAACAATGGGGTTTGATATTGTACGAACAGGTTAGAGGTCTTAGCTAGATTAGTACTGACCTATAATTGTCACCTATCAGGGAAAATATCTAAAATGTGATTTCATTGTATTGTGGTGAAATCTTGATATTTAATGCTTTAGAAATACCGGTAATAAAAATGTGCATATATTTAGGAGTTCACCTATGCAAGTATTAAATCACGAGTGCATTACACAAATGATTAAAAACATACTTATTCAATTGACATAAGATTTGTTAAAAAAAATTACAGGAAGGGTTAAAATCTAATGCTTACATTAAACACACATTACAGGATTGGTTAAATGTTGAGTTTAGTGGCGTGCAGGCATTGTTACATGATTTGAACCTGGGTACACAGTGGCTTACCCAGATGGCAGAGGCTGCCAGTGAGACAGGTATCTATATACAGTACTGTATGGCTAACCCTAGACATGCCATGCAGTCTTTACTGTATCCTGCTGTTACACAGGTAAGGTTATTAAAAAAAAGAATAGACACAATTTAGTCATTTACATTTAACAAATTACAGTCTAACCTGTGAACAAATGGTAAAAACAGAATGTGGCCTTATTGACAGGCAGCCTTTATTTGGAGGACATTTTATTATAAATAATCAATAACAGTTTTCAAAGAATGGCCTTTATTCACAGGATGGCCTTTATTAACAGGATGGCTTTTATTTGGAGGTGACTGTTAACACAGGTCTGACTGTATGTGGACCTTTAGGAACATAAAAGCATTGCCATGGCAATAGACTTCAGTTACAAATATTTTTAAAAAAGCTATAAGATTTTTAGACAACAGTTTTGTCTGCTATCTTGTTTATCATTGATATTAATTATATGCATGTATTAGATTAAGAATTGATGGTTTCACTATTAATTAATTTGTATCGTACAAAATGGTTTCAGATGAGTTATGGCCCTGTGATAAAAGCTTTCAAAATGTTTTTTTGTGATTTAGTATTTAATAGTTATAAATCTCATTTTTAATGATTATCACTAATACATACAAGTGAAGGTCGATGAAAATCAGTTTTGATAATGTAACATAATTCTGCTAAATTGCTAAATTTTAATATTGTTTGTACCGGTATATTCTTTATTTAAATAAAACAACTGCATTAAAATCCTTGAAATGCATTGATTAAATTTCTTAATTATAGAAGATTAAAAAGATATGTTAATTTGGAGTCTTTGTTTCCTTGATGAATGATTGAAATATATAATGTACATTAAATGCTTGTAAAGTGTAAAAATGTGAAGAAAAACAAAATTTCATGTTATACCAGGCTCGCGTATCCAATGACTACCATCCTGGGAAGGATCAGTGGAATATAGGCATATCTTCACTGTTTGCTGCAGCTATGGGAATTGCTCCCTTCAAAGATACATTCTGGACCACTGAAACACAACCTGGAAATCCTTATAGTATAAAATTTTATTTAAATATAGTTATTATAAGCTTTTATACTTGTGTGAGTGTGCTTTTTATACCCCTGCAAACAAAGTTTGAGAGGGGGTATATACAAGTCACTCTGTCGGTATGTTGGTCTGCACACTATCTTACAAGTTTGTGGACCTAACTACTTCCACATTCCTTAAAGGATTGCATTGAAACTTGAAATATGTCATCATCATGAAGTGTAGATGTGCATGACATAACTTCCATGCCCTGTGATCCACACATTCCAGAGTTATGTACCCTTGAACTTAGCCATAAAGTGTATTATTGCATTTTTAGTGTCAAAGCGGTGGTTGGGGTATTAGTCACTTCTGATACTAAGCTCTAGTTATTACATGTTGTAGCTTAAACGTGAAACTATTCTTAAAACAATACAGTAGAGTACAGTTACTGTGAATCCCCACAGACTAAAACAATTACTTCACTTTAACCATAATTCACTGTATCTTTGACAATTAAAAACAATTACCGGTATATATGTACTGCATAAGCTTTATCACAACATCTGAGTTCACTATAACCGTGTTTAACTGTGATCTTCTATTTGATATTCTATAGATCTAACAGAACCAAACTGGAAGTTAAATGCTGTTGTGTCCACACTCAGTACGGGACCTGTGGGGCCTAGTGACATGTTGGGCGCTACTAATGTAGGAATGTTGATGAAGTATGAGTTTTCTCTTAATTTTAATAAAAGTAAGGCATTTAATTATTAAGATTAAAACCTGGTCAATGGTTTACATGTAAGATATCAAACTTCAACAGCTTAAAATAGATCCATAGAACAATTAAGAGAATAAAATCTCTTTTTCTGCATTCTGTGGCTAAATTTGCCAACAAAAAATATGTAGACCTCTGCAAGTATCTATATATGTTGCATTGTTCATGTTGTTTATCTGTCATACACATTAATGTTGTTTTTCTTACACAGTTGTTGTAGGTCAGATGGTGTTATCTTGAAGCCACAGTATCCGATACGTGCCATTGATGCTCAGATTATAGAGGTAAGTAATGTAAATCTCACACTTTGTGCAGTCGTCTGTGTCTTACTTGTCTGATGGTCAGATTATAGAGGTAAGTAATGTAAATCTCACACTTTGTGCAGTCGTCTGTGTCATACTTGTCTGATGGTCAGATTATAGAGGTAAGTAATGTAAATCTCACACTTTGTGCAGTCGTCAGCGTCATACTTGTCTGATGGTCAGATTATAGAGGTAAGTAATGTAAATCTCACACTTTGTGCAGTCGTCTGTGTCTTACTTGTCTGATAGTCAGATTATAGAGGTAAGTAATGTAAATCTCACACTTTGTGCAGTCGTCTGTGTCTTACTTGTCTGATGGTCAGATTATAGAGGTAAGTAATGTAAATCTCACACTTTGTGCAGTCGTCTGTGTCATACTTGTCTGATGGTCAGATTATAGAGGTAAGTAATGTAAATCTCACACTTTGTGCAGTCGTCTGTGTCATACTTGTCTGATGGTCAGATTATAGAGGTAAGTAATGTAAATCTCACACTTTGTGCAGTCGTCTGTGTCTTACTTGTCTGATAGTCAGATTATAGAGGTAAGTAATGTAAATCTCACACTTTGTGCAGTCGTCTGTGTCTTACTTGTCTGATGGTCAGATTATAGAGGTAAGTAATGTAAATCTCACACTTTGTGCAGTCGTCTGTGTCATACTTGTCTGATGGTCAGTATATACAGTGTAATAAAGCAATTAAACCAACTGAAGGATATCGGGTCTAGAAAATCAATGTAAGTTTGTCACTCAGTTTTAAGTCTTATCCACTTAGACCAATGAAAAATTTAGTGTGCTTTTAATGTACAATTTTTGTAGGATGTTTAGGGGACGTCCATCTGATTTATTTATCATTTCTGTCTTTAAATTATACAAATAGGCTGCGTTTCCTATGAGTGATGGACCGGACGGTGAAGTGTGGATATCTTATACAGTGTTTAATGGTCTCAAGTTTGCCGACCTGCTGGTGTTAAATCTTGCTCAGGGCTCTGAATATACCATACATCCAAAAGATACCGGAGTATACACGTTTAATGTGAGGTTTTTTCATTATATTCATCAAAATTTTGAGATACTAATTTTATTGATGACAATTTAAGTAACTGTTATAATGTTGATACATTACAGTTGTTGTATAATGTGTTATTATACAGCTCAACCTCTCCAAAGCAACACCCTTTGGGAGAAGTAAAATTATGTTGTTGAGATATTGTTGCTCTTGAGAGATTAAATTAATACTTAAATCGCGCAGTTGGAATAAATCATGCTGTCATTGAAGGGCGGTTGTTGCTCAAGAGAGGGCCACTCATGTACCAGTCATGGAATAAATTGAAGCTCTACTTGTTAAAATCTTTGTTGATTACAGATTGATGACTATTTGTGGAATGCTGCCAAAGTCATGTTATATGTAAAACTAAGATATTTGTGCTATTTAAAAATTGTATGAATTCATTACAGGAGGGAAATACAGGAGAATTGTATGCCATACCTTATGATGAACCTTCAGGCTGGGTGCAGTTCAGTAATTTGTTTGGTTTACAGTTTACTGATAAATTTAACCCAGCTAGAATAGCTTTATACCATATCTCACAAGCTATACCAAACTGGTAAGTGAAAAACCTATGTTAGCAGCTACGTCTGAATAAAGGCCACATTTTGTTCTTCCCCAAGTATATGCCTTTGTTCACAGGTTTAACTGTAGTTAACTAGCTCATGCCATGTTTTGATTTTATTCATCATTCCTGAGCATAAAATTTAGATTTTCCAGGATTGTTATTTAAGACATGTTCAAAGTCCATGCTGTAAACCTGTCTGTCCATGAATGAGACTGTGGTAACCAGCAATGGTCAGTGCAGTACTTTTTTATTGAACTTCTTAACAATAACACCTTTATTTTAACTGATTGTTGAAGCCTAGACTTTAAAAGCTCAATAATGTAGTCATTGTATAACATCATGAATATTTATGTATATTACATGAAACATGATATCTAATCATACAGGTTCATGACAGCCATATTTGGTGAGTTGGAAAAATGGGCCCCTATGTCCCCACAGAGAATTTCCAGTATTTCATGGACCAATGAGACTGTGACGGCCCCTTTGATAGGGGCTCCCATGGAGACCTTCAACTTCTGGTATCTACTCAACAGTAAGGCTGATAGTGTCCTGTGTAAACTTAACAACAACGGAACAGCTGTCTTCACAATGAGTAGAAGTCTAGGTTCTGCTACATGCCAGTAGATGGCCTCCAAACTGCTCGTTTGAAATAAAAATATTTTATTTATACAACTTATATGTCTTGATACTCATCTAATACTGTACTTATTTTATCAGTAACATTTTAAATTAATAATATATTTTCTTGCACGATCATGACTATAACTTTAGCTTTGTGAAAGCATCTGTCTGTATGCTAATAATATGTTATTATTTAGCATTTATGTTTATGCAATATTTGATCAGTTCTTTTTCTTGTTGTTATATAAATTTAATGAATGAGTTATATTCAAACTTGTCTATAAAGGGCATCTTGGAGATGGCAAAGATTTGAAACAATTGTGTTTATTTCAATGTATTAATTAAAGTATAAAAATCAAAGCGCTGATAGCGCTGGAAGAACAGGGTTTGATCCTGAGGTTAGACAGTTGTATTATCAGCAATAGAGTGCCACACACATAGCCACGACCGTGGTCCATTGGTTTATTATTTATCACTGAAAATAATAGTAATCTATTTACATGTTTTAGGCAGTTTGTTGATTATTGATAATGTTTTTATCAATTTTCATGATTTGGACTTTTCATGTAGATTTGTTTTTTATTTCATTGAAATACTTTTTTTTAACACAACTATACTTTCTCTTTGATATCTTAGCTAATTATTTGAAAAAAAAATGTTGATATAAATAAAAAAAATTATGCTACTACCGAGTATCGAACCTAGGACCTCTCATTCCGTAAGCGAGCATCCTTACCGCTGGACCGCCAATCTCCATTTGGAGTTCGTTTTTAATATAGATACAAATCAGTTGTATATAGTTCAGCTGCGCAGTAATCTCATCAAGTTCGACTTTTGTTTTAACATATTTCATTTGATTCCACTCATTAAGCAACATATTATTACATTATAATCTTTACATTAAAGTCGTTTAAATGGATAGTGTGAACCAGATATGACCGATTACCGTCTTCTCCTTGGAACTATTTTTTTTGGCGTTTGGCGATGAACTTCTTCATTGGTTGTGATAGGGGAAGCCATGAAATCTATTTTTAGATTCTGCTACAGATTTTGATTTTGTGAGCCTCGAAAACTGGTAGTAACCAAGAACAAGGTTGCAAGCAACCCTGTTCAACAAGACACTGCGTTCAATAAATGCCTTTTTCCCAGGTGGCAGCTTAACCTTGTATGTACTGGCAGCTAGACACAGCAATCATTTTATGTTCTCGCACCGTGTGATACCAGGGGCATAAAAATAAAACTTAATGTGTATTGAAAGTTGAAGTCTGTTAACATCTTAACTTTAGGAGCCTTGTGGAGACTGTATTTTCAGCTTGTCTGTTTTCAAAGAAAAAGTTGAGTATTTGTGATCACTGCGGCATCGTCATGCAAAAAACTTTAACATAGCTTATAACTCAGACACTATAAGAGGTAGTAACATGAAACTTCATATGTGGATAGATATCACTAGGGCGCTGAGCAGACGAGCATTGGCACCACTCGCGGCACTCTTGTTTTAACACACACCTGTCTGTACATGTGTTTCTTATATCTGGAATAAGGATGAAGAAACAAAGACGTAACACAAACTAATCATTGGAAGATTTTTTTAGTTCAGAGTTACAAAGCATATTTTAGCATCGTACACTATCGTACGATTTTCTCCTTCATAACAAGGTACTGTAATCACATATAAATGCCAGGATATACTATGTACATATATAAAACATTCTGATATACACAGTTCTATACACACTTAAACACATCTTGTACGTAATCAAATACATTAAGTGAACATATTATACAATGTACAAATTTGGTATACAAGTACCACATGTTATTTTGGTTTCCATGACATTTATGAATAGAATAGAACAGAACATGTTTTTATTAAGTAACATATACATACAATGATACATGTATCTAGTTACAAACACAAACAAAAATATTATATTTTATTTTGTCACATGACACACAGTCATGTTAGTCACATGACCAAAGCAATATAATTTATTATATTTAAAGAAAACAACACATTTAACATGTATCATAGAGTATTTCAGGTTTCCAAGTTTAGATTCAAATTCACAAGAGAGAGAGAAAGAGAGAGTTTAACAATTTTGCAAACTGGAAAACTGGTTTCGATGCACCCCAGTATTGGGCCTGCGGCATCAGGAAAACGTTAACCCATGTATGTCACTTCTTCTAGTTATAAAGCATGTTATCTAAATGATTACAGTACTTTAAATCAGTGTTTACTAAGATACAATCTTGTCCTTATTTGTAGGCACCAACATAACATGTGACACTAACACCCTTTTTATTCTCACACAATAAAATCACAAACACTTGAAGCATATCAACTTCTTGGACAAAAAATCATCGTCCCATATAGTTACTGTTAAATAAATACATTTTATACACTAGTTCTGCGTTAAATCATTGATATGAATTCAAATTACTAAACTTGCATCAAGATGGAAAATACTAATTTTGGTCTATTGAACTACAAAATGTACACTGAGTTAAATATCTCCAAATATTATACTTGCTTGTTTTAACCTGTGTATATTTTGTTGATAAATAAACAATAGAAATATCATAAAAGAACAAACATTAATTTCTATGTATTCCATAATGTTGATACAAATGTTCATTGCATTTTGAAAACTTAGAAATGATAAAATAATAAAATAAACAGACAAGATTGAGAGAATTCAGGAACTATTTTGGTGAAATTTTTACATAATTGATAATCAGTATATCATGGATTTATATTGCATTTTATCAAAAACATACAGTATAATGTATATATGGTGTATTTAATAACACGGTAGGGGAGCGTAGAAAAGTTGGTGGAAGCTGTCAAACTCTGTGGTTTTAGAATTGAACCTAGCAGGGTTTGAACATCAAACCAAGCAAGCTGGCACAGAGCATACGAAGAGTAAATCATACTCGAGTTTTAACATACTGGTGTTGATATACACATACAAGTTTTACTGGGTACACAAGATAAACATGTTACACAATCTGTCACCACAGTTTTTTTATCAACCAAAACAAAACCTCCTGAAAGCCTGGCTACAAGTACATGTACTGAGTACGTAACACATGAAATAAATGATGAATAATCAAGTAATCAGGTTAGAACATAAAGAACATAAAGGGTATGTCTTAAGATTATTTACCAGATCTTGTCAGGTTCACACTTACAGTCAATTCCTGACCCCTGATGATACACAACAGATAACTTAAATACATACATTAATCAAATAAGAGAAGTTATACAATCTAGTAATTCAACAAACCATCAGTCTGATTCATGGAGAACTGTTCAGGAGACCAGTCCAAAAAATAAAGCCCTGTGATTGGTCAATTTTATGTCTGTTGTCAGAACCAACCAATCAAAAACAAGATTCTTATGACTGGTTCCCCAGAACTTACCTGACATTCTTAAAACTTGAAAAATTTATATTACCGGTATAACAATAAAACAAAATTGTGTTTATGCCTGTTTATGCGGGGAACACAATCTATATGGTCGATGTTACCAGATTAATATTACCAAAGACAACTTTTTATCAAATTTTAAAAGTAAAAAATAAAATAATTGCTGATAATTCATGAACTAATTATTTAATCATTTAGCAATAGAAAAAAGTCATTTGATGATAAATTTAGCCAGTAAAAAATATGCATGACTATAAACCTTCTTACTAACCCTTTACACACAATCCTTAAAAAAATGAAAATAAACAAATCTGAAATCCAACCTTAACATTTGAGGTCAACTTAATATGTGAATGTAACAAAAGTCAGTTCACATGACGTTATATGAACTAATGTCCAACAAGTAAAATGTCAGTTCTTTAAATACAAAATGTGCAAAATTAATATAATCAAAGAAAGCAGAAAATCATGACTAGAAATTAAGAATATCTAAAATTAGGCCACAGTTAAAAAAAGTATGTTCATTAATCCTAGACACAACGAAAATTCAACTGTTAGTCAAAAATGATGACAAAAACACACATTTATCATCTTGCTTTATTGTTCAAAGAAAAAGCACCAGCAAAACTTCACAAATTAAGGACAGAGAGACAACAAAGTTTTTTAATTGTGGCCTTAGATAATAATAAGTTAAAAAGATTTGAATAGCAATAATCTAAGATATTTGGTTTCCATAGCAACAGTGCACATACAAGCTTCTAAAATACTGATTTAATTGTCTGAATAATAAACAAAGACATAAGTTCTATATTTTGCAAACTTGTTGAAAATAGTTTACACAAAAATCAGACATTAAATTGGTTTCCAGGGTCTAACCTTAGAAAAACAAAGAACATGAGACATGCCAAAGACAGTAGCTCTATCACTGGTCAGTCATAGCAAAGAACTAAAAAAACCAGAACAACCTATCTGACTGGAGACATACCTACCAGTGAAGATTAATACTTTAACAAAACAGTATAATCAGACTACCAGTAATACAAGAGGTAGATTCAATGGATGTTGTAAACTAAAAATAACTAAAATCTGCTTTGAAAATATTCACTATTTACTACCAGCATGAAAAAATACACTATTTACGACCATCATATCCAAAAAGTGGAAACAGGGCAATGTTAAAATACAAGATGGGCACTGAGGCCAGCATTCATACTTGTTCCTGCAAATCTGGAATACTAACAAGATATGCAATAATTACAATTAACTTAACAATAAAAGTGAGTAGGAATCCATAATAATGGGTGAAGAAATCATGTGTTTTGATATATAAGAAATAATTCTCACTATAAAATGTAGGATTCTTTTTTCTTGAAACCTGATGTCAGCTGGTTTTCACAACCAGAAAGAAGAGCATGCATGGATTTATTTCACAATATTGACAGGAAATATAAACTGAATAGTTTAGTCTCTCAACACTATAGCTGTGGGTAATAATCTTGCTTCAAAAGTGTGTATACTATACAGGTAGATACCAGCATCCATTAAAATTAACTTAAACCATTTTAAATACAGCAGTCAACACAAGTTAAAGAAACAGTGTGTAATTAGTATATGTTTCAGAAAAGTAGAATATCATGTTTTTATGTTTGTTACCATGGCAACACTAATATATTACTCTTAAAATTATGCAAAAACATAAAATGACAAAAAAATCATTCTATAACTATACAGTACAATAAAAACAGGTTTTATTTAAAACAAATATGAGCTAATATTGAAATAATCATGACAACATTAAGCACTGATTCAGGAAGGTCAAAGAACGAGTATTATCATTTTTATTCGAAGTTAATACATCTAACTGAAAGACTGTAAAGTGGCTGTGGAAAAACTGCCACAATATGCAACCAGAGACATTGTTCCGCGTAACTAGGGTCAATGAACAATGTAACTAGGATTGCTATGAACTGTTGCCCGAGTTACTGTTCAGTGTAACCAGGGTCACTGTAACAAGTTTCATACAAGCAAGTACTGATAACATTTCAAGAACTTTTCAAGGATAAAGACTAAATGCTTATTTTCAAGGACTTAATGTTGAAAAGATTCCTACTTTTTCAACTCCGTATTGGGCCTTTTTTATCAACACAATTCATCTAAATGTTATAATTATCTTCACTCAAGTCAGTATGGTCTCAGCAGCAGCAGTTACAAAATATCACTACCAGTCAAAATACAAATTTACATCCTGTAATTTGTCTATTTTTTATGAGTTTTTCAACATAGAGCCTTTTTCCAGCTTGCTTTCCAAATTCTTAATTATTTTCAGAATAGTTTAAGGTGTACATATAATATCAGTTTTTATCTATGTAACTTTAAATAAAAGATCAGGAAGAAACAGTAACATTAATGGTTAAAGCAACATAGGTGGGTGGGGAAGTCATCAATTCTGATTTCAAGTTATATAATCTCACACCCTAAACAACCAGTTCAGAAATTAACCATTCTTGGCTTAAGAACCTAATTCTATCTATGATAAATATTAGTGAACTGACAAATTTTAAATAAAATCAAAGTACTCATGGAAACTACACTTACATAGACTTGCACTGCAACATGGAACGGGAACTAGTTTAGGTTAACAATTGTGTGGCGGATGTAGAAAACATAGAACTTTGGTCCGCATAAAAATTCACAGCTATGGAAAGCTGAACTATCGTTCAGTTTCTAAAAATAGAAAATAAGTTAGCGGAATATCAATAAGGGAGATAACTCAAATTGGTTCTTATACTTAGAGTGTGAAAATAATTATTTTCTTTAACTAAATAAAAAGGGTGTAATACTTATTTATAATATATATACATACATGTACATATAACAATTTTGATTACAAAGTTCACACAACCAAATATACATGATTATATCCTGTAATATAAAAGGAGTAAAAATAGAAAAAAAATGTCTTTGATACTAAAAATTATGATAAATTATTTTCATAAATCTGATTAAATAAGAGAAAAAAGGCCATCCTTAAAATTATTGTTGTTTAGGTCACATGACCATTTTAAAACGTTGTTTAGGTCACATGACCATTTTAAAACGTTGTTTAGGTCACATGACCATTTTAAAACGTACATTTTTTCAAGGATGGCCTCATTTATAATAATTTTGTTTGATTATAAATACATTTGTCATTCAGATATAACTAAACATAACTTGTAAATAAATCAATACATTTGTTTTTCAAAAAAGATAATTATGTCATATTTAATAAATGTCTTCTTATAAAGGTAAAAAGCATCTATCCGTACTCAGATCAAAGTTCCAACAAAGGTGGAGAAAAATGAAATAATTTGTAGATACATTAATACACATGTTTCTATCAAATTATGATTGAAAATTATTCCCCATCGATTCCCTATACACAGTACCCCAACCACATTTCTTTTCATTTTTGAGTAATAGCAAATTCACAGTAATGCACAAAATATAATAACATTTATGCATGGAAGTGTCATATTAGGGGCCAGAAAGGGGCACAAGTCACATGGTTAGTCATAATAAAGTAGCCTATCTCAGGTACATTACAAAAGCTAATTTTGTTTGCTCAGTCCTAATCAAGTTTTTCATACGTAGACAAAACAACAATTCTGTAACAAATGTCTAATATATGTTAACAACAGTTTAATTTAGTATTGCACTAATCTATTCTATAAATGATTGTGATCAATGGAAACTAGAGTCTTGCTTGTAAAATACTTCCTATCTCAAGACATTATGTAAAACATAGGGCAATGATTCCTCTAACCTCGAAATGTATTGTATATCTAGTTTTGGCCAAGAAACTCTATACTCACAGACAAAAGTCTAGTCCAGTCTAACAAAAAACGCAATTTCTTTTACATGCTACAAGTCATTAATTTCAATTGAATTTGAACATGTTTTTCTGGTACAATACTAGCGTAAAGTGTTACACCATAAAATGTTTAATTACAATTGATTCTGAAATCTGGCAACCACAACTGGATAATTTTGCATATTTTTATACAAAATCAGACCTGTGATTAAATCCAGGTTTATTCAAGATTTCATTGAATTTGTCCAAATATTGAAATAAAAGCTCATTTCGGCAGGTAAAAAATACAAAATAATAAACAAATATATTTCCAGTCTGTTACTGATAAGGTCTGATTCACAGCCTGTTTGATGTTGTAATTCAGAAAAGAAGAGACATCCTATACACATACAAACTTCTTACAATTGTGATGTCGACCATACAAAAATTTGGAATTCTAATGTATGTCATCAATACAAAACAAGGTTTGAATACTTGACCATGTTACTTCATGCATCCACATATAACATCCATCCACTCTTACTAATACAAGATCAAATAGTCAATGTTGGTTTTATTTGTTTGTTTGTTTGAGTTTTACACCCCTTTTCAACAGTCATAGTCATATGAGGCAGACAGTTCACCTAACCATTATTCCTGGGAAGAACCAGTACATACTAGACTCCTATCCTCCGTAAGCAACTGTCTACTTTCTCACATAAAAATACATGGTCGGTAGCTGAGCTTGAACACACGACCTTCCATCAGTGAGAAGTTACAGTGATTTGAAGTCAGCGACCTTAACCACTTGACTACAGAGGCAGGTAATGTTGGTTGAAAACAAGAGCATTATTCAATTATTGTCTCAAATTTTTAATATCACAAATTACTGTTTGTTAAGATCTCTTATTTACAAATAATGTTTAAGAAAGCAACTATGTAACTTTTCACCTTAATCCAAGGGTATTATTGAAGTTTCATATTTACCGAGTTAATCATCAATTAATGTGGAACAAAATGGGTAACTTTGGCAAATAATATTACATAAGTGCTAAGGACCTGAAACATACAGCTTAGACACTAAACCATTGTGTCATTAATTTTACGAAGAATTTCCCAGATTTCTTTAACATAAGTATTCAAGGGAAATTAAATTATGTGGAACAACAACAGCCATATGCTGGCATTCAATACTTACTGGATCACATGACATCGGGAACCAACATAAAAATATCATATAGGCAAATCTATATTTCCCAGAATACAAATGAAGATATTTCTCCAAGAAAACGTCATTATATGACTCCAAATTATACATTACTAAAAATTGTGTAAATAATATCAAACACAAGCACTCACTACTCTTAATGTAAGCTTAGTTAATATGTAAAAGAATTTGGATAAGAAAACAATCATACACAGCTATAAGACATTTATACTTCAGCATACTAACACAGTAGTCTTTACTTTGTATACAACCAGTAAGTATATAAATTCACAAAATGTTGCCATGCAATAATCATAATGTATAAAAATCCTAAAAAAAAGTATATTTTATCTTTGAATTACGTCAATAATTTCCCGATTCACGGACCGAATATCCCCCAAAAGTTTCCCTCCACCCGTAGGCGTCGAGCTCGTAAAAGTTTTCAAGTTCTGCTGCTGTGACTGGAGTCGTGTAAGAAGTTCCTTCGTGTGAAATTTAGCGTGGGGAGGTAAACGGTCAATGAATGTCGAACACATATCGTAAAAACATTGCATCTCCTCAACTAGTTCCATAAAATTCACACTTGACTTGTTCCCGGCTGTAGAAAGGGATTCGATACTAGTTTTTAACCTATCAGAAGCACTTATCAATGACTCCTTGGTTACAGGAGTTTGGTTCCCTTCATCCGAATTCTCCCCATTACTGAAATTATCAGGTTGTTTATTGGAGGTTGGGGTACCAGCCCCCACTGGTTTAAGTCCACTGATTATAGGTTTATCATCTTGCCCTCGAGGCTTGTTGGGTACTTCAGGTAAAAGCCGAGGATTTTTTTCATCTTTGAATGAATCCCGGGTACCGTCGCCTCTGTGAAATGGTCTAAATGAGCTGAATTCAGAGCCGACATTCGGTTGAAATTTGGCCACTTTTGACAAAACAGAAGCATTTACATTATTAGAATCGCCAGTGGCAGCTGGATTTATATCTCTTTGGAAATCTTCTGGTGTTGAAACTGATCTTGGCTTCTGTTGAAATGGGAGTCGCATCGGAGCTTTGTGGTCGAGACTTCCCCTGACTCGTGGATCAAACACAGAATCAGGACTACTGACTATAGTAGAGTCTGTACTAGATTGACTTTGTGACAAACCTATCTGTCCATGTGGAAGTTTCGGAGAAGAATTCGACCGGTCCGATGGAGTCTGGGCATGCTTTTCTGGTTCTTCTAATTTCAAAACATTCTCAGTTTGATCTAAAAATAACCTGGAGAATCTAGGACTAGGCTTGGGTCTCTGGTCACCCAGTAATGGTGACTCCCTACCATCTATTGTAGATGGCTTAGAGCCGGGTAATAAGTCTGATTTCTGTCTCTGTAGACCAGTGTATTGAGCTTTTGGGTTATCAACTATCACATGTGACGACTGAGATTTAACAACAGCAGAGGGACGAACATTTGATTCAAGTTGTATCCCTCCAGTTTCACTATCACCACGAGTAGCACCTTTTGACCCCTGACCTACAACCCCTACATTTGAACTCACAATTCCAGTTGCCATAGAAGTCGCGAGAGAATGCTGGATACCGTTAGGGTGTAACACAGGACAGGATGAGACACTAGCAGTATCCGTCCCCGAATCATGATCTTCTACTGTTGATAATTCTCTATGTTGCTGAATCACAACGTCGCTCTGCATTGAAGCTAGATATTCACCGATTCTAACACCTTTAGGTATAGTACCGTATCTATTAATAGTCTGAGCCACATTGTTCACGTCAAGTTTACCGACCGTAATACCGTCAGCATCCCCCTCCGTATCCATGCTATGACTTGTATTTAGCTTTGGTCTTTCAATACGCTTTTTTCGTAAGCTTGCTGACTGAGGGAGAGGCAAAGGCACCTTGGGATAGTGTTTACCACGAAAACTTGTAGATGCCATGTGTAATTGTTCATCTACAGTACTAGTGCCTATATCTACACTCTTAGTACCACTCATATCATTCGCTGGTTTATACTCCTGTTTGATCATAGGGTAAGAAAATTTTCTACCACTGCTGCGTGGGTCCTGCCCCTGAGACATACGTGGAGAGTGAGTATCAGTGGATCGTGTTGCAGTCTCTGTATTTATCATATACTTTGACTTATCAATTGCTAAATGCTTCAAACTGTCACTACTTCCTGTTCCCCGTGATATCCCAGAATCCTCCATTCCAACCCTTCCATCTGCTCCCTTAGCGCCCTCTTTTGAGTTATCTGCCCTTTGGAACGTTTTCTGACTTGGAGGCATTAAAGGGACACGCGGGGCGTTTATAAACTCACTAAGATCTTTAGTGTTTGTAAAATTGTTTGATTCATACGGATATTCAGGTATTGTGTTACTTTCTATTTTAGCCTTCTGAAGTTTCATTTTGGATTTCAATTCAGAGTCTGGACTCTCCTCCTGCTCCTTAATGGCTGACACAGTTCTCCGTGGAGGAGTAGGAGCTGACCCTTTTTTCCGTCCTGCTGACTTTCTTCCCAGAATATCACTGGCTTGCTGTAAACTGAAATCTGTATCAGGGGGGAGAACTCTACGTCCAGCTGGTGGGGTCGGCCCTGAAATTAAAGTACTACATACATGAGAAGTTACAAGAAATATTTCAGATTAATAAATGCAAGCAATACAGAGATTTCATTTATATTTCAAAAGCATCCTTAAAACAGACAGAAGTAGAAGAAGGTTTTAGTTATAATGTTGATGCAATATGTTCTATACTGAGCTGATATATCAATAAATATATTCATGACTTCATCACTTAAAGAGTCAATTCAAAATAGTATACGAAACAGAATCTCTATCATAAAACCATCATTAATTCTTTTATTAAGAATTTGTCGTCTTTTTCAGGACAGTACATGAGTTACACATGATAGATAGATAGATATTTTATTATCATTTGTAACTTATACATACAGTATTTCATTACATTCACAATTCAATATATCATACAATATATGCATCATGTGTCGTTATGACAACATGACAGTTATACTGAACATAACAGCCCTAATAGTTATACTGTACTTATAAACACTGATAGTTGCATTGAAGTAACCAGTCCTGATAGACTGAACTTACCCGCACTATGTCTACCATCACTGCTCTCAGAACTAGGAGCTCTAGGTATCTTTTTACCACTACCATCTGTCTTCTCTAACTCCTTCTCTACTTCTACAAATATATAATACAATTACAATAATAAAACTATGGCCAAACAATCATATTTCTAATTCTCTTGTAATTATACAACACTTAGTAATGAATGATATATGGTTTTGATAATTCACAACATGAGGCTAATAAGTAAGAAATCGCTATAAACATTTATAAGTAAACAAGTTTTACGTGGTGCAATTTTATTAAAAAGGAAATCATTGTTTGATTGAATAGTATATTTGTACTTACAGACTTGTTATGCTTACATACAGGACATTAACAAGACCTGATTTAGACAAATATGTCATAAAAAAACTTATCACAAAACAAGAGTGCTAAAATGTCACAAAACACACCTGTCAAGGGCCATAATCCTTAAGTGCCTAGAGCGAACTGGCCAGTTATTGAACTTGGCTAAGATATTATGCCTACAAATATTGACACCAAGTTTGATGGAGATTGGATAAAACAGACTTAGACAATGGACAAGGCTAATCCTGGGTGTTTCCAAAATATGTTGACAGGCGTATAAAAAATAACAACAATGAACTTGTACCTTCATTAACATTAGTTTTATCAAACATATTCTCCAGAGACAATAAAATATCATGGAAAGTTGGTCTATCTTTTGGATCCCACTGCCAACCTGTAACCAGTAAAAAAAACATTGATTTCAAATCATGTTATTAGGTTAAAATCATGTATTTAGGTTAAATCATGTTTTTAGGGAAAATCAGGCTTTTAGGGGAAATCTTATATTTTGGTTAAATAATGTATCAAGGTAAAATCATGACTTTAGAGAAAATCATATACAAATGGAAAATCATGTACTTTAAATAGGTAAAATAACGTTTTTAGGGAAAATCATATTTAGGGAAAAGCATGTGCTTAAGTAAAATCATGAATGAAGGTAATATAATGTACTTAGGGAAAAACATGTATTTAAGTAAATCATATATTAAGTGAAAATCTTGTATTTTGGTAAAATAATACAATTAAGGAATTTAAGGAAAACTAACATCAAAACCAATGAAAAAAGCTGTTGAAAACATTTTTGTACGAAAGCTTTGATATATAAGTTACTTACACCGCATCATCAATTGATATATATGAGCTGGACATCCCTGTGGTCTCTCCATTCTGTATCCTCTCTCTAACAAATGATAAACTTCAGTCAAATCAACACCAGGATAGGGGGACATACCATACGTAGCTAGTTCCCATAGCAACACTCCAAATGCTGAAAATCAAACAAATTTGTTTAAGTATTAGATATTGCAACCACGCCAGAGCGGCCCTTGAGCAACGACCTCCCTTCAACAACGGCATAATTTCCCCCCACTGCATGATTTAAATATGAATTTAACCTCTCTAAAGCAACAACTTGTCAACAACAACATAATTTTGCTACTTCCAAAGGGTGTTGCTTTTGAGTGGCTGCACTGCAGATATATAATGCTTATCTATACATTACTTAAGCTAAAGTTTACTAACATTAAACCAGACTGATATTGAAAAAAACATGCATATTAAATTTGTTTGTTTAGGTTTACCAAATTTATAACTTTTATATCAGTGATGTATTAGGGGATTTGAAATTGATTATTAAAACCTTACCCCACACATCAGATCTTGTTGAGAAACGATTAAACGCAAGTCCTTCTGGAGCGGTCCATTTGATTGGAAACTTGGCGCCAGCATGAGCAGTGTATGTATCATCCTTCATCAGACGAGCCAAGCCAAAGTCAGCAACTTTCACTAGATGACTGTCTCCTACCAGACAATTCCTGGCTGCCAAATCCCTAAAAATAATGAGAAAGATCTTAAAATGATGGCTTCTTAGTCCCTGGTAAATGAAAACAAAATAAAATCTGTCATGTTGAAATTAATATTTCAAATCTATGGGGTGACAATAAAGCCAAATTAAAAATCCTACTGACCATTTTTGCCAAACAAGAGGCCTTCCACCACATTGTTTCCATATTTAACTCACTTTGTATTAAAGAAAATCCTTCAGAGCAGATTAAATTGACCTTAACTTTGACATTTCTTGAGATATTTGCATCACGTAACTTCTATTTTGCTAAGAAATCATAGCTCTTTCATGACAGATAAATCTGGAATTCCTGATATATCCGGAATATTGTCATTCCTGGTATCTATATAACCCTAGGTCAAAGGTAATGAAATTAAATTGATCTCAGAATGCAGCCTTGCCATTGGCCAATTTTATGACAGTCCTCAGAATGAACCAATCACAATCAACCTTGCATTCAGGCCACTCATTATATACATATTAACCTCAAAGTAAGCCTGTATTTATGATGTAACTTATAACACATACAAACACTACATGGTTGATATTGTAAACAGGAAAATTACAGGAAAATAAACACAATATGAAGTAAAATATCTTACACACCTATGAATAAATAGTTTTTCTTCTAGGTAAGACATGGCTGATGCTATCTGTGTAGCCATGTACATCAGTATTGTTGGTCCAATGTCTTCTTTTTGACTACCTCGTAAAAAGTCTAGTAAGTTACCGTGTGTCATGAATTCAGTGACAATATAAAATGGCGGCTCCCTCGTACACACACCTATTGTAACATAATGATAAATTGAATACAAGATTGTTTCTGTGATAGAGAATTGGCCAACATTTATAGACAATTAATTTCAAACAGACACATACATTGTATGTAAATAGGAGAATCATACACATAAATCCTGTACATGTAGTTATACACATATAATTATAATATGACAGTCAAAGTGATGGTAGATATCATCAACCAGAAAAATGATATCAACCAAGATACAAGCCTCATTCAGACTGTTAATTTGTACTGTAGTGTAATCCTCACCACCTGGTCATGTATAGTAAATCAAATAAAACAAAAGTCACAGATATAATTTAAGTACAGTCAAGGCCACCTTTGGGAAAGACAAAAATGTAGCCTTTATTGACAGGTGGACCTTAATTGAAGGTCATTTTGTTGTGAATAATCAATGATGGTTTTTAAAAGAATGACCTTTATTCGGAGATTGCCACTAACACAGGTTTGACTGTACATGTTTTTTCAAATTGAATTAACAAAGGGAAATAACTGTCAAGTATTGTAATAGTGTTTTCCCTTGCATACTCGTCTTTTCATATATAGGATGTGCAACAGAAAATGTTTCACACACCAGGTTAATGGATGATCTTACATTGAGTGGACACATGACGTATATAATGAACTGAACGTACCAAGAAGTTGTACAAGATTTGGATGTTTCATTGCTTTCATTATACCAGCTTCTTCCAAGAAATCCTTTAATGCCATCGTATCTTCCTACAAGTAAAAAGTACAACAAAGACTTGATTTAACCGTCTTAAAATGTTTATAAATGAACAATATCTAAGGTTTCCAAATGACAAACAGATAAAATTCTTATAGGTCAATGTAAATGCTTTTAAGACATCTGTGAAATAAATCTGGAATCACTGACACAAAATCTTTGAACTTAAATTTTTGCATGAAATATACAAAGTGATTTTTTACTTAAATGTATCCAAACTGCAGGTTGGACTTTTTTTGTACTTATTAATGGAAGCGTTGTAAGTTGAGGTATGTGGACATACTTTGAGTGTTTTTACAGCCACAGTTTTGTTGTATCTCTTCCAGACAGCCTCGTAAACATCGCCATACTGTCCACCACCTGTAAAATATACATATATGTAACCCTGCGGTCAAATTTATAACTCTTAGGTCACATTTATAACCCAAGTACAGATAGATCTAAATCTACTGTTTTGATCAAAGGTAACTAAATCTACACTGTAAATCAAAGGTAACTAAATCTACAGTTTAGATCAAAGGTAACTAAATCTACAGTTTAGATCAAAGGTAGCTAAATCTACATTGTAAATCAAAGGTAACTAAATCTACAGTTTAGATCAAAGGTAAGCATTTAGTACTAGTACCGGTAGATTATTAGTTACATGGCTTCTTACTGACCCGCATGTAGTTAAACAGGGTCTGTAAATAGATATTTGGCGAGAGCGATAGCACAACCAATCAACAACAAGTATTCTGTACGAGGTAAGATAATACACAGTTTAGGTCAAAGGTAACAAGTTTGTTCTGGTAGACAACTAAATCCACAGGTTAGATCAATGGTTTGTTGTTAATAAATAGTGTTATACCAAAAATAAACATCCAAATTTCCATTAATGAAGATTAATCAGAATTAATCTATTTCCATTAATAAATTCAAGTTCAAAGTTTATTGGCAAATAGCAAAATACATTGCCTTTGGCATTTACAACATAATATGGCAAAGACAAACATATATATATATATACATATACATAAACCATCAAGTGAGCATATGAACAAATGGATGATTAAGATAAATCTGATAAATCAAGAAACAGGTACAGAGTTAAGCAATTTTGAGCGACAGGACATAGCATTTTTAATAAATTTAGCAATATTTACTGTTTTCCTAACATTTTTGCTAGACATAAAAGAGATGAATTTGTTAATATTTGGCCATGATATTTGGCCCAAAAATTTAAGTCTTAAATCCTTGTATTGGCTACAACATAGTAGAAAGTGGTATTCATTTTCGATCACATTTTGATTACATACTAATGAAGATTAATCAGAATTAATCTATTTCCAAAAATGAAGATTAATCAGAATTAATCTATTTGTGTTTTGTTTCAGTGGGTTTAAAGCAGTTTTTCAGCAATTGTTCAGTTAAACATGGCAGCTGGTTCACCGAACCAGTTTTCATGGACTGTATTCTAACCAGTTTTCATGGACTGTTTATTCTAACCAGTTTTCATGGACTGTTTATTCTAACCAGTTTTCATGGACTGTATTCTAACCAGTTTTCATGGACTGTATTCTAACCAGTTTTCATGGACTGTTTATTCTAACCAGTTTTCATGGACTGTTTATTCTAACCAGTTTTCATGGACTGTTTATTCTAACCAGTTTTCATGGACTGTATTCTAACCAGTTTTCATGGACTGTTTATTCTAACCAGTTTTCATGGACTGTTTATTCTAACCAGTTTTCATGGACTGTTTATTCTAACCAGTTTTCATGGACTGTATTCTAACCAGTTTTCATGGACTGTATTCTAACCAGTTTTCATGGACTGTTTATTCTAACCAGTTTTCATGGACTGTTTATTCTAACCAGTTTTCATGGACTGTTTATTCTAACCAGTTTTCATGGACTGTATTCTAACCAGTTTTCATGGACTGTTTATTCTAACCAGTTTTCATGGACTGTATTCTAACCAGTTTTCATGGACTGTATTCTAACCAGTTTTCATGGACTGTTTATTCTAACCAGTTTTCATGGACTGTTTATTCTAACCAGTTTTCATGGACTGTATTCTAACCAGTTTTCATGGACTGTTTATTCTAACCAGTTTTCATGGACTGTTTATTCTAACCAGTTTTCATGGACTGTATTCTAACCAGTTTTCATGGACTGTATTCTAACCAGTTTTCATGGACTGTTTATTCTAACCAGTTTTCATGGACTGTTTATTCTAACCAGTTTTCATGGACTGTATTCTAACCAGTTTTCATGGACTGTATTCTAACCAGTTTTCATGGACTGTTTATTCTAACCAGTACTAACTTATCCTTCCACAAGCAGTTTCCATCTAATTTTTTAAAGCACTAGCCCAAACTGTATGTGGACTATTGTAAATAGATAATTTACCACTAACAATTTTGAGAAAGATCACTAGCCAAAACAGAACTTTACTAGCCCCGGGCTGTGGGCTAATGGGTTAGTGTGAAGACTGCAAAAGGAACTGGTAACTTCTCCACACATGGAGGAAACTGACACTGTTGTCAAATTTTCATGAAGGGTATGACCAACCACAACCAAGATTCAAACTAATCAGGTGACTAATCTATTTTTTGGTAGATGATAAAGAATTTACCAAGTCTTTGTTTCATCGCTATTTCTGTTCTTTCTATTTCCCACCTGTCTGGTTCCGGGCTTAAACCAAACACTGTAGGCTTTGTTCTTTTTGGTGCCGGGTACAATAATGTTGTTACTAAACCATCAGAATGTATCGAATGATGGTGAACTAACTCTGCTAGGGTGTTGAATTTATGGTCAGACGTTACATAGACCTAGAAATCATGAGAAAAAATTGTAAACATCACAAAACATAGAATAGTAAACAATTATATCTCCTATACCAATGGACTTATCAAATTTAAAATACAGAATCCTACTAAAATAATTATTATATCAATGAATCAAAGATTTTCTAAGTCAAAAACAAAGCAGCATGGTACACACATGATTTAAAATAACATTTATTTGTCAGGTCAGCAGACTTGACTGTATTCCTACCTTTCCATCGGAATCTTCGCTAATTCTATAATGATAAACACGACCTTCATACCGAACAGATATTGACCTTTGACCTGGACTACTTTCACTTTCTCGTACAAGAAAACTTCCATTGATACCACTACTGAGTAAATATTCTGATGCATTTCTGGAAGATAGAACAAAACAACATAGATGATAAACAGGGATATCTTACCTCAAGTAATAGGTAGCTGTATGTAAACCAGCATATTCATACTTCAAATTACATCTTATATACGTATCACAAACTGTGATATATAAATTGTAAAAGGGTGACAAACAACTTGAAATATTGTAAAAATATAATATGTTACGATTCATGGGGAATTTAACTGGGGGTCTATGGTATGCAGTAAAATCACTGACGTAACATTCTAGATTTAAGACCCCCATAAATATACATACAGTCAGTAGTCCCACAATAACATTAAATATTTTAATAAGGAAGGTAATTATTTATGTAACATTTGAATCTGCAGTACAGTAGATAATTGAAATGTGATTTTAAAACAAAATGTGATGTTTAACTTTCAAGGATGTCATATCACAGAAATGTTTCAATTTGTAGTCAGACATACAGTAGTACATTTTATATCCTTATATTCTTAACTTATTTTAAGTAATGCATTTTTTTGTAATTTGGGAACAGAAGGAAAATCAGAGTGGATTTTGGACTGGAATACAAAGTTCACATTATAAACACACCATCATATAATGTAATGTTTCCTACTTGTTCATAACTTATATTAGAAATATTTTCATTTTTCAGTAAATATGTACAAATACAAGAAAGTATGAAAGGAATGAATACACTGACGAAAGTTCAACAACAAAGCAAGGGTTTTCTTTATGTTTAGGGAAAGGTGCCTAGCCTTTAATATGGGGCTGAAATAGGAAGATTGAAGCCTCTTTTAGGGAAAACATTCTCGCCTGAAAAAAGGCGTATATTAGAAATTTGGGTAAAATTGCAACATTTCAAAGAAATTTTCAGAGGGGAAGGCTCCCTTTACAAAACCCCTGACTAAATAAGAACAATGAATGAAATACCTTGATATCTGTCCGTGGTACCAGCTAAATTTATCCAGACTGTTCACAGGAGCGATATAATTACTTGGTACCCAGCCTATCTCCCCGGCTTTATTCTTCACTTCACACCATTCTCCTCCTTTGTTATATCCCAGTATAGTCATCTGTTCACCTGTAATATACATAATACACAAGGGTGTCAATAGAGCCAAATCAAAAATCCTGAAAATCATATGCGGCTGACCATTTTTGCCAAACAAGAGGCATTCAACCACAATGTTTCCATATTTAATTCAGTTTGTATTAGAGAAAATCCTTCATATTGAACTGACGTTAACTTTGCCATTTCTTAAGATATTTCCATCAAATAACTTTTAATATGCTAAAAATCATAGCTCTTTTAGGACTGATACATCTGGAATATTATCACCACTGAACACAATGACTTGATTATAACCATGTGATGACTAGTGTCCTATTTTAAAAACAAATTGTCTCTAATTTAAGAACAGATTGTGGTAGTGGTTACAGTCTCTGACTAGGAGTCACTAGCCCCGGCCACACTGCAGTGAGTTTGAATCCCTCCATGCTCTAAGACATAAAGATGGGATCAGCACTGATCAAGGTACTGTAAGCACTCATGGAAACTGAACTTACGTAACCTTAAACTGCAACATGGAACAGGAACTATCGCTACTAGTTAAACATTTACATGGTCAATGTAGAAAACATGGTACTTTCTTCTGCATCTAATTCATGCGTGCAGAGCTAGTGACGGCTATAGGAAGCTGAACTACAGTTAATGGCCCTTACAGTTCACATAACCATGGAATTAACATGTAATACATGTATAGTCAAGGCACTAATTTGTCAAAGATCATGTCACATTTAGACCATAAGGTCAATATACTAACTGGTAATATGGTCACGACATTAAAAGATTGCATGATCATGATACCAACTGGTTATTATGGTCATGACATTAATAGACAATAATCATGGTCATGGTACTAATTGATCATATGGTCATAATACAAATTGATCTTACACTCATGACATTTATAGACCATGTGGTCAAGGCAATAATTTGTCACATGATCATATCACTAATACAAAATGTACATCACATGTTTAAGACACTGGGACTCCAGATCTATTAGGTATTTATTCTATGATGACAAATTGAATTTGTGAGTTGACTCTGCAGTCAATCAATAAACTAACATGTTTTACATCTGTGGTGACAGACAAGTCTTAAAACACACAACTAATCCATACATTATTACATCAGACAGATCATAACCACAAATCTTGTACCAAAACATGGCAATATTTGAAATGAACTGCAGACATGAAGGTGATTTTTATGTTGAAGCAAAACCCCTGGATTTACTCCCATGCCTTTTTAGACAAATACTCGTAAGCACTATCATATTTTGTCACAAATACCCAAAGGGTATTTCACTATCATTTTTTCAAACAAAGTCCGCCATTCAGAGAAAATAAACTCTCAACTTTCCTTATTTCTATACATGATATAAATCATCAAGTATCTATCTCCCTGCACTATAATCTCAGACAATCAGCATTTCTCCAGTCTTAATTTGAAAAAAAAAATTAATTTACCAAAGCCTTAAATCAAACAGTAATCGATGGAAAAAAGAAAAAAGAAGATACAGTGTGTCAATATTTCATGCCTGCATACTAAATAAGATTATTTTTGAAGTTTTGTGGTAACTACAAGGTAAGAAGATAAATATATGAGTTTTAGAAGTCAGTATATCACACTACATTATCTTATTTTGCGGTAATATTTAACAGGAGTAGAATGATACAGACAGTTTGTATGTGTTGTTTTTCTAGCATGTTGTTGTAATTAGAAAATATCAACTCCATCAGCCAGTTACACCGTTTTTAATATACATTAATAAGAAAGAACTTCATTAAATATTTAATCAGTTTAAACATTTCAGGCAAATGATTTTCTCCACTAAAACCCAACACTAGTAATATGCTTAAAAGATTCTATGTTTGTTTCTGATATAGCTGGCCTTGAAACCACAGTTTCTGATACCCTGACACACAGACAAACATTCCAGTAAGAATACAAAACATTAGTTAAACATAACCATCATAATTATAGTCAAGAAATTAATACAATCATCAGATCAGATTTCTAAGACAGATGTTATCAGACGAGATTACACAACAATAAGAATGAGGTCACCATAGATATGCAGTCAATGTGTTGCTTTTTGTTCATAATAAATATCTTCTTTTTGGTGTGTGTGGTTTTTTATTTGTTACAAGAATTTTGAGTCTAACAAGAAAATAAAACTGTACTGTAGCAATATTTACTGTAAAATGCAATTTTTTCGTGAGGCCAAAATTTTGTGAAATTAAAACTGTCCAATACACTGCTACCTCTCTAAAGCAAAACCCATTGGGGAGTAGCAAAATAATGTTGTTGTTGAGAGGTTGCTACTCTGGAGAGGTAAATTTAATAGTTAAATTGTGTAGTGGCAAAAATTACGCTGTTGTTAGAGGGAGGTTGTTGCTCAAGTAAGGGCTGTTCTAAAGAGGGTGGTAAGAGTGGGTAAGAGTTTCTTTCTGTGGATTTCAGTTCTCAATGAGTACAGTCCAGTTTTCAGGGAGTCTGGTTTTCAGGGAGTCCAGTTTTCAGGAAGTCCAGTTTTCAGGGAGTCCGGTTTTAGGGGGGACGGGTTTTCAGGGAGTCGGGTTTTCAGGGAGTACGTTTTCAGGGAGTCCAGTTTTCAGGGAGTCCAGTTTTCAGGGAGTCCGGTTTTAGGGGGGTCGGGTTTTCAGGGAGTCCGGTTTTCTGGGAGTCCAGTTTTCAGGGAATATGGTTTCAGGGAGTCCGGTTTTCAGAAAGTCCGGTTTTCAGGGAGCACAGTTTTCAGGGGTTTCATTGAACTTATTTGCTCAAAATTCAGACGTCACCTTTTATTGATTTTGTAGAGATAAAATTTCATGCAATCATTTATTTACCGACATGGACAGTTCGACAGATTTACAGATAGTGAGACAAATCTCTGACGGACACCATGATTTACAGAAAATATCACACAATATTCTTCCAATGTTGTTTAAAGCAAGTTTCCAGACAGACGTAAAAACAATCATTTTCTAGTTAAGATTTTTCTGTACAATAGATCTAACATAACATTACCAACAAAACAATGAACAAAACAAAATTAACTCACAAAAGTAATAAATTTCTGCGATATGTCCAAACATTAATACTAAAATACCATTTCAGTTTTAATCTTCAATTTAGTCATCAAAATTTTAAGCATTTGCCATGAAAGCTGTTGGTAATAATTTCTCAATGGAATACTACATGAGCCTTCTGGAGAGACTTAATTAATTTCAACTCGCTGGAATTAATTTTCATTTGTCCCAGACTTCAGACAAATGGGTTAACTAAATAACTTAGGCCAACCACAACAAATGTTTTTTTTGTGGTAACCCTACCCAGAGAATGTTCAGTGGGTAGGTAGGTAGGTAGAAATATTTTTTTTTTACAATTTAATTTTTATATTGAACCCAAAATACATGTCAGAATGCTATTTTCATTTTCAAGAGGCAAACAAATTTTTTTGGTGACTTAAGGTAGTGTTACCACAAGAAAAATTTATTTCAAGGAAAATCAAGGTTAAAGTTAAGATGATGACGGAGGGGGGGGGGGCTTCGAGGGGGAGTGGTTAAGGTCTTTGCATTATAATAACTAGACCCTAACCACTCTGACTTTGAATCACATCTGGGACATCCATTGTTAAAGCTGGAAGTCACCATATGACCTTGACTTTTGGTGCGACGTTAAACCCCAGAGGGAAAAAATGTTCAGTAACAATAAATGATGTAAGCCAAGTTTCTACATTCAAAGAAATTCTGTAACAAACACCTAATCTCTTTTTTTCACAGGATTCACAAAATACACGGAGCTACAGAAGAAACTTGTCAAAACAAAAAAAATCCTGCAAGATTGTTGTACCAGAAATGAGCCATCATTGAATGGTAAACTCATTTTCAGCAGTGCGGTGGGGAAAACTTTCTCTGTCTCTCATACACTGCAGAATGACTCAGCGATATATTTGATGTATAGGCCAGGGTTAAAAATTGTTTTACTTTGAGTAAACTTTTATCCTTATAACAGGGATTAGATAAAAACTGTATCTTTTTTATAGGCCTTTATAAATTGATATTCACACATTTTCAGAAAAGAGTCATCAAAAAAGCAAACAAATTGTGCAAAGTAGGCTGGGTGGGTTGGTGGCATGAACCATAAACAGAGAATATTTAAGAATGGCTACATAACTTAGAATGCACAATAAGAGATTACAAGAAATTTCTAACAATCAAACCACTGTAAACTGTACTTTAAAGTATTACTAACATATTGCACCTTGATTATCATATAACCCACAGATTAAATCTTACACAATCTTGTGCAGTATGTTACATGTATCTAGCAAACTATAATTCTGATTTAATAGAAAACCTGTATTAAGGGTTCAGAACAAAATTATTGTAACTGAAGCAACATTTTGATCATTCTAAGTAAGTTGAGATTCAGGGCCTTTATTTCCTTCTATAACAGAGGCCGAAATTCGGTGACATCCCAATTGCAAAAAGGCTCTTTTCTTCCCAATTTGGGGAAAGAAATTTCCAAAATTACTATGCCATTCTAACTAGGTTGTCTAACTTTGTTGTCCAAATTTGTTCCAAAATCACTATTCAATTTCCCAAAATGAAAGGCTAAGGCTCTGTCCCAATTTAAAAAAAAAAGGCCCTGAGATTCAATAGCTGTATGCCCTTAACAAAGAGATATCAATGTAAGCATACTATATTTAATACTAATTAAATGGATGAAATAAAGATAAGTTTCTTCAAAATTAGGACTAACACTTAGTAACAGGAAGCTAAATATTACAATGGGAATTTATTTTATGGCAAATAATGTTCTAGTTAACAAAAAGGGTAATTGTATTAGACACAATAGATTTTTACTAGTACAATGTAGTTATGTACATCAAACATTTTGTAATACTAAGAAAATGCATACAGTCATGTTTGTGACCGAATAAAATCACTCATGCAGGGGTTTTCTTTATATTTTGGTGAAGGCAGGGGGCCTAATATGGGGATGAAATAGCAGGTTCAAGCCTCTTTTGGGGGAAAATTCTCACCAGTCCTGACACCAATTTAGGGAATGAAATTCCAAGGAGTAAATAAGAAATTTGGGGAAAATTGCATGATTTCAAAGAATTTTTTTGAGGAAATGTGCCCTTTAAAGGCTTCATCTATAAAATAAAAGAAAACATTTGTGAACATATGGAGTATAAAACAACAAAACAAGTTTCATTTCAAGATTTGACAACTTTTGGGGGATTTTTTAACTGATGAATAATTAATTGCTAAAATAGTAAACTTTTATTTCAATCTGAAGTTGTTTATCAACAAAACAGACAGACATGCATTTTAAATGGGTTTTTTTAACCAACATAAAGCATGAATTTTTGAACAAACTTGAACAAAAAGAAAATCTATTTCGAGATCATGCAGCAAACATTACCGAACTTAGAATTATACTTAAAAATCATAAACAGCATTACTGGTATGTTTGTTAATGTTTCAAAGGGTTTAGTGCTAGTGATTTTTAAACACTGCTGCCGGTAAACCTATCCAGTCTCCCTTGACTGCATAAATAACCAGTACTAACTTATCCTTCAACAGCAACTTCTCCACATATGAAGGAAATTAAACATTTTGGTCAAATTTTCATAGAAGGTTATAAACCAGCTCTTACTGGGATTTGAACAGAAAATAGCATTATGATACATTATAAGTTAATTAATATTCACATAAAGCGGATCAATGATAGATTTGCCGGCTGACTAAAAATAAAATTCTTACAGAAGTTAAATGAATTCAAAATATTGGCAAATTACAAAATCCATCTGATCATATATATGTACTGCCATAAAAAAGGATATCTAGGGTTACATTCAAACCTGTGTAAGCTACCACCTCAGAACAAGGGTCACCCTGTCAATAAAGGTCACAGTTGGTTTTTCCAAAGGGTGGCCATTGTTCATAAGTTTGACTGTAATATATGAAAATTAAATTTATTGATGGAGATGTTATGGGATAAAACATAAGAATCTTCAGGCATTATCCAATATAGTACAGGAAACATAAAATTTACCAGATTTTGCGTTCATGTTGAAAGGTAGAATAATTCCATTCTTTGAAAATATTTCAACTCCACAGTAAGCTATCAACAGAATTACAGTTCTATAAAGGGGACAGTTGATGTAAGTTATATCAAGTGGTCCTTAATTGTCAATCAGTACTAACCTGTACTCCTATACACCAAGCTAATTTTCTTATACATCATGGAACACATATAACCCTTGATTTCTAGGTGAACATGGTAGATAATGCTGGGTAATGGGTTCAGTACTAGAAAATCACTTGAGACCAATCTCAATTCCAGAATCTCATTTTTAAGAACCTAATTCACCTAGTTTTTGGACAGTACAAAATTCACATTCACGAGAGTAAACAAGAAGTTTTTGAAACATATTTTTCTCCAAATTTAATTTCTTCAATATAATTTACATACTCCAGGGATAAAGTTGTTGTTCAAAAAGAATGAAACACTACAGAGCACCTGGTCATGTATCAAACCTGGCATAATGGTATTGCGCAACACTCCCTTCTGATGCTCATGCAAGGTCAAAGACTAATCATGTTGCAAGGCATTTTCGTGTTCATGTTAGCATTATGAAACATCTTGTAAGACGTCTACGGCAAACTGAACTGGTCGCTGATAGACCTAAGTCTATGACATCACAATCTCATGAAGGTTTATTCATGCTGTGCCCTTTATACAACATATATAATCATATCCATGCTAAAACTGATTGTAGGAAGTTGGTCTGTTTGCATGTACAATGTAGCCTGTACGCAGGTCTGTCTATTACTACTGCTTGTCACCAGCATCATATGGCTTGTCATGCCACACAAACTCCCAGGTAATATTCCCATTGAGGCAGTGGAGGCAAATCCTCTTCACTGATGCTAACCAAAACTATTTTTTGAGATTAGTCTGCGACTGAAGCCATCTTATTGGTCAAATTTCAAGACTGAGTTCAGTTTTAACCAATCAGAAGGGCCAACTCCTAGAACCACATGAATATACTGAATTCTCACCACACACTTTGAAAAATTACAAAAGTGAAGATATTGAAAAAGCTTATATGAAATATTTTAAACAATTATATGATTTAACACTTTGAGAAATGACTTCAAACTAAATGTTTGAAACATCAATGGATTTTTTTCAATCAAGGAAATAGAACAATTTAATGTGACTCAACAATAGCGGAAGAGACTGAGAGAAAATGTAAAACTTACTTTACTATCTTTCATTAAACCATTTTAACTAAGTGATTTATAGTTCAGGAAATCAGGATTTAAATGAACACGAGAACTAACGCATGAGGTCAATATTACAAAGGATAAAATAAAACTGTAGGAAGTCACAGCTGCATTAAATGATTTACTCTAATTGAATAAAACACATTTCTAACATATGACTGAGGTCAATTATTACTAGTGTGACTATATTTTATAATGAGAACCTGTTTTTCACATGTTTGACGTGTATATCAGGGATACATACACACAGTATAATTTTTTGAGTATTCTCTTAGGGATTGTCTTAGAATAAATTTATCCAATTTTCCCAAAGAATTTCTGTAAGGGGATCAACCTGACATTTTCTGAGTTACGGTAGATAAAGGGTCATTTACAATTTCAAGGGGTCAGTTTCAACAGGTTTCCTGCATCATGAACAATCTCAGATAAAATGTTTAGAATTTAATTAATTTTGCATTAATAAAGTAATGCTGACGATTCCAAATAAGTGAACATAGCATTTGGAAATTTTCTAAGGGGCCATCAAGACCCTTTATCATTTATGTTGACATCATTGAAGTACACACTAATATGAACCAAAAACAGGACCGATGAGGGTCCACAAAAGTCATAAAAGTGTACATGAAGATTTACCCTGCCATGATTTACCCGGTACATTAACATATTACAGTCAAACCTGTAAACAAAGGCCATCCATGGTAAAGACAATGTGGCCTTTACTAGCAGGTGGCCAGTAATTGGAGGTCATTTTGTTCTACACTATCAATGATGGTTTATATAAGAATGTCCTTTATTTACAGGGTGGCCTTTATTCAGAGGTGACCACACTTTCAGGTTTTGACTGTATATCGTCATAAAAAGGGAGATAGTTACTTCAGCTTTAAAGACTTATACATTGCAACCTCTCCAGAGCGGCCCTCTGTACAGCAACAACCTCTCTATAACAACACCTTAAAAGTTTCCCTAAGCTGATATTGACTATAAGTTTAACCTCTGTAGAGCAACAACCTCTAAACAACAGCCAATATTTACAGCTCCAACAGGGTGTTGCTCTACAGAGGTTGTACTGTAGTGTAATCTCAATGAACAACACCTTCGAGAATAAAGTCTATGTAAAAACAACAAATAAACAAGATTATCAGTATGGGACATGTTAAAAACACCACTTTCAGGATAGAAAAGTACAAACTCCAGCAGACACATCAGTCAGAAAATGTTTGAAGCAAATACTGAAGAAAATCAGGACAGGATCCATTTGTTATTTGTCAATCAGATGAGAAAATAAGCAACATAACTAGGATCAGACAAATGAGATATCAGCTACCTAACTGTGAGAATCTTACATTTCTCTGTTAGACACATAATTTGTTACAAAAGTAAAACCTGCTATCTAAGTAGACATTTCTTCTTACAGAAAAATGGAAGTGCAAGATAGATCCTGGAAGAGTCTTCAATTGGTCTGGGTGGTAACTGAAGCAACATTTTGATCATTCTAACTAAGTTGAGATTCAGGGCCTTTATTTCCTTCTATAACAGAGGCCGAAATTCGGTGACATCCCAATTGCAAAAAAAAAGGCTCTTTTCTTCCCAATTTGGGGAAAGAAATTTCCAAAATTACTATGCCATTCTAACTAGGTTGTCTAACTTCTCCAAATTTGTTCCAAAATCACTATTCAATTTCCCAAAATGAAAGGCTAAGGCTCTGTCCCAATTAAAAAAAAAAAGGCCCTGAGATTCAATAGCTGTATGCCCTTAACAAAGAGATATCAATGTAAGCATACTATATTTAATACTAATTAAATGGATGAAATAAAGATAAGTTTCTTCAAAATTAGGACTAACACTTAGTAACAGGAAGCTAAATATTACAATGGGAATTTATTTTATGGCAAATAATGTTCTAGTTAACAAAAAGGGTAATTGTATTAGACACAATAGATTTTTACTAGTACAATGTAGTTATGTACATCAAACATTTTGTAATACTAAGAAAATGAATACAGTTTTGTTTGTGACCGAGTAAAATCACTCATGCAGGGGTTTTCTTTATATTTTGGTGAAGGTAGGGGGCCTAATATGGGGATGAAATAGCAGGTTCAAGCCTCTTTTGGGGGAAAATTCTCACAAGTCCTGAAACCAATTTAGGGAATGAAATTCCAAGGAGTAAATAAGAAATTTGGGGAAAATTGCATGATTTCAAAGAATTTTTTTTAAGGAAATGTGCCCTTTAAAGGCTTCATCTATAAAATAAAAGAAAACATTTGTGAACATATGGAGTATAAAACAACAAAACAAGTTTCATTTCAAGATTTGACAACTTTTGGGGGATTTTTTAACTGATGAATAATTAATTGCTAAAATAGTAAACTTTTATTTCAATCTGAAGTTGTTTATCAACAAAACAGACAGACATGCATTTTAAATGGTTTTTTTTTAACCAACATAAAGCATGGATTTTTGTCAACAAACTTGAACAAAAAGAAAATCTATTTCGAGATCATGCAGCAAACATTACCGAACTTAGAATTATACTTAAAAATAAGAAACAGCATTACTGGTATGTTTGTTAATGTTTCAAAGGGTTTAGTGCTAGTGATTTTTAAACACTGCTGCCGGTACACCTTTCCAGTCTTCCTTGACTGCATAAATAACCAGTACTAACTTATCCTTCAACAGCAACTTCTCCACATATGAAGGAAATTCAACATTTTGGTCAAATCTTCATAGAAGGTTATAAACCAGCTCTTACTGGGATTTGAACAGAAAATAGCATTATGATACATTAGAAATTAATTAATATTCACATAAAGCGGATCAATGATAGATTTGCCAGCTGACTAAAAATAAAATTCTTACAGAAGTTACATGAATTCAAAATATTGGCAAGTTACAAAATCCATCTGATCATATATATGTACTGCCATAAAAAAGGATATCTAGGGTTACATTCAAACCTGTGTTAGCTACCACCTCAGAACAAGGGTCACCCTGTGAATAAAGGTCACAGTTAGCTTTTCCAAAGGGTGGCGATTGTTCATAAGTTTGACTGTAATATATGAAAATTAAATTTATTGATGGAGATGTTATGGGATAAAACATAAGAATCTTCAGGCATTATCCAATATAGTACAGGAAACATAAAATTTACCAGACTTTGCGTTCATGTTGAAAGGTGGAATAATTCCATTCTTTGAAAATATTTCAACTCCACAGTAAGCTATCAACAGAATTACAGTTCTATAAAGGGGACAGTTGATGTAAGTTATATCAAGTGGTCCTTAATTGTCAATCAGTACTTACCTGTACTCCTATACACCAAGCTAATTTTCTTATACATCATGGAACACAAATAACCCTTGATTTCTAGGTGAACATGGTAGATAATGCTGGGTAATGGGTTCAGTACCAATATCTATGACTAGAAAATCACTTGAGACCAATCTCAATTCCAGAATCTCATTTTTAAGAACCTAATTCACCTAGTTTTTGGACAGTACAAAATTCACATTCACGGAGTAAACAAGAAGTTTTTGAAACATATTTTTCTCCAAATTTAATTTCTTCAATATAATTTATATACTCCAGGGATAAAGTTGTTGTTCAAAAAGAATGAAAATTGGTCAAGTAGCTCTGAACACTACAGAGCACCTGGTCATGTATCGAACCTGGCATAATGGGATTGCGCAACACTCCCTTCTGATGCTCATGCAAGGTCAAAGACTAATCATGTTGCCAGGCATTTTCGTGTTCATGTTAGCATTATGAAACATCTTGTAAGATGTCTACGGCAAACAGGACTGGTCGCTGATAGACCTAAGTCTTTGACATCACAATCTCATGAAGGTTTATTCATGCTGTGCCCTTTATACAACATATATAATCATATCCATGCTAAAACTGATTGTAGGAAGTTGGTCTGTTTGCATGTACAATGTAGCCTGTACTCAGGTCCGTCACCAGCATCATATGTCTTGTCATGCAACACAAACTCCCAGGTAATATTCCCATTGAGGCAGTGGAGGCAAATCCTCTTCACTGATGCTAACCAAAACTATTTTTTGAGATTAGTCTGCGACTGAAGCCATCTTATTGGTCAAATTTCAAGACCGAGTTCAGTTTTAACCAATCAGAAGGGCCAACTCCTAGAACCACATGAATATACTGAATTCTAACCACACACTTAGAAAAATTACAAAAGTGAAGATATTGAAAAAGCTTATATGAAATATTTTAAACAATTATATGATTTAACACTTTGAGAAATGACTTCAAACTAAATGTTTGAAACATCAATGGATTTTTTTCAATTAAGGAAATAGAACAATTTAATGTGACTCAACAATAGCGGAAGAGACTGAGAGAAAATGTAAAACTTACTTTACTATCTTTCATTAAACCATTTTAACTAAGTGATTTATAGTTCAGGAAATCAGGATTTAAATGAACACGAGAACTAACGCATGAGGTCAATATTACAAAGGATAAAATAAAACTGTAGGAAGTCACAGCTGCATTAAATGATTTACTCTAATTGAATAGAACACATTTCTAACATACGACTGAGGTCAATTATTACTAGTGTGACTATATTTTATAATGAGAACCTGTTTTTCACATGTTTGACGTGTAGATCAGGGATACATACACACAGTATAATCTTTTGAGTATTCTCTTAGGGATTGTCTTAGAATAAATTTATCCAATTTTCCCAAAGAATTTCTGTAAGGGGATCAACCTGACATTTTCTGAGTTATGGTAGATAAAGGGTCATTTACAATTTCAAGGGGTCAGTTTCAACAGGTTTCCTGCATCATGAACAATCTCAGATAAAATGTTTAGAATTTAATTAATTTTGCATCAATGGAAGTAATGCTGATGATTCCAAATAAGTGAACATAGCATTTGGAAATTTTCTAAGGGGCCATCAAGACCCTTTATCATTTATGTTGACATCATTGAAGTACACACTAATATGAACCAAAAACAGGACCGATGAGGGTCCACAAAAGTCATAAGTGTACATGAAGATTTACCCTGCCATGATTTACGCGGTACATAAACATATTACAGTCAAACCTGTAAACAAAGGCCATCCATGTAAAAGACACAATGTGGCCTTTACTAGCAGGTAGCCAGTAATTGGAGGTCATTTTGTTCAACACTATCAATGATGGTTTATATAAGAATGTCCTTTATTCACAGGGTGGCCTTTATTCAGAGGTGACCACACTTTCAGGTTTTGACTGTATATCGTCATAAAAAGGGAGATAGTTACTTCAGCTTTAAAGACTTATACATTACAACCTCTCCAGAGCGCTGCAGCCCTCTGTACAGCAAGTTTTCAATTAATGTGCATTCGTGGGACGCATGAAATTTCTAAGTGACGAGTCCTGTCAAGTTTTCACTAAACATTTTAAGCATTTTTCGTCAAATAATTGTCCGTCGTTGGGTGGGCAATATTTATGGTCGCCCCGGTTAGTTGGATGGGCAAATATTTACAAACGCACTGGTTCACATATTTTGTTACGGTGATTCTCATTCGCTAATCGCTCTTTATTAACCAATGAATTTCGTCCTAATGATACTACCAGTATACATCGGTAAGGTGAAGGTAAAATTTCTTTTGTCATAATTTTTCGTCTGCAAAAATTGAAAATGGGTCCGAAGCGGCAAAGAACAGACGATACGCAAAAATCTTTGCTTGGATTTTTCCAGAAGTCATCTAGTACCTCTTCTAAATCATGTACAAATGAATTTAATACCGAGTCACACTCTTCAGATGATCGCCCAAAAAAAATTCGAAAATACATCAAAGAATGGGAGAAACTGTTCAGTTGGGTATCATACGATAATTGTACCAACAGTATGTTCTGCACTTTATGTACACAAGCTAAAAAGTTCAATGGTATGACAAAATATGCTCAGTGTGTGAACTTCCAGCACTGCTCGCCAAAGACATGACTCTAAGTATGACTCAGCTGTCAACATTGTATTTAAGGCTCTTATATATTTTTTTTTTTTTAAACATTTAAATCATTGAGAGCACAACCAGAAAATTCACCAAAGACTTAAATTTTACTAAAGCTATATCTTCAACAACTAGCCAGTGAAGAGCCTTAAATACAATGTTGACAGCTGAGTCATACTTGGAGTCATGTCTTTGTCGAGCAGTGTCAAATTCTTTCTGCAAGGGGGGTGCCTCCACAAGCATTTTATGCTCAGGTAAACATGCATGTCTTGACAGAGTGGATTGCTGGAAGTTCACACACTGAGCATTTTTTGTCATACCATTGAACTTAATTGAGCATTTTCTGTAAACACAGTTACACTAAAAGTCTGTAAAATGCATAAATGTTGCTTATATTTTTGCTTTAACATCCATTTGAACCTATGAAAATTTGGGACTCACACTTCAAACATTGGGACTCAAAGATTTTTAGTCCTGCGAGTCCTAGGACTCGAACAAGTGAAATTGTAAAAAAATCACTGCTATAAGTTTAACCTCTGTAGAGCAACAACCTCTAAACAACAGCCAATATTTACAGCTCCAACAGGGTGTTGCTCTACATAGGTTGTTCTGTAATCTCAATGAACAACACCTTCGAGAATAAAGTCTATGTAAAAACAACAAATAAACAAGATTATCAGTATGGGACATGTTAAAAACACCACTTTCAGGATAGAAAAGTACAAACTCCAGCAGACACATCAGTCAGAAAATGTTTGAAGCAAATACTGAAGAAAATCAGGACAGGATCCATTTGTTATTTGTCAATCAGATGAGAAAATAAGCAACATAACTAGGATCAGACAAATGAGATATCAGCTACCTAACTGTGAGAATCTTACATTTCTCTGTTAGACACATAATTTGTTACAAAAGTAAAACCTGCTATCTAAGTAGACATTTCTTCTTACAGAAAAATGGAAGTGCAAGATAGATTCTGGAAGGGTGGAAGATAGATCCTAGAAGAGTCTTCAATTGGTCTGGGTGGGGTGGTAGATAGGTCTGAGAGATGCGGTAGATAGATCCAGGAAAGGTGGTCGTTAGGTTGGGGCGGGGTTGTAAGTAGGTTTTTGTGGGTGGTACAAAGGTCTCAGTGGGGTGGTAGATAGGTCTGGGCGGAGTCACTTTGCCAGAGGTCTGGTCAAAGAAGAGGGAAAATTACCATGTATTAACAAACTTCATACGTATGAATGCAATATTCTACATTCATTCAACTACCGGTAGTAACAAATTATTTTGACTGGTACCCAGCTTCCAGGGATGTATACAAGTAATGTAACAAAATATTTTGACTGGTACCTGACTTACAGGGATGTATCATGTAACAAACTATTTTGACTGGTACCTGACTTCCAGGGATGAGGACATTGTAAGGACATTATTACAGGATTTATACAACAAATCTTCCATCAGCTAAATGAACAAGGTAGATTGGTAAACATAACAGAAGAAACAAACCTTTAACGATGGTAAGTTGATTATCTCCCCCTGACTGGAACTCGTAAAGTGCAACAAATAAATTGGGGTCATCCTCAGCTTGGTTTGCCAGCAAGTTTTCCTTTGACATCCATTTGGAGCCAAGCGTGTCCAGCCCTGACCCTGGAGCATCAGGTAGCGGTCTGGCTTGGAATAAACCCTCTGTAAAGAGAACATATCAAATAAGTAAGTATATTTAGAATAACAAAGAACATATTTATATACAATTGCTTCTATATCAGACTTTGTTCTATACACAAGCATGACTGACAATGTACATGAAGTATATCAACATAACTTCTAATACCAAGGCCTTTCTTCCAAAAATTAGGGAAGGGGCCTTAGCCATTCATTTTGTAAAGTTCAAGCACGATTTTCAGCCAAATTGGAAGAAGGTTAGACAACCATGTTAGAATACGTTCTACAGTGTTCAGTTATCAATTGTTAGTTTTTATAAGAAATAAGTACATAATATTTCAATAGATAATTTAAGTTTTATTCACAGAATGTGAAAAATAGATTAAAGGAGAATCATACTGGGAATTTCAGCAAATGTTGTAATTTTGGGAAATACTTCCACCAAATTGGAAAAAGAGGCTTTTTGCAACTGGAAAGTCACAGAATTTTGGCCTCTATTATAGAAGGAAAAATGGCCCTGAATAATACTTAACAATTAATGATAAACAGTGTGAATCAACTATTTAATGTCATTGTTTCTATCTCTGTTTTAGAAGTTCTATTTACCAGATTCCTACATATTTTCACAAGATTCAACCATAATTTTACCAGACATGCCTGGTTATGTGGGTCACATATATTTTATAACCATAATCAGAGGATAATTAACATTGTACGAATATCTTCACTTTCAATAATAATAATTTAAAAAAAAATTAGCAATCTGAAAATATTTTGACAAAGAATTCTCAGAGTCAGAGTTGCTACATACATGTAACATGTACTATACACTATACAATGTAGAAATTACCTGAAAATATGACCATTCTTGGTACCACATGGATAATTAAAATTTCTGTGGTTTATAGTAACATTGTTTCAAGTGTTCTGATAACTTGTTTCAAATTTGTAGATCTGGTTCAGAGCTATTCAAGTTTGTTCTATATTTCCAGAGTCAAAAACTACCACAATAAGTTATAGCTCCAGATAAGAAATAGTTTTTTATGAATATTTCACATCATTCAACATCAGAATGTTTGTAAGTAAAATTATCCATCAATTTATCAATCAGATAACACAATACTCTAGATTCAATACTTCTAACACATGAAGTCATTCTATATTGTCAATCATTGGTATAACAGTAAAACAAGGAATATAATACATATATTAATGTTTTAAAATACATCAAAGGTACAAAAGTCAAATGAACATTTTACAATAACCCTCACACTTAAGTATTCAATCATTCAATTAGCTTAACTGAAACAATGGAGAAAAGGAGAAAGTTCAGGCATAGTATGACTATTTCCATTTTAAAGGCATCACACCACAAAATTCCAGACTTCCGATGACCTGATTTTTTATTTGATGTCTTTCAACACAGTTAACCATTATTCAAACAATGAACACAGAGAGAAAATTAAGGCATAACACAACAATTTTCTTTTAAGAAGGCATCACCCCATTAAGTCTGAGTGTCCTGTGAATAAACATGGCACCTTCCATTTCAATGAAAAAGAGAATTGTTCAAAAGCAGCCATCTTGTTAAAACATGTTGTAGTGAAACAATTTCTGTACTTCAAATAAAGCTGCTGACACAAATCTTAAAGACAGTCCTCAGGTAAAAAAATCCATGAGGTCTGGTAAAATTGGAAGAATTTCTGACTCTCATATCCAGCAAAATCTTTTGAATTTTAGAAATTAATCAATATATATATATTGTTGACAAGTAATATTTTGTCCAATCTAGTAATGCTTTTGAAATTTCAAGTTTGTCAATACCCTGGTCCAATTACGGTTTATTGCCTTTTACATGCACTAAGAGAGGAAGATTTCTAGTTTCAAAGAGAATCATGAGGTACATATAGATTCTTCATACATCACATATTGAATTCATTTCATTTCATATTGAAAATGGTCAAATAATTCAACACCAGTACAAGTATCCCGAAATCACAATCCATGTCTAAATCATTATTACAACTAGAATAACAAAACTCTATACTGTACATATGGGACACAAAATGGTCAATATCAACCAGACTTTAAATATGTGCCACAAACACTGTAGACATATTATTACCACATCAAAGTCGTCTTAAGATCTCAATAATTAAAATCCACCCATAATAATATACAACGAACCATACGTCACAGCTAGTTATTCAATCTTTTAACCACAATCAAACAATTAATAACAGCCCAGTTGACAAATATATTCCTATGAAAAACGCCAGGATTACACCTAGTCGAGATTAATCTTAAAACAAACAAGTTGACCCATGTACACATGAAAGATTCCCATCGTACACTAATTAAGAACTCAACAACTTTAAAATTTGGCTACTTTAAATAGCTTTCTTTCAATGCAATACACAGATTAAGATCTAAGACCCAACACTAAGTGGTGATCATATGTCTAAGTACAATGTATTTTCTTAAACACAACCAATTTTACAAGAAAACAAACTAAACAGATGAGAAAAATTATCATTCACAAAACTGACAACGACCATACAGACACTCATCCGTGTAACCATACCAACACTAAACCGTGTAAAAATGTGTAACTAAAACACCTGACTTTGACAGTTTTTCGACAGTCAACATAATCAACAATCATCAAAAGATTGAAAATATAAAACTTTGTCATACAGTCTTACACTATAATTTAGACTTGAGTAAATCAAAAATGGACAATAATTCATTTATATCAGTCTAATGGGTTTCACTTTGATATAGAAAAGATTTACAGTGGTAGAGTTTAACAATTCAGATACAATCTAAGTACATTGTTATATGTCCAATTTCTGAACTGTAATTTCACACGGACGGGTGAACATTATGGGCGTTTAACATGTGGTTCAACTCTTACAAGTAACATTCAAATATATTTTTTTTTCTATTAGGTTCATTGCCAAATCAACAGCCAGGGTTATACAGTGACTTTTCCAGCTTTAAAATGTGAAGACCTCAGGTGTGCATCTGGGTAGAATGACTCACTAACATTCAGTAAGCTAGCTGGACAGCTTAATTCCTCACATGTGAAACTGGATCCCAGGTATAGGATTCAAACTCACAGTGCTCAGTAAGGGGCTAGGGTTTACTAAATCAGAGACCATCACCACTCAACCACAGAGGTACAACATACCTTCACCTTTATATGTATATATCTTAACAACACACCCAAAAGGAAATGAGAACTGATAGTGAAAAATCCCACGGGTGATGTACACAGTCATGTAGCGGAGTGGAGTCAGCAAACTTGGGTATCCGATGAAGGGTATACCGTCACTTGGCAAATATGCAGAGATTTGTGCAAATGGCTATGCCTATCTCATTGGCAGCAAAAAAGGGTAAAAAAAAATTTACCATACAAAGTTCCTTATTTTTCAGAATGCATATTTTTTCTAGATTTGAAACTTACAAAAATAACCTGGAGAGTCCATTATGTAAGTCTATGACACATTTCCACGTTTGATTTGATTCACAGATTTTCCTCACAACTGTTTTATTGTATGAGAAAAATATAGAAAATAAGGCCAAAATAATACTTCCTTAGTTTGGCGCTACACAAATTGATTTTAAAACTAAATAATCACAATTACAAAAAAAATCACAGCAAAGTTACATTTTAAGTTAAAACTGGATTGTATGCTGCTTGGGTAAAACAAAGTGTCAGGTTACTGCATCTAACTTGTCTGTTTGAAAAAAAAACATACAAGTTTTTTTAATGCGGCCTAACACAGAACATACTATTACAGTAGGCACTTGAATACAAGAACATTTGGTAGGGTAATTTCTCCAAGTAGAAGATACGGAGAAGTGCCTGTAAGTGTGCTCATCTTAGAGATGCTTTACCTTCCCACAATCAGAAAACAATTGAAGACGAAAAAAATACAAAAGTCAAGTTGCATGTACCCAATCCTGAATATTTTACTTTACTACTTCACGAAACATATAGACATTATGATATTGTGGCCAAACCTATGTAAGGTTAGAACAATCAGGTTGGATTTATTTTTATTTTTGCTGAAAAATCTTTACTTCAATTGTTGTTAAACAGCCTATTCAACAGCAAAGGTCACTTCGGAGCAGCTTCAGAGGGAGGGGAGATAATATATAGGAGTACCGGGCATTTTTATCCCAAATATATGCCTCACCCGTTTCCTGTGATTTTCTTAAACAGTACTTGGCTTGGATGATGGGATGGGGCACTCAGAAGTGTCCCTGAAATATTGAAAGGCGAAGTCAAGTTTTGAACCCACATCCTTTTGTTCAGTACATGTAGTCCAGTGCGTTACCATAAGACTACCAACATCCCCTCACTGTGAAATCACTTATGTTTTCAGGGCTCGACACTAACTATTTCAGGAGGTATTCAGCAGGACTACCAGCAAGGAAAATGAGATAGTCCTTGTAAAGTATAATAATTATGCAGTCTATATTCTAATAAATTAAAACATGTCATTTTATTTCAATGCCTATCAAGTGTACTTTATTATTAAAATACAAGACAAGTATGAAAGTTTTTCACAGATTTTCACAAATTGAACAAAGTTATACAGGTGATATCACATCCTATCTTTATTATCTAATTTACTTGAAGTTATAGAATTCAGGTCATCCAAATACCAGGTAGCCTAACGGGATACCCAGCTTAGAAACCTAGGTAGTCCTTGCAGAAAATAGGTAGCCTCTGGCTAACGGACCATCGTTAGTGTCGAGCCCTGGTTATAGTTATTTATGTTAATTTTGAAGAAAAATGTCAGATCAATGTAAGAAATAGGACTTTGTTGTCATATGAATCGATGGGACTGAAAGTTTATTTAAGTTATTTTTTAGTTAATCAATATTGATAATATATTTAAAGTTAACAGTTTGTTTTTTCAGACTTACTTCCCCCTATTAAACTTATTAAGTTCTTGATAAAAAGTCCATTTTGATCCAGTAATATCAACATGAGCAGAAAATGTAGCAAAAAATGGAATTTTATTAAGTTTCATCTATTCATAATTTCATTTTCATGAAGAATATCAGTGTGTACTAAAATATACACAAACCTTCCAAATAATAAATCTATTCACTAAAAAATGTCAAAACTTTGCCAGAAAACTAATCTCTAACTAGAGAACAGAAATTTTGTGACTGGAAATTTCATTTCTGTCAAAATTTACCACAAAACAAACCACAAGACACCAATTTATCATAAAGTCTGAATATCAAGGAAAATTGTAACTTGCAGGTTTGCTCAGGCACAGAAAACAAGTACAATGTTTGTACACAGCCAAGACACAAAACTTTTTCAAGCACTGAACATTTTTTCCAGTGAAAATGCAAACTTTACTGGACTGAATGAACTTTTAGTAGACCAAAAAGAAAGTACACACAAAATTTCATTTATTACTTTGCTAAAAAAACATATTTTTCGAGAGTAATTAGAATATTTCTTGTTCTGAAACATGATATATTTATCACTGGAAGATTTACTGGACCACTGACCTTTTCAAATTTACTGGACCAATGTCCTTTTTGGTGGACTCAGTCCAAGGTCCAGTGCTAAAATCGAAGATTAGATTCAAGGCAAAAATTCCATGTTTTAGTGGGTTTAAAGTCATTTTTCAATGATATTTCAGTTATGATATATGCCAGCTGGTCTACCTTAGTACCTAACAAGTTTTCTTGCACTGTATTCTAACCATCCAGCACTGACTTCCTCTTCTACAAGGAGATGGCAACTTCACCACATATTATGGAGGAAAATCAACATCTTTGGCAAATTTTCATAGTTAGGTACTAGTATTCCCTGCCAGATTTGAACCCGGACCTTCAGGTTACATGTCTAACGCACTAACCACCATACTATGGCCACAGCCCTACTATTTCATATAATAATTTATATGTACATGTAAAGCTGATGATATAGCCACTCCAGGACTAGATGAGTTTGCCTCAGAAAAGCATAAATTGCCATTCTCACATTAAGTTTATACTTTTACAAGATGTATTTTTAAAACAAATGCACTGTGACCTTTGACCTACTGACCTAAAAATGAACAGGTCCTGTGGGGGTTGTCCTTAGGAACCAACATGTCATGAAGCGTTTTGATTTTATAGACAAGATCTATCATTACTGGGCTATAAAAATCGTTTAAAATTTTGGAAAACCAGAGTCAAACACTTAAAGGGGCATGCCCAGGAACTGCTGTGTCTTTTTTTTTCGTACACCAAAAATGCATTTATCACTTGTAAAAACAATTATTACCGAAAAGTCAAAGAAGAATGTGCCTTCAAAAATGGCCCTATAACGCACGCGTGGGTATTTGTATGTCGGTTTAAATAAAAGGCTTACAAGCCTTTAATTGACGACAACGATATTTCCGATTCGTCTGATTCAGGTTTGGTAAATCTTGAAATGTGCATTTTGAGTCAAATAGCGGGACATTTCGTAAATATTTTACAGGACTTTCATTAATTGATTTAGGCATTCAAATGATACCAATTTGATTTATATTCGAGACGCTTCAGTTCCAGGGCATGCCCCTTTAAATATAAAACACAGTGCACAGCATGCTGCATATTTATAATTTACTATTTTATAATTTAGCATTACAACTGGAATACAATGTAGTATACATTATTGCCAATATTAATGCTGAACAATTACACAACATTTTAAAGTTACAAATTGTATCCTTGTAGTTAGATTGGTCCTTCAAAAATAATTTATTCAACAAGATTTTAATTTGCTCTTATTTCTTTCACAGCAAGAGGACATTATTTGGTGAAAGCTGTCATGATACACACAGCATCAGTATGGACATCATTTCCCTTGAATTCAGTACTTCACTGTTGGGAAAAAATCTGTTTATTGAACAGATATAAATATTGGACTAGGTACATAAAACACACTGACCTATCGTATAATACTTCCTGGTGTTAGATGATATTAGCACAATTAAATTAGGATATTAACAATAGAGAATAAATTCCAGACTTGACACTACTTCATATAAGTGAAGCACAATGCTATGTGGTTAGTAATGTACATCAATTAGAAGGCTCTTCATTCTCCAGATAAACACGAGTGGAGCTACAATACATCAAACTTAAAAGTTAAACCAAGATTGAAACAGTCTTACGAATGGAGAAATATAAAGAATACATTAAGATACAGTCAAACTTGTGTTACATGTGGTACATGTGTAGCCACCTAAAAATAAAGGTCACCCTGTGAATAAAGGCCATTCTTTTTAGAACAACATAACCTCAGAATAATGGCAACCTGTCAATAAAGACCACAATATGTGCCTTTCCTCTGAGCCCCTCTCCTCACCAGGGACCAAATTTCACATGAGAGGAATCTGTCAGCAACCTTATGAAAATAAAGTAGGTGGTTCTACTAATGTATACATAGATCTGGGTTCTTTCTATACCACTATAGCTGGGAAAGTCACCAAATAACACTGACTGTCATCACGACACTTAACACCAGCAGGGCTCAACACTAACAATGGTCTGTTAGCCTGAGGCTACCTATTTTCTCCAAGCCTTGAAGGACAGCCTAGGTTTCCAAGCTGGATATCCCATCAGGCCATCTGAAAATTGGGTGACCTGAATTTTTTTTATGTATTTCAATGAGGACTACCTATATTTTGCAAGGACCTCCTCATTTTCTTCGCTGGTAGTCCTGCTGACTACCTACCTGTACGACCATCTGTCCCTGAGGACATGTATGAATCTCTGTAGTGTAACTGTGTATGGAGTATCAACTTCCAATTTAATCCAAGCAAAAAATGAAAGTCAATGCAAGATGTAGACAATTTCACTAGTCACACCTATTCAATATGTACCAACAGATTCAGATTTATGAAATGCATGATCCTGTCCGATTGTCATTCCAACTTGACTGACATCAACAAACAAACTTACAATGGGGAGGTAAAAGTTAAAACAATGTTTTCAATGATTATTTATTATAATGCCAAAGGAATGAAAGAATGCATGTATTTATAGAGTGACAAAGCATTCTTCAAGCAAAATATTACATGACAGATTCGTTTTGGAAGCAGTGAATGTGACATATATATTTGTGTATAAAACAAGACTGTTACACAAAAATACATTACGAAATAATCCTATTTTGATTTTTCTTATGTGTAACTGAATCGGTGACATTTGTGACTCATCATCCGTCAAATAGACAAACTACTTGATAATCTAGCCATAATATCATCAGTCAGTGAACTATTAACACATTTATGACGTGGATACTCACCATTCACATCTTGTGCAAGACTTTGTATCAACTGCTTATTGTCCTTTGTTTTCCTATCCCGTTTTCCAGGCTTCGTTTCTTTCGCTTGTTGGGCCCCCATGTTATCTGGGTCCAAAAATAGTCTCTAATTCCAACTGGTACGCTTCATTCATCTCATGAAAACGCTTTATTCTTAAAAATCCCGATTAATTAAATGATTAAAAGCTAGAAATGTTTATGAATCTACAAAATAAAGTCACTATTTTACACTTCCTCCCCTACAGGCGGCCGCCATCTTGGTTTGCTCACGAATATTGAAAACGAGGCTCGGCTCGGTGCACTCTTTGAACTTGTTCGTCAGAAGACAAAATTTATGTTATTTCATCAACATTAAAAACTTCATTTCTTCGTCTGTATTTGAAAGATTGCTCGTTATGAATGAAGTCACAAAACTTATTTTGATTAATTGAAGATTTTTCGCCCGTGTTTTAGGCAACGCTTTAAAATCGCAAATCCGGACAGGTGGACACGGCAGCCGAACCAATTAAGGTAATTTATCTTTAAAAATATTATTTTCATTTTAAACCATCGACTCCTTATAGGGATACGATAAAGATAAACAAGGTAAACATTAAAAGTAAACATTAAAAGTAAACATAAGTGTTCAATTTCATAAACAATGCATGAAATCCATATTTTAAAAAATCCGACCAGCTTCTATAAATTAGGCCTAAATGCACGACAAACATGTTCCAGTTACGGTATAAATCATAGACATCCATTTTCCTCGCCCTTTCTGATAATATAAGTCGGCTTGTCTTTAAAAAAGCTTTAATTATGATTTTTACGCCTCTTACATAGGCTCCCGAAATTAAGTTGGACGGCGGCGGAACTTTTAAAAAATATAATCGGTGGTTATCACATATTTTTACCTAGTCACTTTTTGAACGCAAAAAAAACTAGTTTTATGCCTTATAATCGACCATACATGTAATGGCTTATACATCCTGCAATTCTTTAACAAAACACAGGAAAATGATACACGAGTGAGCATACATATAGGCCTTCAGTTTCATTTTGATTTCATCACAAAAGAATCGTTATAGACCCATTCAGCGTGTCAAACGAATATAAGTAGCATTTCACAAAGACCAGAAAACTGTTGAGGTTCAGGGTTGACAAGCCCATTTATAGGATCGCCAGCATGTATAATCCTTCTAGCATGACAACAAATCACTCATAGTCATATACTTGTGGGCCAATATATTTATAGCTACGTACGTATATATAAATTGTTTGAATTCGCCCTTCAGTGATTGCCAAATATATATACACGTGTTCCATGTTTATTTTTCACAAATACATTACCTACTTGAAAGTACCTTTGGTGTGTATACCTAAAACCACAGACATTTGCAGGAATAATCTTCGACGAGCCTGTATATAATGATAACATGCTTGGTCAAATAGACTAATAAGTTCATGGCCAACATACAGATTAACGTTTCTGTAGATGTACATAATTATTTCATGGTCTGTTCTCAGATGTAATTGTAAATGTACATAATTGTTTCATGGTGCACGCTTCTCTGATTATTTCATGACCCCCCCCCCCCCCCCCTCTCTCTCTCTGTCTCACTCTCTCTCTCTGATGTTAACGATGTACATAGTTATTTCATGGTTCACTCTCTGATGTTATCATAAAATGTACATACTTATTTCATGGTTCACTCCCTGATATTATGGTAAAATGTACATTATTATTTCATGCTATTTATATCATTGTAAGATGTGCATAATTATTTAATGATCTTCTATCTCAGACGTTATTGTAAAATGTACATAATCATTTCATGCTATTTATATCATTGTAAAATGTACATAATTATTTCATGAACTTCTATCTCAGATGTTATTGTAAAATGTACATAATTATTTCATGTTATTTATATCATTGTAAAATGTGCATAATCATTTAATGGTTCACTCTCTGATATTATTGTAAAATGTGCATAATTATTTCATGTTATTTATTATTATATCATTGTAAAATGTACATACTTATTTCATGTTATTTATATTATTGTAAAATGTACATAATTAGTTCATGTTATTTATATTGTTGTAAAATGTACATAATTAGTTCATGTTATTTATATTGTTGTAAAATGTACATAATTATTTCATGCTATTTATATTATTGTAAAATGTACATAAGTAGTTCATGCTATTTATATTATTGTAAATGTACACAATAATAATTACATAGTATTTTCTATTTATGCTAATGTACATGTGTATAAATATTTCATTGACATTTTTGTAAATATACATTACTATTTCATGGTGTTCTCAATTTATGTTATTGTAAATGTACATTTTTATTTCGCTGTTTGCCATAGTTATGTTAATTGTAAATGTACTTAAGCCATACTGAATTACTGATGTTATTGTAAAATGTAGTTTTATTTTACTATTGACTATAGTTATGTTAATCGCAAATGTACTTCAAGTTTTTCTTTTTCACCATACTGATGTTATTGTAAATGTACATAATTATCTCATGGTCCTCTATCTGATGTAATTGTAAATGAACATGATAATTTCATGGTTCACTCTACCTACCAGATTGAATGGTTATGGTCTCTGACTAGCAATCATTAGGCCTTCACCTCTTGTGAGTCTATATCCCATTCAGACTTGACATTTCACATGTATGGAAGCTGTCCTGCTAGGTAAGGGTTCAGTTTTTCTACCCAATCATGCACCTGGGAATTCTTCAACTTTTAAAGCTGGAAAAGTCACCAAATTACTATTGCAGTTGAGTTTATGCTATTTTAACCCCTATCATAAAATGCAAATGTACATAATTATTTATGGTCCACTCGATCAATGATATTGTTTATGTACATTATTATTCTATAGTCATCTGAAGTCATACATTGATACATGTTATGCATTGAATTCATGAAGGACAAATAGGGTGCTATGTGGAGGTAATACTATAGAAAATGTTGTATTTGATACGAGTTAAGAGAAAAAAGGCGACAATATTTCAACAATAACAAACTTTTATTATAACAGACCAGCTGTCTAACATGTATCTCATTAATTCATGTTCAACTACTGAACACAAATCAAAATAAATGGCAGAATATAAAAAGTACAAAGTTTCAAAGACAATGAATATTTCAAACCCTTTAGTGGGTTTACAACATCCTCGTTTGAGATTTTCACTTCTTGATACATGTACATGTTCAAAATTTTAAGTAAAAAAAGATTTCAAGAGTTCTTGGGTATGAAATCAGTAAACTCTAAGATAGACATTTTATGCATGCTTGTCCTCTATTTATCCAAACTGATAAACTTGGCAGATAAGGCTTGTCACCATCACATACTGATGATGCTCTGTAGTTGGCATGAACGTTATACACTTATATAATAATACTGGAATAATATGTGTTCAAATATGCCACTAAATAGCCAATATATGCTTTTCATTCATTGGCAAACAATCAAGCACTGCTGTTCATTCATTGGTCATCTATCAACCATTGCTGTTCATACACTGCTCAACAATCAAGCACTGCTGTCAAAGACTGCTGTTAATTCATTGATTAAAAATCAAGCACTGCTGTTAATTCATTGGTAAACTGTCAAGGACTGCTACATTCATTCATTGGTAAACTGTCAAGGACTGCTATTCATTCATTGGTAAACTGTCAAGGACTGCTATTTATTCATTGGTAAACTGTCAAGGACTGCTATTCATTCATTGGCAAACAATCAAGCACTTCTACACATTTTTTGGTTAACTATCAATCACTGCTATTCATTTTTTGGTTAACAATCAAGGATGCTGTTCATTCATTGGTCAATAATCAAGCACTTCTGCTCATTCATTGGTCAATAATCAAGCACTTCCGCTCATTCATAGGTAAACTGCTTACACACAGTCTCTATCATTGGTCAGCATGTACTTATGGCCATTACCGTACATTCATTGGTCAACTAGACCATTATGTGCATTCATTGGTCCACTGAATTATTGCTGTTCTGGTGAAATACAAGAAATAGATATCCTCTGGTTGGGGAGATCTGTCATCAAGAACTTCCGGTTTGCTTCATTTGTTTCCAGTATTTCTTCACGGTATCGTGACCAGCACGTGATACAACCATCACTCTCTTACTGTCGTTATCCCAGACAAGAACACCAAGATCCTGGAACAAAAACAAGAAATTATATACAGTGCAATCTCTCCAAAGCAATTTGGGAGTAGCAAAATTACATTGTTGTTGAGAGGTTGTTGCTCTAGAGACGTTACCTTAATAGATAAATTGAGCAGTGGGAAAAATCATACTGTTTTTGAAGGGAGTTTGTTGCTCAAGGCAGGGCTGCTCTGGAGAGGTTATGCTGTACTTGTAATCTGTGGTCAGCTTGTAAATCATTCTTTTGGGGGATCATGATTACCTCATGGTATTACATAACCAATTGTCAGTTTGTTAACCCTTTAGCTGCGGAATTTCCTGAACTGACTTGTCTAACTTCCATTTTGATACTGTCCATTATCAAATTAAAGGGATATCACAATGAAAATTTATAAGTTAGTGTCCTCATAGTAAAGAGCCTGGTCAGACCACATGGGTGTGCAGGCTGGCCCGGCTCTATATGGTGACAAAGTTTTGCAGTTTTGGTTCCAGTATTGTAAGGGTTAAGATAAAAAGTTTACACATATTAATTAAAAGTGTTTATGAATAAAATTTCTTGCTAAAAGTAAGAAAAATTTCAGCTGAACAGTGTTTAGGTTTTTGTAATGCTATGAGTACATAGTCTGTGATGAAGGATAAGATCTTGTTTAGGGGTCATAGAGTACAAGACTGATCTCAAATCTAAATATTAAAATTTACCCTCAAGCAGAAACCTATCAATGGAGCAGAACTGCTTTTATAAGTAATTTCAGGAGAACAAACTTCACATAACATGAAATAGAGACACCTGTTAGAAAAGTACTTAAGGGGCAGATAACTGTTACCTTGGCATAATCTCTTAATCTCTCAAAATCTCCCTGAGATAAGAATTGACTGTATAATACACCATCATTAAACTTAAATCTGTCACGCTCTAGCTCCCATAACCTTATTTGATCAACAATAGTAGGAGGAAGAGAAGGTCCCTGAAACATGAAAAAAAAACATGTAAACATGTTAAAAATGTGTAAACATGTAAAAACTGTAAATGTGTAAACAAGTGCACATGATTGTGTAAACATGTAAAAAAACATGTAAACATGTTAAAAATGTGTAAACATGTAAAAACTGTAAATGTGTAAACAAGTGCACATGATTGTGTAAACATGTAAAAAAACAAAACAAAAAAAACACATGTTGAAAATGTGTAAACACGTAAAAACATGTAAACAGCACAAACATGTAAAAACACTATCTTAACATGATACAAGTAAAAACAAATATGATTATAAACAATAAGTGTTTGTGAAACACGGATGCCCCCTAACGGCCAACTGGATAGTTACACATTGACCCTTGACCTAATGAAGTTAAAATCAATAGGGGTAATCTACATGTGATGACCAACCTTCCAACCAAATCTGAAGAGCTTAGGCCAAAATTGTTCTCTAGTTATTGGACGGACAAGGTTTGGTTACGGAAGGACCGTCCTTCCGACCGACATGGACAAAACAATATACCCCTTTTTCTTGAAAGGGGGCATAATAATAACTTAAACACATCACAAGGCAATAATACAGAAATATGTTGAGGGTATTGTCACAAGGCTTTATCTAGTATTAACAATGGCTTTAATTGGGTCAACTTTTACAGTTATTAGGAATTACTTCATAATGCATTATCTTTTGAAAACATTCAGACGTTTATATAGCGAGATCATAAATCTCAGTGACTTGCAGTGTGCAATAGTGAGATGATTTAAGATTACATTGATTGGGCACGACAAAGCTGTACATACTATTGTACTTAGGTATGTCTTCTATACTACAAGAATAAACAAGGCAATCACTGTATGCCCATATCATTTGATGCCAGGGGCATAAAAATATGTTCCATACTATCTGAACAAATACAATTATAATGAACAGGTAGCTACATTTGTATTGTAAAACAAGACTAAAATCTTACTTCTTTCAGCATTTCGTGATGAGCTCGAGTTCTGAGGAAACTTATTATCTGAAATGAACAAAAAACCTGTCATTATGAACAGAAACCTCTCAAAGTACACACAAACTTTTGTGTAATGCGCCAAGTGTAGGCTGCAACATTTGTGCTCTCTTATTTTTGGATTAAAATCAACAGAATTACTGCTGTGATTGCTGTGGAATTTGCTGTGAATGTTTATGGAAGTATTCTTTTTGTATACATGTACTTTTTGTGTTGAAATTGTTTGTAGATTTTGTGAAATTTTGAGTTTTGTGTAAATAATTTACTTTTTAGTACAATTTTTACCTGAAAATATTAATGTGTATTTGCCTCAGGCAAAAATGGTCCATTGTATACCAGGGATTATACAATACAATAGGGGTTACCTGTATGGGATTGGGAAATTATCACCTATAAAACCTGATCCCCTTACATTGACAATATTAAAACAGTTAGAAATACTGAAGTTTAGGGGTACAAGAGGGGGTCAGTATAAACGCACATGGGACGATGGTGTAAATTTGCAAAACATTCAAACACTTTCCCAAGAAATATCTACTATAGTGCCAAATTTATCTTCTAGAACCAATCCTAAAAATGAAAATAATTCCCAACCTCATGATCTGAAGAGGATCAAATGTGAATCGTTCACTGTTTGCAAAGGCCAAACTTATATAAAAGTGTGTTGTTTAAATCCAAGGTCAGTAAAAAACAAAAGTCTTGCCCTTTCAGATTACATATCATCTAATGACCATGATATTGTTGCTGTGACTGAAACATGGCTCGGGGGAACCTCAGACAAATCTTGCATTGCTGAACTTGTTCCCAATGGTTACAAAATCAAGCATGTCCCTCGCTATGGTCGTGGAGGGGGAGTTGTAGTTGTATATAAAACTGCTCTAGATATTCAGCTTCCACCAGTGATAAAGTTTTCACCACCTTTGGAGACGGTTTCTCGTAGCAGTGGTATCTTGACGCTGTTCTTGAAACACTAATTTAAATGTACCTTTAGTAATCATTCAGTGAAGTTGCGTAGTGAACAGTGAACACCGGCTGGTGGAGTAATGCGCGTGTGGACTGGCCAAACAGCTTACGAAGCCAACCGGACTTGAATCATTTTAGAATTATTGTGTACCTTACTTGTCTGCATAAATTAATGGTGGATTTGTTGACTCATAAATTTGTCCATAGTTGTATATATTTTACCCATATCATTTTTTACTAACATGTTTGTATTCATTACATACTGTTTTAACCATGTCGTAATCGTGATTGTACAGCACTTTTGAATGTGTAATTACATGAAAAAAGGGCTACATAAATATGGTATAATAATAAAATAATAAAAAAAAACTCAATTTTGAATAAAAATTTTAACATAAAGGTTACAATAATATTACTTTAAGAATTGTTTAATATATTCAGATAGTGTATGTAGTAGAACAAAGTACAAAATAAGAACAATGCAAGATCTAAAGAACTGTCCACCTATAGATAAAGTTTCACGTTGCTACCACTCATAGTTTCTGTGTTATGAGCTACATTAAAGTTTTTTGCACAGGCGCAGATGCCGCAGAAGCAGTGATCATAATATATCAATATTTTCTTCAAAAACAGCCCAGCTAAAAATAGTCAACAAGTTGTTGTACATAACTAAGTGAATTAAGCATATAATCAATACAGGAAATCAATACAAATACACATGAAAATAAACTTCAGTAAACAGTAGAATCAGATATGCTGATGCCATGAAACGGCTCAGACAGATTCTACATACCTGTTCTGCTGTAATTCCCCTGGTAAGAGCACCACGCACGCTGTCCCGTGTTAAATTAGCGACAGCCATATTAGGAAATCTGTACAACATCACAGAGAACAAGGCAAGTAATGCAATATTCAGAGGTGAATCTGAAACAACCAACATGTGTATAAACAACATGTAAATACACCAACATGTAAATACACCAACATGTAAATACATCAACATGTAAATACACCAACATGCGTTTACAACAAACCCTTCGAGATAATTACAACACCTACAAGATTTGACAAGCATACTAAGGTCAGAATGAAATAAAAGATTAATAAGTTAAGTTGAATTTATTGTCATTGACCTTAAGCATTAAAGTTAGGTAAATGCTGTTTGTACTAATTATGGGTAAAAAGTACTTTCATCCAGTACAGCCTTTAACCTTCAAGAAAAACATATGTTTGACTGATTCTATGCAGAGATATAAAATTTATCAACAGGAAGGCAGCAACTTAAAATCGCAAAAAAGCTACTATGGTCATTCAACTGTAGGTAACTCACCTGTGTATGCATATATACGATAATTGGTTTCTACAACAACAAAACCTTTCCTGCTTGAATCAGAATTAATACCACTGAGACCTGATGCCAAGTTGATAGCAAGCCGGGTGGGGTAATATCTTTTCTCCTTCCTCTGCAATACAATATAACATTATCATAATTTGATAATATGCAAATCATATAAAAAGAATTATTATGTAGTTACATGGTCTGTTAGTTGCCAAATATATGCTGATATGATGTCAACAATTGGATACCAGGTTTAATATTGACTGTGTACAATCTATGGACTGTCACATACTGGAAACCAGGTTTGTTGGTAAGATGGTTGGATGAAGAAAGTCAAATGATGACTTAGGACAAATATCAGCAGTTTGTTAACAAGATCGAGGGCCAAAATGACCCTATATTGCTCAGAAGGTCTGTTGTTATCAAGGTTTTCATGTGATTCAACCTGGTGACCTAGTTTCTGAAATCATGTGCACCAATCAGGTTTCATACCCATGACCTCTGGTCACTATATATAGTGCTTTATAGACTGAGCTAACAGGCAGCTGTTACATCTTACAGATCCCACACATACCTTTCTCTGATACACAAGTCCAAATTCCCTCAAATGTTGTAGAAATCTTTGTTGACCATCACTCATGGAGTCTGTACTATAATCCTGTACAATAAACAATCAACAACTCATTAATGTGTATGTTTTATGTTTGTATCTTGATCAGGATAGTTCTTTATTGGAGTAACAAAGATGAACATAACTCCAGTAAGCTTACTAAATCTGTTCTAAATTCAACAAGTATCAAAGAGCAATATACGAAGTATGTTTTATCCTGTGGGAGGAGCTTATCTGTCATTGGTCAGAGCTATAGCTCAGTATACATTGTAGTATGATTATATATCAAACTTTCATAATCGATATACTACCATAAAGAAAATGATAAACAAGACTTGGTGGTTCTGCTGATAAGTTCAAAACAATATTAGCAATAAAATGAGCCATTAGTGATTTTTTTATTGGATTTTGAAGATGATTTGTCATTATAAAGGTTGTTATAAAATTGTCATAAATTGTATGCATCAACTTTTTTATGAAAATAAACCTATTTCACCTTCAAATATTCTGAATAGAGTGATTTCATCGGCTTAAAGGTCAAAGTCACCTTGTAATAAGTGACACATCAACTATTACACGAGCGTAACATGTACTAGATATGAAATTCTTACCTTTCCTAAGGTAGAGAAGCTAAGTTGAAACAAGAAGGACAAACATTCCACAAGATCTAATCCTCGACTCTGTAATACAAACAGAAACATTTACAGATAGATCTGGCATTCATTAACTGATTCAAAGCAAGATAATTTCATGACCTGTTGTGGTCACATGTGGTGGGCACCAGGAGTGGTCATCTAGTAGTCAAATGTAGTGGTCACCTAGTTATGGCATTGGCCAGGTGATGAAATAAACCAGATTGAAAATGGCCGTTATAACAGAGCAGCTATAATACAAGACACATTACAGGGATGGTGGATGTCCCTAACAGTGTGATTGTGAACCATGGGACAGAATTAATACTGAAGACACAATCTGGTATGATAGTTAATATCTACAGGGACTCCAAAGATTAAGTTATGAATACATGTTTACGTTCATTGGGCCAAACATCAAACAATACATCTCATATTCAGGGTTTTCATTCAGTATTCCTGTACGAGGCCAAACCTTGATTGAAGGAGGCTTACTATACTCATTTCCAACATTGTAAATGATATATTTGGGATTTCTAGGCGGCCAATAATCGTTTCTAAGCAGTCAATTTGGCCTCAGGCCACCTCTTATTGAAAACACTGCATACTATACTTACATCTACCATATCAAGATACTGTAACATAAAGAACCAGATCTGTGATGGTGTATCCATCAGCAAGAACTGGAAGCCACCAGGTGTGATAAATGGCATAGGTTCACCATCTTCTCTGTAAAACATTCATCAAATAAGGGTCAAATACGGACAAAGATATATCAAATGGACAAAACAAGTCATAATTGGTTATGTGCTTATCTGTCACTATGATCCTCGAACTGATAAGCCCCACCTACTATGTATGAGTTGTAGTCTCACAGCTGTTAACCAGCAGAACTGAAACAGCCAACAATGTAATCTTACTTATATCCTAACATTACAATCTTGGACTGAAAGTCACTCATCAGCAGTTATTTTCATATTAGAGCAGTAAAACTCTAAACTTATTTGTAATACATTCCATCAGATTTTACTAGTTAATGGAAGAGTATGTGATATTGTAAAGCTGTTAAAGGGTTTCAATAAAATCTCATAAAACATAAATATGAGTAGTTCATTTGAGTACTACTTCCAAAGAATCAAGTTTTATTAAACTGGTAAAGATATAAGAAACATGTTTATAAATGTATCTTATGTTAACACATCCTACTTACAACTTCATGAGTCCAGAATGTTTTAATACTTCTATGGTGTCCCTACTGATACCATCTGTTCCTTCATTAGAACCTACCATGAAATGCAACACACACTGAAAAAAAAATCATAAATGCTCTAACAAGCCAATCAGAATATATATTTACATACCCATGGCACAGTGTCATGCTCGCAGCACATAATAAAGGTATTTTACATTATTTGTTGACTAACAAGAAAATGGGTCATTACATAAATTGCTGTACTGAAAGGTAAATGGAAAAAAGGGCCATAACATAATTAGCAGATTTTCAAAGTATAAACGGAATAAAGAGCTATTACGTAATTTGTTGACTTACATGATAAACGAAATAGGGCTGTAACACGATTTGTTCATATAAGTGAGATAAGAAAAACAGCTGTTACAATACCTCCCATCTTTCTACAGCATATTTATCCAGGAAATCAATATCTTTACTATTTTTATCAGATGGCAATGGAACAACCCCTCTGCCTGTCCATGGTACACCTCTGAATGAAATAACAGACATTAATAAATAAATCATAAATGTCAATGTCCATTAATAACATGAATAATGTTAAAAAGTTTTTTTTTCATTCTTCTAAGCAAAACAGAAAATGAGCTTTCAAGTTGTTTATACAGTTAAACCTGTCTTATAGACTGACTCTGAATAATGAACTCTGTGAACAAAGGCCATTCTTTAAAATGCCTTCATTGTTCATTTAGAATAAAATGATCCCCAAATAAAGGCAACCAGTCAATAAAGGTCACATTTTGCCTTCCCGGTCACGGGTGGTGGCCTTTGTTCATTGGGTTGACTGTTTATTACCACCGAAAAAAAACTTTTTATACAAGAAGAAGAATAAACTGATTAAAGTCACATGGTAAAAAATTGTTGTTACTGAACAGCAGTGACAACTTTGTGCCAAAATAGAGTCTACAGTAAACAGGCTAATATCAGATGATATGCCATGTTTTTGTTGTTACCCTCCAAGTAGAGCTGTTTTCATGTTAGTCTTGAATGTAGAATTAAGAATCCATCCCTGCATTCCGCCTGGTAATGGTTGCTCATACCATATTCTTAAATCACTTAAAGCTCGGGTACCAGCCTGATGCTCACTGTAATAAAATACAAGACTCCGATGATGTGTATACACTAAATATGGTGACTCATTGAACAATAATAACAGTTAGTTTTCATGAACACAGAAAGTAAGAAATGACAGCAATGAACAATTTAACCTTGTGTTAATTAAAAGCAAGATTTTGAATTACTGAACTTTTTTTACACCAAATATCAAACTTGGCGTACATATCTTGAAGACCAATAACTGATAAAGTTTCATTACAATTAAGTAGAAATGTGTTGGCATAATTTAAACCAGCGACCTAACTTGAAGACTATCACTAAATCTGGATTTAATGTAACAGAAAGGACATGAAACCAACACTATGTGACCAGTTCAGCCCCTGAGGTTATAAACTTGAAAACAGTCTTTCACTCTGCTCAAATCTCAATTTCAATGTCAAAGTATCATGGTTGAAATAATAGAGCAGATTAATGTTTGAAAGCAGTTTCATATCAATTTGAATTATGTGCTTACACTTATGTATCAATTCTATTATTATTGTCTGATCATAATTAACTTAGAAACAGTAGAAAAGAAAGTATAGGATTTGAGCCTGGAGACCGATCTCAAGTTTTATAACCTTGTACCCTAATCCAAAATAACAAACAAAAAGATTCTGATTACTTGATATGTTTGTTGTTAATCCATAATCCAATTACAGCTTGAGATACAGGCTGTTCTACAAACAATAATCTCATCACATAATGCTTGGCTAGTTCTGGTAGCTCCCTGAAATACAGAACAATTCTGAGTACACCTAAACACAGGAAAACTAGTCTGACAACGATGATGGAAACAACATACTCCCAGACACCAGAAAGAAAGCCAAACACCCAATCCCAAAACTAACAGTCACACTGGAAGGAGTTCAGAAACTGCTATTGAACATCAACACATCCAAAGCGCAGGGTCCAGACATGATTGCTAACATCCTTTTGAAGACCTGTGCCAACCAACTTGCTCCAGCACTAAGTACCATATTCCAACGATCTGTAGATACTGGCAAACTACCCGACGACTGGCGAAATGCAAACATAGCTCCAGTCTTCAAGAAAGGGGATGTCCACCTACCTGAAAACTATAGACCTGTCTCACTAACCTGTGTTTCCTGCAAGCTACTCGAACATATCATATGCAAACACATACTGAAACATCTCGAAAAAAAAAAACATTCTGACATCTCTAAAGCATGGTTTTCGATCCGGTACTCATGTGAAACACAATTGATAACAACAATGCACGATCTTCTCAGTAAGACTGATACTGGTTCTCAAGTTGATGTTGTAATATTGGACTTCTCCAAAGCCTTCGACACAGTACCACATAGAAAACTTCTACACAAGATGTCACTTTATGGCGTAGACGGCAATATTAACGAATGGCTCAAGGACTTCCTCACAAACCGGAGAATGCAAGTCGTTGTTGACGGTGAAGCCTCAGACGCAGTTACAGTAGCCTCTGGAGTACCACAAGGTACAGTCTTAGGGCCGTTGTTATTACTATGCCACTGTGGCATAGTAATAACAACGGCCCTAAGACTGTGGCACATAAATGACCTACCAGACGCCGTAAAGTCCACGGTCCGCCTGTTTGCTGACGACTGTCTCCTATACCGCCCCATAAAAAACAACCAAGATATACTCATGCTCCAAAAAGATCTTCATCAACTTGAAGAATGGGCCAGGAAGTGGGGAATGCGCTTTAATGCCAAGAAATGTTACATCCTCAGCATCAACAACAAAAAATCCCATTTCTACCAATTAGACAACCATATCCTGAAAACAGTCTCTGAAAACCCCTACCTTGGAATCACCATCTCAGAAAACCTAAAATTGGGACCACTCATTGATAAGATCACCAAAAAGGCCAACTCAACTTTAGGTTTCCTCAGAAGAAGCCTCAAGCACTGTCCACTATCATGCCGAAAGATAGCATACATAGCCTTAGTAAGATCCCTACTTGATTACAGCTCAATAGTATGGGATCCCTATCTTCAAAAAGACATCGAACGCATTGAGAAGGTTCAGCGACAGGCGGCCCACTTCATCACCGGGGACTACACTACAAGAGAATCAGGAACCATCACCAAGATCCTCACAGACCTGAAACTCCCACCACGTCAAGACAGAAGGAAGGCAAATAGACTGGTGTTCTTCTATAAGGGGGTCGAGGGGCTGGTGCCAGCTATACCTTGTCATGACTTTGACTCCCATAAGAAATAAACGTAAAATTACCCCAAAAACATTCCATGACTGCAATACAGTGAATATTGTTGCAAGACACTCATTATGTAACACCAAGTGCTTTAAAACTGTTAATTGCAATTCAGACTCATTTAAACACTCTCATTCTTTCCGCGAACTATTGTTGATTGGAACCAGCTGGAGGACAGTGTTGTGAGCATAGACTCATTAAACGGCTTCAGAAGTGCCGTTCACAAGTGGGACTAATTCTTCCCAGCTCTCTCCCGTTGCGCCTGATGCTATAATTATAGCCCTGCAACATATCTATCCAGATCCAGACATTGCAGGCACTTAGTCAAGTAAGTGATAAACACAAGTTACAAGGTCTGTTTCTACATTTAATCTGTTTAACCAAGGACTTTTATACATGGTTTAGTTTTAATGATGTGAATATTTCTTTTTCTTCAGTTTATTTGAAAAAATGAATTTCTTTAAAGGCGTTTAACTTCAAAGCTATAATTGAGGTGGAAACGGATAATAACATTCAATGATTATGAGTTTCCTATCTTTTTTCTCTTCACTACTTTCCCAGAAATATCTTCCTGATAAATCATATTATTCCACCTTGTTTTTCTACAACAGTTAAAGTTGACTTTCGGAAAATAAACTACATAACAAAGTGAACATGCAAATAAATCGAAGATACAAGTTGACCATGAAAAAGTATGAGTTGACCAAAAATCTGGTATCAGTTGATCAAATTTAGGTACGAGTTGACTAGGGTACGAGTTGACCAGTTATTGTTTCAATTCAATGTATAAATAAAGATAAAGAAATACCTGAATACAGCCAAACATGTTGCAGGATGATTGTATAAACGATCTAGAATATGAGACGGTAATGTCTTTAAATAACTATGCAAATCCTTGCTGTCAATTTTACGCGTTGAAAACAAATTGTTCGCCATTGCGCCGGTTATTTTATAAGGAACATACCCGAAACATTCCGAGTGAATCCAAGATGGCAGCCTCCTGGGCCAAAATCATTTTTGTTTATCGAAGGTTAGGCATCAAATTATACAAGACGCCGACTGCAAAACAATTAGTTGCTGATAAACAAATACGAAGATATTTTTCAATATCAGTGAGTATGAGTTGTCTTTAGGTAGACGTGGTATTTACTCCGTATATTAGAAAAGTCATTTGTTTTCGCGACAATATTATTGAAATGTTTTATTTTGATTTCTGTTATGTACATATGTGCTACAAAATGGTTTACATGAATTGTTCAAATGGCTAGTCGAACGTCCTCCACATATGAATGTCACATTTAGCGGTGCCTAGATATTTTTAGTTTTGTCATTTTTTTTAAAGATTTCATTTTTGGAAGTCGTCTGCTTATGTTTTGTTAGCAGAAGGTCTAACTCTTTGACAATTACATTGCAATTCATCGTGAGGAAAGGTGTCAAATATTTTGCCAGTATTTCAGACTACCCTTTATTTTAACATTTTCCTTGCAATGCTTTGCGTGACAGCTAGGACAACGAGATGAAATAAATAAAAAAGACCAATTTAGTTATATGGTACCCAGAACTAATATGTTTTGTTGGCTGCTTTGTTTTTAATGAAACTGTAATCGTGTCTCTGTATTGGGCTTCATTTCTTATTTTAAAAGTTCATTAAAACAAATTTTTAACATTTTAACAAATTTCATGTTTGACATATGTTAAATATTTTTTTATTTTAAGAGTACTGAAGAGAAAACGCAGGCAAAATCCAAACTGTATACATCTTCTAAATATACATCTGATACAGCACCAGGGGACAAGAAAGGTGAATATTATCTTTTTGTCTGATTTAAGTTATTGCTCATTGAAATTTGTTTACATATCACACGTTTTCTTTATCATATAGTTGTAGCCCGTAAAGAGTGCCTTCCCCTCTGAATATTTCTTAGAAATTATATAAATTTCCCCAAATTTCCAATTTACTCCTTGATATTTCATTCCCCAAAATGGTTTCGGGAGAGACTTTTCCCTTTAAAGAGGCTTCAATTCACTATTTCATCCCCATTTTAAGGGCTAGGGTGCCTTCCCCAAGAACCCCTGTATATTAGTATTGTTACAACTTATCATTCATCTGAAGCTTTTTTGTAAAAGTTCATGATGGATTGAATTAACTACTCATTGCCTCAGATGATTAAATATAAGTTATTTTATGTAGAAACACATTCTATATTCTTTTCCTATGGTATGTTATTCCTTAAATTACATTTATCCATACTGTTCATACATCTCTGACATTGTATTTTAGACACAATTTGTGAATTACCTGCATCATATAGTCCTGAGTATGTTGAGGCCGCCTGGTATGATTGGTGGGTGAAGAAAGGTTATTTCTCTCCGAAGGTATATAATTTTATATTCTCATTCTTCTGTCTTACTCTATGTACTTATATGTATTAAACCTCTTCACAGTCAGATTATCAAAGAACTGGCTGCATTTACTATTTACTCTGTTATTATGAGTTTAGCACAGTTCACAAAGATGTCATTACCTGTATCAGACATGCAGGGGAAATAGAATTAATGTATTTTTGTATAATTGCCCTGATGAGTCTAATGAACGAAACCGGTCGGCTGTTAAATAATATCGGTATATAATACCTATGGAATGTTGATTATTTTTCATTATTAATTTACTTGACTCAGATATTTTTTAACATTTTATATATAGCCTGCCTCCATGGTCAAGTAGCTAAGGTTGCTGACTTCAAATCACTGTAACCTCTCACTGATAGAGGGTCATTGGTTCAAGCCCCACTACCGACCATGTCTCTTTATGTGAGAAAGTAGGCAGTTGCTTACGGAAGATGGGAGTCTAGTACTGGTTCTTCCCAGGAACAATGGTTAGGTGAACTGTCCACCTCATATGACTCCGACTGTTGAAAAGGGGCGTAAAACTCAATATAAACAAACAAAGTATATAATATATATTTTACTCACTCCAAGACAGGCATATTTTGTCATTTTGTTAAATGGAAGATTGTCTACCTTTACAAATTTGGTGCATGCACAAACTTATCTAGGAGAATGGACACAAAGAATTTATTTGTGTAACGCAGTATTAAAGATATGCTTTTACAACAGACATTGGCTCTGATTTTTTAAACTGATCAATGCATTTACTTTATTTAAATTCATCACAGTCTGAAAGTGAAGACAATGAGAAGTTTGTTGTATGTTTACCTCCACCAAATGTCACTGGTACTCTTCATTTAGGTCATGCTCTCACCTGCTCCGTACAAGATGCCCTCGTCAGATGGTGAGTTATTTGTACATTAATTTTTGTGTCAAGATAAAAAATCAGGTTTTCTTTTGGCAAGCTTAGGGTTGTTATGTCGATGATTTGTGTGTTTATGAACAGACCCTTAAACAGACACCGAAGTGGGATTTGTATGCAGTGTTTTTTTCTCTCTTCATTGGGAAGAGGCCTTAGCCTGTTGATTTTGGGAAGAATTATCGCTAAAACTGCTGATTTGGGAAATAAAATAGCTGGTGTAAGTTTGGATTTTTGGGAAAACTGCATGATTTAAAGAAATTTTCAATTGGGAAGAGCCTCTGTTATAGAAGGTGAAAAATCACTGTTATGTTTACCTGTTTATGACTGTAAATGATGGTCATGAGTACATGGACACATTACAAGAACTCTCAACTAACTGATGGTCAGAGTACACACCTTATAACTGCACCAGCATCCAGTACAACAGAGGCAGTAGTTCTTAGATAATTATGTACTTTGAACTCATTAAAACTACTTTGGTATGAAAACTTTGCTATTTTTTTTCTAAAATGGGATACATAGATAAATATATGGTGACATGGAAATAGTGTTCTATAGAAACAGATGCTGCTCCTGTTAGCTCTATTGTCATGTTCTATTCTGAATTTTGCAAATTCTTGCTTGGAGGCTGACAGATCAAATATAGAAAGATTTCAGTGTTTTCAACAAGAGATGGCGGGAGGCTAAATTGACTGCTGAGAAATGAAAATTGGTCTAGAAATTCCACATATATAATTACGACGTTGGAAGTGAGCATGGAAAGCCTCCAGACTTCAATTAGGGTTTGGCCTCCTACAAGAAAACTCCATGAAAACCCTGTGATTTATTATGCTGATAGTTTATAGTGCGGTGAGCACATAGCTGAATTGTAAACATAGTATTATAATGTGTATGTATATATGATCCTAGAAAACCTTGTTAATTTTTGTGGCCAAAATTAACATAAATGGTGGATCATTATATTAACAGATGATTAGAACTAGCTGTTTAGTGTATTGATCCATACTCTGAACACGATACTGGTACATGATTTCAGGCATCGTATGATGGGTAGAGATTCATTGTGGATCCCTGGATCAGATCATGCAGGGATTGCCACACAAGTTGTTGTAGAGAAACAGCTGTGGAAAGATGAACAGAAAAGACGACAAGACCTCGGACGTGAAGAATTTCTGAAACGTGTCTGGTTGTGGAAAGAAAAGTAAGATTGTCTTGTATGTATGTGTTCTATAGAATACTTGGTCTATATAGAATGCGGAACAAAAGCTCCCCTGGACAAAAGCTCTCGCATCAATTTTGATAGGGGCAGACAAAAGCTCTCCTGTTAATTTACTACAATGTACCCTGGACAAAGCAATTATTAGTACAACCCCCCCCCCCCCGCCCATATATACTTATGATAGCTTTGATAATTAAACTTTTGTTCAGATACCTGTTCTATATAATACTTGGTCTGATGAACTTAGATAATGATTCCACATCATACTTATCATAACTCTTTTGCATTATTACCATTGAATGATCTATCTACTGTCCTGATTTTATATTGCAGATGATAAATTGCCTTTAAATAGTCATCTCCATTATATGGAATAGTTGTCAGCTGTGTTGGCACAGTTTAATACTGGTCAGTAACCTTGGAGTTCTTGGCATGTCAATTGCCAAGATATGACTGAAGCATCGTTGATGTTAATTGAAACATAAATTACTGATATCATGTGTGTACCTACAGCACTTTGATTACACTTCCAGGAAAGGCAGCGTTATATATGACCAAATGAAGAAGTTGGGAGCATCTTTAGATTGGAATAGAGAATATTTTACTATGGATGAGGTAACTTCTATGCTAGTTGTACTTTGGTATGACCCACCTCTGTGGTCGAGTGGTTAAGGTTGCTGATTTCAAATCACTGTAACTTCTCACTGATAGAGGGTCATGGGTTTGAGTTCCGCTACCGACCATGTCTCTTTATGTGAGAAAGTAGTCAGTTGCTTAACTGAAATATCATGTAGAATAATTAATCACAGATTATGTCCTAACTTTTGAACTGGAGAACTTAAGATAACAGGATAGTTTTTAATGATTGTATTATATGTTTGTATATAATTGTATTTTTCTTAGCCCGCCAGTTAGCTTAGTGGTTAGATATCAAGAGTTTATGAGTTCCAGGCGATGTGGTTATGAGTGATGGTTAAGGCCTAAATGAACTATAGGGAAGCTGGTTAGGATAACTGCCTGCCATGATATGATTGAAATAATGTTGTAAATGGCGTTAAATCCAAAGAAAGAAACAAATAATTAAAAATGTATTTTTCAGGGTATGAGTAAAGCAGTAACTGAAGCATTTGTTAGACTTTACGAGGAGGGACTTATATACAGAAGTTATAAACTAGTTCACTGGTCTTGTATGCTGAAATCTGCAATATCAGATATTGAGGTGAAAGTCTTTTATGATCTCTGAACCCTGGAAGCATGACTGGTTAGCTCTGTCGGTAGAGTCGGTAGACGATGATTGAGAGGTCTCTGTTCCAAGACCCCGATGGAGCGTATATTGCTCCGAGACAAGTTGACAGAAAATACAGCATCTAAAAATCATTTGTCTCCCACCTTATATTTATTATTTACCCATCTTGTGGGGAAAATAGGCAGTAGCTTTTTGAATATGTAAGAACAATTTATTAGTTGAGGATAACAGATTTAATTGAAATGTACACTGTGCATGATTAAAATAATGTTGATAAATGGTGTTAAAGACATTTCAAACAAATAAATAAATGGATGGACACTTGTGGACAAAGGAAGGGACAGACTGGATGAAAAATGGGTGGGGCCAAATCTGAATTATTAACATTCCATGATTCAATCGATATTGATTTGCATGTTTTTGAACTTATCAATTTGTGTTCGGTTAAATAAATTGTATATTTCATCTTTTATTTGGTTGGTTGCATGAATCATGCCTATTTTACATGTAAATGTTACAGGTAGAGAATGTAAACATTGATGGACCAACAAAGCTACAGGTACCAGGATATGATAAACCACAAACATTTGGTGAAATTATGACATTTGATTACCCAATCTTAAACTCTGGTAAGTTTACATGACATGAAAATCACTAAAAAAAGAAAGTAGCTGATTGGTTGTGTCTAAGTTTGGGTCAGAAATTGACCAGTGGCTGGGTTGCATTATATTTGTGATATTTCAAGCATTTATTATTTCCATGTTTAAATTTTGACAAGATAACAAAAGGGAAATAAGTTGAAAATAAAAAAATCTACAAAATCAAACATTTCCAACGTTTAATCGGGCATTTAATCAGGCATAGTTTTCATCTTTTGTAAGGTAAAAAATATTGTTGTTTATAATTTTTTGTGAAAGCGAGCTGGGCATGTTTTGAATTCTGCAAGAACTGCTTGAAACATTAAACATTGGAATATAATGTTCTAGAACACTTTATTCTGATAACTTGTAACTATCATATTTGTTAAATTACCGATATAGTATTTGTTAAAACTCTTTTGAGAAAGCACTATAATTTATGTAGCATTTTCATTTTCACCCCTGATATGAAGCTGACTGAATTAATATGTTGTTTATATTGTAGATGATAAAATCCAAGTGTCCACAACAAGATTAGAGACAATGTTGGGGGATTCTGCTGTCTGTGTTCATCCTGATGACTCTAGATTTAAACATCTTCATGAATCATGTGTGGTACATCCAATAGATGGCCGCCATTTACCTATAATTTGTGATACTAGTGTAGATATGACATTTGGAACAGGTAAGTAAATTTACAATTTAATCAATTCCCTACTGATTGTTTGAATGCCTGCTATTATAAAAGTACATTTGTAGTTACAGTACTGAATTTGTTTACATACATTTCTATGTAAAAACATATAAATTATTAGGAATGTGTTATTGAGTACATGCTATTTTGAGGGACTGACTTACTGGCTACTCTCTGAGTTATTTGACATTGTTAGTTATTGCATTTATTACATGTAACCATAAATAACTTGTTTCCTTACAGCTACATCATAAATATTGGGCTTTAATGGTTTCCCTTCCTATCTGACCACAGACATGGTTCCCCTATTTCTCTGAGAAATAGTTCCTTTTCTATGAAATGATAAATGGGGTTTTCCAATATAGAATGATATTCTGTGTATGTTACATGATAAAATATGAGATTATGAATACTATTCTGTCAATCCAGGGGCTGTAAAGATCACACCAGCACATGATCAGAATGATTACATTATCGGTAAAAGACACCAGCTTCCTTTTATCAACATCATCAACGATGCCGGAGAAATAGAAAATGTGTCACAAGAATTTAATGGAATGAAACGATTTGATGCTCGACGTAAAGTTATCAAAATATTGAAAGAGAAAGGTCTGTTCGATGGAAAACAAGCTCACTCGATGGTATTACCTGTATGCAGGTGGGTACTTTATGTTAATTACTTGGCGTGATCATGTTTTTCGTTAGGTTAAGCACAGGATGTACCTAAAAAAAGTCATTAACTATCAAATAATCTAAATATTCTATATATCTCAGTCGTTATTTTAAATACATGATCAAAACATTCTTTAAACAAAGTTACAAGTATTAGATAATGTGTAATTATTTGAGTAATAAAATTTGTAGTTACAAATAGAGACATTCATCAAGATGGCTTTCAGCTTCAATATTTCAATGCTGGTGGTATTTGAATACAACTAAACAAAGAGTACTTAATTCCCACGTTTGATATATTTACATATGTAGGGTTGTGGAATATACATAAATTTGGTACAACATTGTTGTTTCAGTCGTTCTAAAGATGTGATTGAACCTCGTATCAAGGCTCAATGGTTTGTCAACTGTGAGCATATGACACAACATGCTAGTCAGGTAACTTTACGTGAATTTTTACTCTGTTATTTAGTCACATGACACAATTCTGTGTGAATGATCATTTTATATTTTGTTTCCCTGGTTTACCTCTGATATTTTACCTGATCTTATACGCAGGTGCTACAATTACACAAATAGTAAGTGTGATTCTTGGAATTGTTATCAATGATGGGTTGGGAATTTTAGTACTTAAAAAATGTTTAATCTCTATACCCATTATTTATTCCAGATAAAAACATATTTTAATGTAATCTATTACATTTCAGGCTGTAGACAATGGTGACCTAAAATTGATACCAGATTTTTATTGTAAAGTTTGGAAAGAATTCATGAAAGATGAAAGATCAAGGTTGGTTAGAAAAAATTCAGGTGCTTTCAACACACACATACAAATACAGTAAAACCGGACCCCTTTGGGACTGGGACAGAAGTCTGGGTTTCTGAGATTATCGGCTTACAGAGAACTTTTGATAAATTCCGAACTAGATTTGAAAAAAGTCAATTTTCAGGGAATTCTGGTTTTCAGGAAGTCTGAATTTTAGGGGATTTACTGTATATTGTTGAACAGGATTTCATCCAGAGATGGGTGTTGAATATACCTCATGACTTATGATAAACTTCTCCTAGATAATTACATCTTACCAACACTGGCAACAGTTATCATGCTAGTGAATGCCAACAGGCAACTTACTTGACCATTGTTGGCACCTGCTGATCAAAACTGGTCAAGTATTTTATTCAATCAATGGAGAAAGTCCTCATGTAGCTATGTTTCTGTTTTGAACTTAATTATGAGGTTGTGTACATGTATATACACTTATATACAGACGTCTTGTCCAGTCTACAAAAAATGCAATATGAGTCTGTTTGTAAATAATTGTACATGAATGAAAATGGTACCATTAGAAAGAAATGCTATGAGTAATCAATTATTACAGAGATGTAGTTTTGCTGGTCACGGAAACCCCAACGGAACGAAACTTTAGTCCTTATGTATATATGTATTGATAATCCATCCTAATGTTTGGTAATATTGTTGTAATATAGGGAGTGGTGTGTGTCCAGGCAGACATGGTGGGGTCACAGAATACCAGCATACAAAGTCATCCTCAGGAATCCAAAAGTAGTATTTATTTTTCATACAGACATTGTTTTTTTTTTCAGAAAGAACTTAAATTTCACTTTAGATTAGCATTTTTGTCAAGCCCGCCTGCGGTGAGCTCGACTTAGTCGCCACAATGGTGGTTGCGTGTCTGTACGTTAGTTAGTTAGTTAGTAGTTAGTGAGTAAGTGAGTGAGTGAGTTAGTGTGTCCGTCCGGATCCTTGTCCGGGCTGTATCTCCCTTATGCATTGACACTTTTTAAAATAACTTGGCATAATTGTTAAACACCATGAGACGGTGTGCAGTGTGCAAAATCCAGGTCTCTAGCTCAAAGGTCAAGGTCACACATAGAGGTCAAACGTCAAAACTGAGCATTATAGACCTTGTCCGGGCTGTATCTCCCTTATTCATGGAAACTTTTTAAGATAACTTGGCATTATTGTTAAACACCATGAGACGGTGTGCAGTGCGCAAAATCCAGATCTCTAGCTCAAAGGTGAAGGTCACACTTAGAGGTCAAACATCAAAAATGAGCATTATAGACCTTGTCCGGGCTGTATCTCCCTTGTGCATAGAAACTTTTTAAGATAACTTGGCATAATTGTTAAACACCATGGGGCGGTGTGCAGTGCGCAAGATCCAGGTCTCTAGCTCAAAGGTCAAGGTCACACTTAGAGGTCAAACGTCAAAAATGAGCATTATACACCTTGTCCGGGCTGTATCTCCCTTATGCATTGAAACTTTTTAAGATAACTTGGCATAATTGTAAAACACCATGAGGCGGTGTGCAGTGCGTAAGATCAAGGTCTCTAGCTCAAAGGTCAAGGTCACACTTAGAGGTCAAACATAAAAAATAATCATTATACACCTTGTCAGGGCTCTGTCTCCCTTATGCATTGAATTATTTAAAAATGACTTGCCATAATACAATGCGACCATGTGTCTTGGGCAACACCCATATTTTTATAGGTCAAAGGTCAAGATTACACATTCGGTCAAATATATTTTCCTTGTCTGGGCTGTAACTTCTGTTTGCATTCAAGTATTTTTAAATAAATTGGTATAAAAGTTTACTTCAATGAAATGATGTGTCATGAATATCACCCATACTTGTAGTTCAGAGGTCAAGATCATAAGCTGGCTAAACAGGGGCTTGACATGTTGCCCTTGGGCTTCTAGTTTGTCTATAACTGTCATGGTTAAAACCTATTGGAAATATAATGTTGATAAGATATGTATATGTTGTCATGTTGTTTCTCCCTATTACTCCTTAGCCCTAATTGTGAAAAAGTACCCTGACCATACACTGACCATACACTATACTTCCAGGTTGACTCTGAGGAAATCTGGACATGTGCCCGAACAGAACAAGAAGCTCTCACTAAAGTTGAAAATGAACACGGTCTACAAAGAGATGAATTTTTCCTGGAACAAGGTTGGTTCTCTGGATATTGTAGTTGTTGTTCTTTATTTTTTGCCTTTCTGTTGGAGCTATTGTAATAACTGCGTCATCTGCAACAGTGTCTGCCTCAGTGTCAACATTTGTGTCTGTGCAAAAACTTTAATGTAGCTTATAACTGTAAGAGGTAGCAACATGAAACTTCATAGGTTGATAGATCTCACTGAGGCAGTGAACAGACGAGTGTTGGCACCACTTGCAGTGCTCTTGTTTACAGTTGTTGTTTATTGATAGTTCATTTGATGTTTCTGTTGTTATTACCTACCTTTACAGTCAATCCTGTGTTAGCGGCCACTTTCTGATAAAAACCACCCGGTGAATAATTGCCATTTTAAAAAAAAAAATTTAGAACAAAAATTACCCAAATAAAGGCCACTTTTTGTCTTTCCCAATGGTTGCCTTTGATCACAGGTTTGACTGAACATGTATATGGTTATACCCCCGCAAACGAAGTTGGAGAGGGGGTATATTGGAGTCACTCTGTTGTTCACTCTGTTGGTCGTTGGTCGATCAGTCCGTCCGTCCGCATAAAATATCAAAAGTTTGTGGAGCAAACTACTTTCACATTCTTTAAGCAATTGCAATGAAACTTGAAATATGTAATAACCATCAAGTGTAAAAGTGCAAAACACAATTTTCATTCCCAGCGATTCACTCATTCCAGAGTTATGTGCCCTTGAACTTAGCCATATAATGTACAATGGCAGTCTTAGTTTGTGGAGCGAATTACTTCCACATTTTTCAAGGGATTGAATTGAAACTTAAAATATGTTATCACCATGAAGTGAACTCGTGCAAGACACAATTTTCAAGCCCAGTGATCCACTCATTGCAGAGTTATGTCCCCTTGAACTTAGCCGTTTAGTGTACTATCACTTTCTTAGTGTCAAAACGGCGGCGGGGTATTAGTCACCTCTGTGACAGCTCTAGTTATTTATTTGTTTTTGTATTTCTTTATGTATTGAATTACATTACTGATATATTTTTTGACAGATGAAGATGTTTTGGACACATGGTTTTCATCAGCGCTTGTTCCATTTTCTGTCCAGGGTTGGCCAGAACAGGTATGATGTAATTTTAAGTTTATTCTATAATTTTCGCTCTCATGGTATGACTTTTTCCAATGGTTTGTGGTAGATGTTTTTAAGTACTTTTTATGTATTTTTATTGATATTTTTATTCATGTTTCTGTATCTTTTTTAGACAAAAGATTTGGAGAGATTTTACCCAATCAGCTTGATGGAGACAGGAAATGATATTTTATTTTTCTGGGTGGCTCGTATGATAATGTTAGGTCACAAAATGACTGGTACTCTTCCATTTAATGAGGTAAATTTTGTACCATTTTTATGGTTTTATAAGAATAATAAATAGACCATTTATTTTTAAACTAATATATTCTTACTTTTATCAGTTTTGAGTTTTCAGTGATGAAATCCTTACTGGACAAATGTTGAAACTGATTTTACTAAGTTTTACTCCTGGCCTCTAGGTAATAAGACTTAAGAACAGTCTCTGAGCTTGAATCTCAATATCATTCTAACTAGCTCAGTGCTCCACCTCTGAGCATGCGCAGTGTGTACTGTGTTTTTCTTCAAAACTAAGATGTTAGAATGCTGGTTTAATATTCTTTGAAGATAAAAAAGCTATAAATTGAAAATATTCTTGTCACTGATTAAGATAAGAAAGTGGGGCGTGCTGTAAAATTATATATAATGATTTATTAGCTTGTCTGTTTTATGCGAAGAAAAAAGTCCCGCTATTGTGATCTCTGTGGCTTTAGCGCTGTTTTTATGCAAAAACTTAATAACTCAAAAACTATTAGAGGTTGCAACATGAAACTTCATAGGTGGATAGATCTCACTGAGGTGGTGAACAGACGAGCGTTGGCACCACTTACGGTGCTCTTGTTTTATAGAAATACTCCGTAGAACTGTTTTATATTTATAAACAGGTATTACTACATGGTTTATTGAGGGATGCACACGGTAGAAAGATGAGTAAATCGTTGGGTAATGTAATAGATCCAATGCATGTAATACATGGTGTTGAGTTAAAGGTACGTAAATATGTCACGTCATTCAATATTGTACACAGTTCATTGTAGTCATAATGGTGGGGGCAGTTAAAAAATGTATCATCCATCTGTCCATTTGTCTGAAGTAAATAGGGTAAAAAGGTGTTTTGATTGGTGAAATAAAATGTGATACGATTGGCTAAACAAAAGGTCACCCTGATTTGACCTCTTTTTGAGTTTTCTCAGATCTACAATACAGGTTGTTTGTATTACTATATATGTAATATACACTGCAACAGTGGATAGTATCATGTGCCAAAATGTTTGTGAATCTGTATATCTATGCATTTCGCGTTCATAAATATCAGTGAAAAATGATTTTCTGACAGACGTAAAAATGATAAAGAACAAAAAACCCATTTGTGTGTTCAGAAGTTATTGCTAGCAGAAATGTTCTTGAAAAATGCTTTAATTCCATGTTAATCTTGGATGTCTATATTTTCTGTCAGGAATTGTATGAACAAGTTGAAGAAGGGAATCTGGACCCTAGAGAAGTGGAGAAAGCAAAATTAGGACAAAAACGTGATTTCCCTAACGGTATACCAGAATGTGGGGCTGATGCTCTTAGATTCGCCTTGTGTTCTTATAACTTTAAAGGTAATCTTATGCTATGAAATAATGTATGGAATTATTTGTATAATGTTGTAAATGATATCAAAATGATGTTAACATGCCCATTTGGTATTTTTGATAAAAGTTACTAGTGAAATAAAAAATGAAAATACATGACAATATTGGAAATGTTATTATTAAAATGAAAATATGTGTTTTAGGAATACAATAATTGGTCCATGTTGGTGAAGATTTCTGATATATAACTATAGATTTAAGATTATAAAGATTTTATTACATAACACTGACTTAATTTCTTGTTTCAAACTTTATGTGATATTTCAAAATCCAGATACACACATTGTTTTCTCTATAGACTTGCTTTGATTTGGAATTTGTCTTGGAAATGAAAATACCATGTAACTTTAAGTTAATTATCTGATTTACCTGCTTAAATATATTGTTGATCATTTTCTTTTCAGACCCAGAAATCAATATGAACATCCTGCATGTACAAAATTATCGCCATTTTTGTAACAAGATTTGGCAAGCTTATAAATATGTGTCGTCAAAACTTGGGGATGATTTTAAACGTGTGGATAACACCAGTGTAAGGTTTATTCAATGAAATATGATATGTGAATAACTATTGTTATTTTTGATAAATTTATGAAAAATGTAGAATTTGATTCATCTATAGTTAAGTCAAAGTATTGATTAACTTTGTATTAATCAACTATTCATGTTATTCACCTTTTAAGATATAAATTTGAACTACCGTAAGTGTTCATGAAATCATTAATTATTTTGTAATTATCAACCTATGTTGTATGTAGTCTGACTCTTGAATGATAAATTCATGTCATGTACAAAAATCTTCACTCTGAATTAATGATAAGGAGAAAAATATGAGCCAGGCTTCAAGGTTATTACACTTAAGAACAATCTCAAAGCTTAAATCTCAATTCCATTCTCAAAGATAGAGCTTATAAATTTTAAAATCATATTCAGATCAATTATGGTGACAGACTAAATTAAATGTATCCATATTATCATTATTGTCTGATCATAATTAATGTAAGAAACATCAAAGGACCAGATATGAGATCAGTCAGAGCACAGTGACCAATCTCAAGTTTTATAACCTTGGGGCCTGATCCGAAGATGTCAAATTTGACCTTGAAGACCATTTTAATGTTTTATTATCTCGAACTGAAAAGTCTTTGACATTGGCCAGTTAAACTCATAAGCAACCAATTAGAGGCCAGCATTACAATACAGATCATAGAACTGTCATTTATAAAGACAATTGTAAAGTGATCTGCCCTTGAAATGGCCTAAAATAAGCAAACAATTCAAATTCAAGGGCAGATAAAATGAAATCAGTAAATCCTCAATTTTTTTCGCTTTAAATTTTCTGTTATCATATGCTATGATCATGCAAAGTTAAAAAAGTTCTATTGAACAGTTTTCATTCTGCCTTTAATGTCTATTTGAAAACTGTAGCAAGCTGTAGCAGTAGTCTTTAAGAAATGCTTGGTTGCTTTTATTTCAGACATTAGAACTAACTCAAGCCACAGATAGATGGATTTTAAGCAGTTTAAGTGAGATGGTAGCTTCATGTGATAAACACTTCAGGAATTATGAATTACACAAAATAACACAATCTTTGTATAGTTTCTGGGTGAACGATTTCTGTGATATTTACTTGGTAAGTATACAGAACTCTTGACATTACAAAGTGCTAACCTTTATATGGTGTTGTTGATATTTTAAACGTTTTTATGTTGGATCAGGTTTTTACTGATCATTTGTTACATAACATAGTAATAACTGTACAATCAAACCTGTGAACAAAGGCCACCCTCGGGAAAGTCAAAATCTAGCCTTTTTTGATAGGTGGCCTTTATTTGGAGGTCATTTTGTTCTAAATAATAACAGTTTTTTGAAAGAATGGTCTTTATTCACAGGGTGGCCTTTATTTGGAGATGGCTGCTAACACAGGTTTGACTGAATATGACAAGAGTCACCCATGTGTGTATATGAGTGTATATGTGTGTATATGTGTATATATGTGTGTATATATGTGTATGTGTGTATATATGTGTGTATATGTGTGTTTATGTGTATATATGTGTGTATATGTGTATATATGTGTGTATATGTATTATATATGTGTATATGTGTGTATATATTATATACACAGTACAACCTCTAGAGCAGCCTTCTCTTGAACAACAACCTCCATTCAACAACAGCATGTATTAATTTAACCTCTCTAGAGCAACAATCTAATTACACTACTACAAAGGGTGTTGCTTTGGAGAGGTTGCCCTGTACAGTATATATAATGAATATCTACAACATGAAACTGCCAGCTAGTCTTACATCTATCGGTACATGTTTTAATTCTATCTCTCCAAAGCAACAACCTCTCAACAACAACATAATTTTGCTACTCCCAAAGGGTGTTGCTTTGGAGAGATTGCACTGTACATGTATATATAATGAATATCTACAATAATGAAACTGCCAGCTAGTCTTACATTGGTATTACTGTAATATGTCTTCATTTCTTCTTCAGGAGTACAGTAAAAAGATTTTTACATCTAACAGTAGTGAACAGGACACTGTGAGACAAATCTTATATCTGTGTACTGATACGTTTTTACGAAGTGTTAGTCCATTCATGCCGTACTTATCAGAAGAATTATATCAGAGACTTGTTCAGTGTGAAGACAGTATATGTATCAGTGAATATCCAGTCTCACATAAGGTTGGTAACTCTGTTCATACTCTCTAGTCTGTGTCTGAACTGTTAGCCTATATTTATGTTTTATTTGTTGTTTAACAACCCATTCAACAACTGTGGTCATTTCAGAGCTGCCCCAGAGATAGGGGAGAGAAGATACAAGAGAACTGGACATTTACATACCTACTCTTTTCGAATAGCTTTTCCTAATCCTTTTTTCAGCCCCAGAAATCGTGAAATGAGGACTCTGCCTTAACATGACTATTATGTTTTTGTTTTTCTAGCCTTATAAAGATAAAGACCGGCCTCTGTGGTCAAGTGCTTAAAGTCGCTGACTTCAAATGACTGTAACCTCTCACTGATAGAGGGTCATGGGTTTGTGCCCAGCTACCGACCATGTCTCTTTATGTGAGAAAGTAGGCAGTCGCTTACGGATTATGGGAGTCTAGTTCTGGTTCTTCCCAGGAACAATGGTTAGGTGAATGACTGTATAATGGAGGACATATGATTTATCATTTTTGTATATTGATTGTTTTATTTAATTTAGTACACTTGGTATGATGGGAGTCTGGATAAAGAAATGTATTTAGTGAGAGATGTATGTTCAGTCGTATCGTCTCTAACTCAAGATTTCCTCCTGAAGAAAAACCAAGTTGAAGGTAATTGTATTGATAGAATTCTGTTTTATAATTTTGATGGTTTTATAAATATCAGAAGAACAATAAATGATGAGGTGTAGGTCTCTGAGATCATTGGATAGAATCCCTTAAAAGTCATATGATAACTACTCCAGACACATTCTGGAGCGATTTGAATAAAAAAAATATTATTAAACTTATTTAGTTGGTAAGGATAGAGAAGGGGCACCCTGACAGCCAATCAATAGCTTCCGTTTTGTCTACTTCCCAGGCTCAGGTTGTCAACTTCAACATAATTTATAAGGCATACAAAATGTACATATATTTTTTCAGTAATCATCGAAGCTAGTCCAGAAACATGTCACCTGCTACATCAGTATGAAGATACAATAATGTCCAAACTTCTCATGAAATCTTGTCAGATTACTGACAGCCCTTTGATTCCTGATAGATTCTTAACCCAGAAAACTACATCTGGGGTCACTGTTCACTTAGATATTGGGGTAAGTGTCTATATGTTCAAGTAACTTTTTCTGGCTTAACCCAGTTAATGGTAATCATCATTTACAATAAATAGGATGTTATTTGATGTACTGGTTGTTATTTTCCTTTTTTACAGGCAGTATGGATAACTCCACACTGGGTGGGGGAAAAAGTTGATCAATAAAACAATACTGGCACACACATATATATTACACGTATGTATATGTATGTATTTGTCTTAATTTCATATTCTTGAGGATTCAATTTCAGGCTGTCGTTGAACCTGAAAAAATGATAAATAATTTTAAGAAAAGGCTTTCAAAGGTTCAGCAGAAGATGGACAAGTTGGAGAAGGTGAAGAAGAAGAGTGGGGACTTTAGAGAAGATGAGAAAGATAAGGTATAAATATTGTTCTTCTGCTCGGTCTATTGTTGCTACACATACAAATTTTGTCATGATTGTTCACCTACATTAGACGGTCTGTAGCATGTAAGAAACCAGGCCCGTACCTCCAAGGTCAAGGTCACACTTGATGATCAAAGGTCAAATATGGAGTTAACTTTGTCAGGGCTGGTGTGTTGAGCGCAAAACCCAGTGTGTTAAGCTGCTAGGTCAAGGTCACACTTGAAGGTCAAATGACAAGATTTATATTGTATGGTAACATGAGTACTTCTGTCTCAAAGTGGTGTGTGGGGGTATTTGTCATGTTTGTGACAAGCTCTAGTTAGGACTTGAAAATAAGTTGACTTTCCAGTATTTTTAGCTCACCAGAGCACGAATGTGCTCAGGGTGAGCTTTTGTGATCGCCCTGCGTCCATCGTGCGTCGTGCGTCGTTACGAATACGTGGCGTCCATGTTTACTTAAAACAACATCTCCTCCTACACCCCTATGCCGATTGCAACCAAACTTTGCTGGAATGATCCTTGGGTGGTCCCCTTTCAAAGTTGTTCAAAAAATTAAATTTCATTAAAAATTCTGGTTGCTATGGCAACAAATTGAAAAAACTTAAAAAATCTTCTTGTCTGAAACCACTGGGCCTAGAGCTGAGATATTTGGCATGTAGCATTGTCTAATGGAACTCTACAAAGATTGTTCAAATTATTCCCCTAGGGTCAAAATTGGCTCCGCCGGGGGGGTAACTTGATTTTACATAGACTTATATAGGAAAATTAAAAAAATCTTCTTCTCCGAAACCGCAAGGCCTAGAGCTTAGATATTTTGTATGTGGCATTGTGTAGTGGACCTCTACCAAGTTTGTTCAAATTATGGCCCCGGGGTCAAAATTAGCCATGCCCTGGGGTTTATTCTATTTTATATAGGAAAATTTAAAAAATCTTCTTCTCCGAAACCACAAGGCCTAGAGCTAAGATATTTGGCATGTAGCATTGTCTAATGGAACTCTACCAAGTTTGTTCAAATTATTGCCCTAGGGTCAAAATTGGCCCCGCCCCGGGGGTCACTTGATTTATATAGACTTATATAGGAAAATTTAAAAAATCTTCTCCTCCGAAACCGCAAGGACTAGAGCTTAGATATTTTGTTTGTGGCATTGTGTAGTGGACCTCTACCAAGTTTGTTCAAATTATTACCCTAGGGTCAAAATTGGCCCTGCCCTGGGGTTTATTCTATTTTATATAGGAAAATTTAAAAAATCTTCTTCTCCGAAACCACAAGGCCTAGAGCTAAGATATTTGGTATGTAGCATTGTCTAGTGGACCTCTACCAAGTTTGTTCAAATTATTGCCCTAGGGTCAAAATTGGCCCCGCCCCGGGGGTCACTTGATTTATATAGACTTATATAGGAAAATTTAAAAAATCTTCTTCTCCGAAACCGCAAGGCCTAGAGCTTAGATATTTTGTATGTGGCATTGTGTAGTGGACCTCTAATAAGTTTGTTCAAATTATGGCCCCGGGGTCAAAATTAGCTCTGCCCTGGGGTTTATTCTATTTTATATTGGAAAATTTTAAAAAATCTTCTTCTCCGAAACCACAAGGCCTAGAGCTAAGATATTTGGTATCTAGCTTTGTCTAATGGACCTCTTTTTAATCTGTTCATATAATGGCCATGGGATAAAAAACGGCCCAAATGGGTCACTTGATCTTACTTAGACTCGTATAGAAAACTTCAACAATGTTAATCTCCAAATGACCTTTTCTCCTGGTGAGCATTTATAGGGCCATCATGGCCCTCTTGTTCTTTTTTGTGGTTCCAACTGTTGAAATAACTTGTTCTTTCATTCTTGGTGAGGATCTGGCTTGACTTCACATGTTGAAAACATCATTATTTGTATTTAATCAAGGAGATTCCATCTTCTATCTAAATTATTGATATGCACATTGTATAAATTATAATTCTATTTCATATTTATGCAATATCAAACCAAACATATTTATAGCTAACTTTTATTGTTTTTACAGAGAGATTCCTACTTGAAAGATTTACAGAACATTAAGTATTATATACAAGTGTTAGAAAAATTGTGATACATGTGATGTGGATATGTGTAAATGTAATAACCAGTTGCTGTATTCCAAGCTAAGATTTTTCTTCTTTTCTTTTTTCAAAATACTGCAAACTTGCATTAAATTTTGTTTCTATGAACCAAAATCAGATAAGCATGCCTGATCTGTTATTTACTAACTTTCATTTACTAATATTTACACCAGTATGCATGCTATTTACAATCTAAACATGAACGTTTCATGAAATGAATATTATCAGATGATTTTAATTAGTATAATATTTCTTGTCTTAACTCCTTGGCTTGTGGGTATGAGAAATAATCTCAAGGCCAGAGGCTTTAACTTTAAAGCTGATTTTTGATAAGAATAACTGATTGTACTTTTAGCACATGGTGACCATGTGATGATAATATTTAAGAACTACTAAAGCTTTATGTACATATAATGTTATATTCATGATTTGTTCACAGTTATTTTATGATAAAATTTGAAATATTTGCTTAGTTTTTGTTATATTTTATAAATCACCAAGCACTGTTTGTCATGTTGTTTATATCTAGCCTACAGGACTATACTTTGTTCTGTTAGTAATACTGCACTCTATTGTACACTTGTGTCACAAATATCTATGTAATCAATTTAATAACAAAACATGAATGTTCCATGTATATGCAATGTTTCTTTCATCATATTCAAATCATTTCTGTGACGTCATCCTTTTGTTTACACTGTCCAGTATCTTAGGTCACAAATATCTAAGTATTCTGCTTAATATCAAAACCTGAATGTTCCATTTATAAGCAGTGCTTTTGCATCATATTTAAATGCCATTTTAATGAGGTAATTGCTTTAATACCGTGCATAAACCTAATTGTCAAGATATGGCTGACTGAGGTTTATTGGTTTGGCCCTCTTAAAGATTAACACATTACATGAATATGTGTGTCACGGTCCTTGTTTTGTTGAACATATTGCATGAATATTTGTGATACGGTCCTCGTTTTGTATAACAAATTACATGAATATGTGTGATATGGCCCTTGCTTTGTTTGACATATTATATGAATATGTGTGTCACGGACCTTGTTTTGTTTAACATATTGCATGAATATTTGTGATACGGTCCTCGTTTTGTATAACAAATTACATGAATATGTGTAATATGGCCCTTGTTTTGTTTGACATATTATATGAATATGTGTGACACAGCCCTTGTTTTGTTTGACAAATTACATGAATATGTGTGATACGGTCCTTGTTTTGTTTGACAAATTACATGAATATGTGTGATATGGCCCTTGTTTTGTTTGACAAATTACATGAATATGTGTAATATGGCCCTTGTTTTGTTTAACATATTACATGAATATGTGTGATACGGTCCTTGTTTTGTTTGACAAATTACATGAATATGTGTAATATGGCCCTTGTTTTGTTTGACAAATTACATGAATATGTGTAATATGGCCCTTGTTTTGTTTGACAAATTACATGAATATGTGTGATATGGCCCTTGTTTTGTTTGACAAATTACATGAATATGTGTGATACGGTCCTTGTTTTGTTTGACAAATTACATGAATATGTGTAATATGGCCCTTGTTTTGTTTGACAAATTACATGAATATGTGTGATGTGGCCCTTGTTTTGTTTGACAAATTACATGAATATGTGTGACACCTCCCTTGTTTTGTTTGACAAATTACATGAATATGTGTGATATGGCCCTTGTTTTGTTTGACAAATTACATGAATATGTGTAATATGGCCCTTGTTTTGTTTGACAAATTACATGAATATGTGTGACACAGCCCTTGTTTTGTTTAACATATTACATGCATATGTGTAATATGGCCCTTGTTTTGTTTGACAAATTACATGAATATGTGTAATATGGCCCTTGTTTTGTTTGACAAATTACATGAATATGTGTGATATGGCCCTTGTTTTGTTTGACAAATTACATGAATATGTGTGATACGGTCCTTGTTTTGTTTGACAAATTACATGAATATGTGTAATATGGCCCTTGTTTTGTTTGACAAATTACATGAATATGTGTGATGTGGCCCTTGTTTTGTTTGACAAATTACATGAATATGTGTGACACCTCCCTTGTTTTGTTTGACAAATTACATGAATATGTGTAATATGGCCCTTGTTTTGTTTGACATATTACATGAATATGTGTGATATGGCCCTTGTTTTGTTTGACAAATTACATGAATATGTGTGATACGGCCCTTGTTTTGTTTGACAAATTACATGAATATGTGTGACACAGCCCTTGTTTTGTTTAACATATTACATGAATATGTGTGATACGGTCCTTGTTTTGTTTGACAAATTACATGAATATGTGTGACACAGCCCTTGTTTTGTTTGACATATTACATGAATATGTGTGATACGGTCCTTGCTTTGTTTGACAAATTAACTGAATATGTGTGACACGGCCCTTGTTTTGTTTGACAAATTACATGAATATGTGTAATATGGCCCTTGTTTTGTTTGACAAATTACATGAATATGTGTGACACGGCCCTTGTTTTGTTTGACAAATTACATGAATATGTGTGACACGGCCCTTGTTTTGTTTGACAAATTACATGAATATGTGTGACACGGTCCTTGTTTTGTTTGACAAATTACATGAATATGTGTGACACGGCCCTTGTTTTGTTTGACATATTACATGAATATGTGTGATACGGTCCTTGTTTTGTTTGACAAATTACATGAATATGTGTGACACAGCCCTTGTTTTGTTTAACATATTACATGAATATGTGTGATACGGTCCTTGTTTTGTTTGACAAATTACATGAATATGTGTGACACAGCCCTTGTTTTGTTTGACAAATTACATGAATATGTGTAATATGGCCCTTGTTTTGTTTGACAAATTACATGAATATGTGTGACACGGCCCTTGTTTTGTTTGACAAATTACATGAATATGTGTGACACGGCCCTTGTTTTGTTTGACAAATTACATGAATATGTGTGATACGGTCCTTGTTTTGTTTGACAAATTACATGAATATGTGTGACACGGCCCTTGTTTTGTTTGACAAATTACATGAATATGTGTGACACGGCCCTTGTTTTGTTTGACAAATTACATGAATATGTGTGACACGGCCCTTGTTTTGTTTGACAAATTACATGAATATGTGTGATACGGTCCTTGTTTTGTTTGACAAATTACATGAATATGTGTGACACGGCCCTTGTTTTGTTTGACATATTACATGAATATGTGTGACACGGCCCTTGTTTTGTTTGACATATTACATGAATATGTGTGATACGGCCCTTGTTTTGTTTGACAAATTACATGAATATGTGTGATACGGTCCTTGTTTTGTTTGACAAATTACATGAATATGTGTGACACGGCCCTTGTTTTGTTTGACATATTACATGAATATGTGTGACACGGCCCTTGTTTTGTTTGACATATTACATGAATATGTGTGACACGGCCCTTGTTTTGTTTGACAAATTACATGAATATGTGTGACACGGCCCTTGTTTTGTTTGACAAATTACATGAATATGTGTGATACGGTCCTTGTTTTGTTTGACATATTACATGAATATGTGTGATACGGTCCTTGTTTTGTTTGACAAATTACATGAATATGTGTGACACGGCCCTTGTTTTGTTTGACAAATTACATGAATATGTGTGATACGGTCCTTGTTTTGTTTGACATATTACATGAATATGTGTGATACGGCCCTTGTTTTGTTTGACAAATTACATGAATATGTGTGATACGGTCCTTGTTTTGTTTGACAAATTACATGAATATGTGTGACACGGCCCTTGTTTTGTTTGACAAATTACATGAATATGTGTGACACGGCCCTTGTTTTGTTTGACAAATTACATGAATATGTGTGACACGGTCCTTGTTTTGTTTGACAAATTACATGAATATGTGTGACACGGCCCTTGTTTTGTTTGACAAATTACATGAATATGTGTGACACGGCCCTTGTTTTGTTTGACAAATTACATGAATATGTGTGATACGGCCCTTGTTTTGTTTGACAAATTACATGAATATGTGTGACACGGCCCTTGTTTTGTTTGACAAATTACATGAATATGTGTGACACGGCCCTTGTTTTGTTTGACAAATTACATGAATATGTGTGACACGGCCCTTGTTTTGTTTGACAAATTACATGAATATGTGTGACACGGCCCTTGTTTTGTTTGACAAATTACATGAATATGTGTGACACGGTCCTTGTTTTGTTTGACAAATTACATGAATATGTGTGACACGGCCCTTGTTTTGTTTGACAAATTACATGAATATGTGTGACACGGCCCTTGTTTTGTTTGACAAATTACATGAATATGTGTGACACGGCCCTTGTTTTGTTTGACAAATTACATGAATATGTGTGACACGGCCCTTGTTTTGTTTGACAAATTACATGAATATGTGTGATACGGTCCTTGTTTTGTTTGACAAATTACATGAATATGTGTGACACGGCCCTTGTTTTGTTTGACAAATTACATGAATATGTGTGACACGGCCCTTGTTTTGTTTGACAAATTACATGAATATGTGTGACACGGCCCTTGTTTTGTTTGACAAATTACATGAATATGTGTGACACGGCCCTTGTTTTGTTTGACAAATTACATGAATATGTGTGATACGGTCCTTGTTTTGTTTGACAAATTACATGAATATGTGTGACACGGCCCTTGTTTTGTTTGACAAATTACATGAATATGTGTGACACGGCCCTTGTTTTGTTTGACAAATTACATGAATATGTGTGATACGGTCCTTGTTTTGTTTGACAAATTACATGAATATGTGTGACACGGTCCTTGTTTTGTTTGACAAATTACATGAATATGTGTGACACGGCCCTTGTTTTGTTTGACATATTACATGAATATGTGTGACACGGCCCTTGTTTTGTTTGACATATTACATGAATATGTGTGATACGGCCCTTGTTTTGTTTGACAAATTACATGAATATGTGTGACACGGCCCTTGTTTTGTTTGACAAATTACATGAATATGTGTGACACGGCCCTTGTTTTGTTTGACAAATTACATGAATATGTGTGACACGGCCCTTGTTTTGTTTGACATATTACATGAATATGTGTGATACGGTCCTTGTTTTGTTTGACAAATTACATGAATATGTGTGACACGGCCCTTGTTTTGTTTGACAAATTACATGAAATACAGTCAAAAGTGAGTTAATGATTCCTTTAATTATAGGCCACATTATCAAAAATACAACTTGTAGGTCACCATTATATTGATATCATATATCAAATACCCTGTGAACAAAGACCAGCTGTAGATAGGGGACATATGACTTCCCTTTATCAGGTGACCTTTAGTGTAATACAGGTTTTATCAGTAATTCTCCCTGGTTTTATTGAATACTGAAATAAAAATATGAGTGTAATAGGAGGAGGAAAATAATGTACCTGATTCGGGGCTCGAACTTGCGACTTCATGCTTGCAAGTCAAATGCTCTACCAACTGAGCTAATTGGGCTGTTAATATTACTGCCAATTTAGTCTAATTTATAAATAAATGTAAGTATGTTTATTTGTAACCAATGTACAATATGTCAAAGGCAGCAACTGGTATTTGGTTCATTGACTGATGGAAATTAAAATGTTCCCTTTTTTGACAAACTAGATGACAATTTGTATAGCAAGTTTCCATACTGTTGCTTTAAATTATCAATAAAATCAGGTTTCAAATCTATTTAGTGACCCTGGTAAAATTGCGAATGTCACGTAGAATGGCCAGTCCTTTGATATATATCAAAGGGAGATAACCAGTACAGGGTTAAAATGTTGACCAGATTTTAGCATTAGAGTTACGTCCCTTATAAAACAGGTGAACGTTATGACAGGAAGAAACTTGAATGAATCAATATCTTATGTCAACTTCCTGGGGTTATTTCCTGACAATAATTATACGATATAACCAGTTTATTAAAGCAGGATCGAAGTGTTTATCTCATTTCCTTGTCAATTTATTGAACGTGCTTTCACGAAACTGAAATCATTATCTCTCTCCTTGATTCGACACATAGTCCAGTCAAATTAACAGATGGGGTAGGACTAAATGGTACAGAATTTATTTTGTTATAAAACGATCATGTATATGATAACATACATAAAAAATAAAATAGGCCAAAATCTGACCAGTTTTAACAAAATAAATAAGCTTTTCATTTTCGGATAATTTCACTATCCGAAAACCGGTTCAGTTGCGTATAAAATCCGTATTGCCTCGTACTTTAGTGCGTCGTTTTCATTAATTGACGCCAAATAAATCAGCCTACTATCGTCATAATGTTCTTAGGAGTTGATATACTAAGTAATCACTCTATATATCTGAATATCTACCTATACTAATGCATGATTTTGATAGTCGGTTATCAATGAAGAGTCCTAACCTAATGTATACTTGACCAGGCTTACGTTAATGTATTGTTGATCACGACCGAAGGCTTTTGGAACCTGCTTTTTTGTACTGAACGTTTCAAAAGAGGAATCTTTGGACTAGTATCCCACTTTCTATCGAATGAGACCACGCTTTTTGCGGCAAAACCGTACATGGGGTGAATATGTATATTGTAGCATGGACTCCCGACTTTTTATTTGTCTAGAAAAACAAAGAATGAACATATGTTTTCTTCCTATTTTTGTTCATGTTTATCAAATGTGTGAACAATGAAGAGTGACTTCTTGCAGAAAAAATGACCTTTTATGATAATACAAATGGAAATAAATGTAGCAAACTTCCAAAAATGTAAACCAATGAGAAAGTAACGATAATGACTGGCTTTTCGATAATCACTGAGATTGGGATCTATCAAACATATGACAGCGTAACAATCCGCATGTTGCGCAAGTGGGTAACTAATTTCAAAACTAGACATCTGATGAATGAATAAAGAATAAACAATCAAAATATATCAACTTACTATTAAAATAGTTATTACTAGTTTTCATAGCAATGTTAGCAAACAATTGATGATTGGTCCAACACTGTTCAGGGTTGTTTCGTTCATGCAGGTGACTAACATGCTGCAGATGCTTTGTAATTTTCGATTTAGGCTGAGTATTTTCACCGAATATTACTCAAACTTATAACCAGGATAAAATCAGATTTCTGAGCGAATTTCTCATCTATTTTGGAAGACCAACTGAGTCCAAGTATGTATGACATTTCAATTTTTAGAATAGTTAAATATATCATGGATAGTAAAGAAAATAAAATGTTATGTATTGAAGAAAAATTATGATAAACACTGAGCCGACGAATATATTTTTATATACTTTAAAATTTATACTTTCGTTATTTTTTTTAAATTGACATTGTTATCCGAAAACATTGTCTTTCTGCATCTATTAATGTCATGATATTCTCGGCTGAAAGTGGACATGTAATACTTGTATTGCAAAATTAAAGAGACCTTCTACACAAATATTTAGCTGATATGCCAAAATAAAATCTGACATTACAGTAACAGTTGATCAACAATACTTTTCTGCCGTAACTTGCCTCTTACGGACTCCCTTCCGAGATCTATAAAAAATCAAGAAGTCAGTGTCCTTTCCTCGTATTTTATTTTACAAAGGTATATTCACATGTAAAGTCAGCATAAGAGTGACTTTACCGAGGAAAGACACGATTTTTAACAAACGACCAAAAAAGGGTCCTGACCAATGGACATCGTCATTACAAAATTTTAGCGGAAGACGCAGCCAATGAATTTTGAGCAACTTCTGTCCGAGTATGAGACGCTGGAAGCTTGGACCGAAAAAGGTGCTAAAAGGGCTTTTGTTCGAAACCATCAAAATATGTCTTAAGCCGGTATGTTTGTGTACACTACAATCAACAGGAATTAACAGTTTTATCTAAATACTGATTTGTTATCAAAAGAACTATTTATTTAACTAAATCTGGAATGCTTTCCTTTGTCTGTGAAAAAGTTGCATTTGACACAACAAATTTATAATAATAATTTCTTTAATTTCAGTGAAAAATGTTCATGTTAAAAAATCTTAATTTTTGGTGCATAAAAATACCAATAATTTGTTGCGGCCGATGACAAACATACATTCAAACGCGATTATTACGCGGTCAGTGCAGTACTTTTTCACGTCAGTTGAAAAATGGTTCACTTCATACGATTGCATTATTATTATATATCTACAAGTATTCTCTGAGGTCAAACAGAACAAGTTGTTTCGTTAATTTTACTGACCAATCATCCAATTAAGACTCTTCTTTCCATGAAATAACACATATCAAATTTTACATCGATGTGTTTATAAATGAAATAAGCTGAAATTAAGATTAGAGCTGTTAAGACACCTATAAGTAAATAGGAATGTATTAGGATAATGATATTTTTACAGCAAGAACAAAATTAATCTTTTCACAATAGCGTACAACAAATTTAAGTACAACTGCACAGTTGAGTTAATTTCTATTTAGAGTCGACCAGCAGCCCCTGGCAATCTCCATGATCTGAAGTAGGCCCTTGTGCAGGAATAGGGGAATATTCCCAAATTGGTAATCCGACCCTATGCGCTGTCGATGAGAGAGAGGAGGTCAGTTCGATTGGTCAAATCGAAGAGCTATCGGAAGAGGCAGAGCTCTTCCGAACTGTTCGATTAATCGTCTTCTAATTTTAGAAGCTCTTCTATCTATTCCGCTCGATGGGTAGAAGAGGTGGACGAGATATTATTCACATGACCATACAGCATGACCAAACAAACAATACCGTTTGAAATTGCCTTTTCTTAAAAACCCTATTGTTTCAACTCGCAATAAAAAAGATAGTTTTAATATATACATTGTTTACAATGTCAGCGTGTTCAATAGTTAATCCATACGATTCAAAGATTATTGGTATGCAGACATTTCGGCCGCGATTGCGTTCTAAGCTCTTTCAGCTGGCGTATTCTCTTCTTACGAGAGTCCAATTGAACCGGCCTTAGATATTCATGTTGTGAGAGCCATTTGAGGACATACATTATGAACTACATGTACTAATTATTACTCGGACGAACAATATGTTCCGCTAAATTAACTGACTTTACAGATTATTAGAATTTTGCGTCATAAGCCATTTTGTGAATCGGGATTTTACAGTTATATTTTTGATTTGTTAAGTTTTATATCTGTATGTTTATCAAGTGAGACCACATTATGGTGAAGTATGACTACAGTGTTCAGTTGTTTAAACAAAACACGTTAAGGCCACACCAATTTAATTACAGTACTTGTTCATCCGATTTGTCGCTCCTATTATTATTATCAAAATTAGAAATAATATTATTATTTTTTAATTTTTGCTTCCTATTATCGCTTGCTCATTAATTCCCACAATGGTTTTCTCTAGATAAGTGCTGGTCTTAAGGTACCCACATTTGTATCGGCTGATAAAAATTCTGACTCCTTTCGTTGCGGGTGATTCAACAATTTTCATCAGAAAACAATTGAATAAGGACATTAAAACCGTTTTTACTGGTAAACGGTAACAGTTATTGAAATAAATGAACACAGACTTTCCCATTCGCATTTGCATTCCCACTTTCTTGTTTGAAAGAAGGAATTAAAGATGATATTTTTCAAAGATATTTCGCTCGCTCGCTAAAATCGGAAAAGTGAAAAGTATTAAAAAAAAAATATTTCGCTCGCTCACTCGCTTGCTTTCGTCAGAAAAAACCCCGATGAACAAGTTATTAAATTGGTGTGGCCTAATAAATGATCATAGTAGGTGACATTTTATTAGTGTCGGGTTAGAAATGCCTACAAGTGCATTAAATTGATACATGTACGTATTTTACAAAGCTTTGCCAGATTTTCATAGGAAACTCAATATAAAATAATAGAGAATGATCAGGGATGCAGTCAGTCTGGACTGAGGGAGTGTGAATTTTCGGACTTCATGGTATAGAATCAATGGGCCGTGGTTGTGATCCAGTAGTTAAGTGTGCTGGACTTGTTGATTTCCTTATGTGGAGAAATTGTCAGCTCCATGTAGGATGGTAATTAAGCAAGTACTTGTTAGAATTCAGTCTGGGAAAACTGGTTTGGTGAACTGGCCGTCGTTGAATATCGTTGAAAACAGCGTTAAACGCATCGAAACAGACCCACTATGCATGATGGATGCAAATCAAATACCTTAGTTAGACCATATCGTGGGTTCAATGCAACAGTGTCGTAACTCAAATTGAAACAAGAACAAGTTACGACAGTGTTGCGCTGAGCCCTCGATATCATGATGGAGACCAGGAGCGTAGCGAATTTTGACTCTGGGGTAAAATTGTTGGATTTAGATTGAGGGATCATTAGACATGGCGTCAAATAACAAAGCTATAGGCCTTTTCGCTTTGGAGAGGAATTTAGGATTTTTAAACTATTTTTAGTTGTCATGGCAACCAGACTTTAAAAAGGATAACTAATTTTTCAGGAATCTGAAAGAGATCTACTTTCTTACGGGTTATGTTGTTAAGATCTGTAAAATTTGATCACACTTTCACGAGATAAGTCTAATTTCTATGTTACCATAAGTGGGTGGGGTAATTTAACATCCAATTTTGACTTCAAACAGTACTAATGCTTAAACATCTTTTATTTTTTGTATTTTTGTATTATGTAGGGCTGATATTATTCATGTTTTGTAAAATTTAATAGATATTTATAATTTATCTGGTGTATTTGTCAAAGTTATCGCATCAGTTAACATGCTATTGACGTATTATTTGATAAATGATGGCCTATACTTAAAACGAATTTCTGGAAAAACGGCCGATCCGATTTTGTCCTATTTTTATCCTGATATTGTAGAAAGTCTAAGCTTTCAAATGAACCATATTTCATTTCTGTACCATTTTGTCCTGGGTTCGACCAAAATTTGTCATAACTTGACTAGACTAACAGGAGGTAAATTTCAATAGTGCTTCCCATCCTTCGTCTTATCTTGATGATAATCTAGTGCCAGGTTGGTATGAGATCGAAATTATCGATTGTGATAAGATTTAAATGTATAGCGAAGTCAATGCAGACCAAGAGCGTTTGCATACAAGTTAATATTTTACTGAATGTTTTAGAGATCGAATCAAAGCACTTGAAGTTCCACAAAGGTCTGGCTGGGTTACAGTCAATGTCCCTGATACAGCTTAACCTGCGTACAAAGATCAACCTTCGTAAAGACAAAAACTGGTCATTATTGATAGATGACATTTATTCGGTTAGGTTATTTTGTTCTAAATAATCAATGATGGTTTTTAAAAGAATGAACATTATTCACAGGGTGCCTTTATTCGGAGGTGGCCGCAGACGCAGGTTTGATACGTCGTAGATACCAAGGGGTTATCATTTACACGTTGTATAGAGGGGTGATCATTTTTACGTGGGTGATCATTTATACATTGTAGATACGGGGGTCATGATATCATTATACTATTAATGTGAATTCAACATCAAAAACTGATATAAACTAAAGCAATTTATTGGCATGGACCGACTATATCAAGACATGACAACGAAAAAAGAACTTTACCATAAAATAATCAATTTCACCCCCGTAAATATGTTTGTTTTTAATGCGTTGATTTAATTACCGTTCAGCAGCTTTTCATATTCCAAATGATTGAGTCTGGTCGTTGATAAATTGTTATTTTGTACATGAGTTATATACGAATTGTACCATTGTGAAAAACCTCTACTACACAATTCTGCATCGTGCCAGATGAACATATCAAGTACGTGATGTCATTCCAATGAAGTTTACGGAGTCACCTGGCACAGTGCTATTATTTGATTATTTGTTTTTCCTCCGACATACATGGAGAAGTTGCCGGTTCCTTGTGGAAGGAACAGAACAGAACAGAACTTTGTGGAAGGGCAAGTTATAATACTGGTTAGAATACAGTCCAGTGAATCGATCGTCGTATAAAACTGAAACATTGCTGAAAAACAGCTTTAATCCAAATAAATACATGTCACATGTATTTACGGAGTGAACAATGTCCTACTATTGTTATTTGTGTTTACGATGTTATTACTGTGCTAATATTTGATTACTTGTGTTTGTACTTCTACTGGATGTGTATTTGTTCCCGGAACAAAGTTATTTGGTCTAATTGTTACATATGTATCGATATTTGTTTAGTCAAAGACCCTACATTACTGGGGCCCACACGGTTAGCTCAGTGGTTAGAGCGTTGGTCTACAGATCAAGAGGTTGTGAATTCGAACCCCGGGCGAGGCTCACACTATCCGTTACAAATACTGCAGAAGGTATTACATCCTATGTTAAATTGTCCCCGCCTCTGAATTATGTGTGGTAGCTTGGTGGTAGCTTGCAGATAGAATGTAGTCAGTACTGGTTAAGGCCTAAATGAAGTCCAGTGAAGCTGGTTAGGATAACAGCCCGCCACGATATAACTGAAATAATGTTGAAAATGGCTTTAAATCTGATGAAATAGATAAATCTACATCACACTCCTGTAGAGAAGAGTCCTCGGTTTAGTAGTTTTAGTTTTATTATGATTCCAAGTTGATGCCATGTACTTCGATCTAATCGGGCTACCGTGTGCGGTTGAAGAACTAGACATCTATGCATAAATTATTAATTTTGTGTAGGTAGTCATGTAAAAGATCTATTATGAAATACCGTGTCTTTAGGTAAACTACAGACATGTGTCCATGTATATACGTGAACATGATTGTGCTATTACTCCTATAAAAATGAATTTAATCGATGGTTAAGAAGAACGATATTTGTATCTGTTGTTGAGTTACAAAGGGATCAGTTGAATGCATACAATATTGTCATTGAAAGGTTTAAATAAACATAATATGTCCTGATCGAATATATATTTAATATTTAAATTAACATGTTTTATCATAGAGATGAGGCCACTGTGTGGTTTAAGTAAGAACCTTGGACCATTGTTTAAATCCAGTCATTCAAGAGATCTTGATCCGTTTATTTCGTTTTCATACCATTTTCAGCCATCTTAACAATATGTATAATACGTTAAATCCTTGAAAGGGTTTTCAACGCATTACAAAGATTTTATCCTAAGTGGAATTTATGTAAAACTGCAGTACTTTTTATATTAAATTCGATGGGTGATTTTTTATCATTTTAATGATCATCGGGTACTGAGATGTAATTATGTAACTTAGTTCAAACTGATTTATTTTACACGGTTTACAGAGAAAGTTCTTACAAATTATATTAAATACTCATGATGACTGCTTCCTGGATTCTAACCAGTATTCGAGCCGAAAGAAGGAATTGTGAAGGTTCCGGTCAAATTCCGCCTCTGACGGGATTCGAGCATGTAACCTCCGCGAAAGGAGCCCGACGCTCTACCCCTACACCACTGCTCCTCCAGTGATATTACTGAAGTCAGTAATTTAAAGTTTATCTAAAATGTTCGGCTGTAACCAGGCCACACCTGAATCAATTCACGCGTTTACAATATCATCATTTTCCTTATTGCGTCTTTAATGCAATCCTGGATGATAATCAAAATATAAAATCAAGAAATAAAATCGTTCTTTTATTATTTAGTATACTTTCATACACGTAGATATTGCACAGTATATTAGATTCAGCCATAAACACTTTCCATAGAAAATCTCATTTCTACATTATCAGCAAGCTCGGTTTTATTTAATTTCCGCAGTCCACGGATTAATTGCGCTACATCCGCGGTTTTCCGGCTGAATGTCCGCCATTTGTCTAAGCATTTCAGCGCCTGTTCTTCCTCGGTTTTGTCTCGCCGAGCGCTTATAATATCTATCAATTCAATGTCATGTGAAATTTTCTCCTCCTCCCGACTGGGTTCAAACGGTAAACACCCGTACAGACGTTTCCATTCCCCGGCAATTTCTTGTGCAACGTACCGACAGGCTTCCGTTAATTGACCTAAAATCAGACATTTACTTCATTATTAAAAGGCATTTCAATTAGTTAATGAAGTACCATTATGACAAAACTAACACATCTAACGCATTATCGAATCTTGAAATACAGTAAAATCACTGATGACCGGTCCCCTTCCGGACTGAGAAAAAAGTCCGATATTCTGAGAATTCCGTTTTTTTCTCTTCAGAAAACCTCTGATAATTTCTATAAAAAAAAGTGGTACAATTCGTCCGTTTTTCAGAGAATTTCGGCTTTCAGTGATTATACTGTTTATTATAGTCTAGTCATTGAAAACCATGTATACTATGTTATTTAGTTTGATCACATTGACTTAAGGTTGAAACAGAATATTGTTAGAGTAGGATATGTACCAAATGTAAAATTTATATTATGTTTATCTAAAGAGGAAAACGATTTTGTTATGTTAGTATCTATTGTTGATTAATGAACATAGCAAAAACGGAGGTTAATTTGTTGGTTAGAATTATTTACCTTGTTGATAATATTCTCTCCGTCGTCTGTAAAGTTTACGTAATGTTTCCGGCGACATCTTCAATATTCTCACATGTTTCATCACCGCAGTTTTTCTATCCAGATTATCAAGCCTCTCTTGCATTGATCTTAATTCTATATCCATTCCTTCAAGACTATTAGCCTGTTCTTCTGCTTCGTGTCTGTTTGTAACTAATTCCACTTTTAGTTCATATGTACGATCAGTTATTGTTTTATGTTCCTTTTCAAGGCGCTGCATTTGTCGCGTAGCAACATCTAACCAGTCATTATAACGATCTAATTCTTTAACGTGTCTAGCTATCTTAGCATGGAGTTCGTCTTCTTGTCTTGGACTTAATGTGCGTCTGGTAGACAAAGCTGTTCTGGTTCCTTCGACGCTTTCTGTTTTTTGAGCGATTTGGAATTCCAATTTTTCTATCTTCCTCTGAAGAGTGTGAATGCTATCTTTTCGTTTCTTTTTCTCTTTGCGGTGAGTATTATAATCCTTTTCGAGCTTTCTGTTGTACTTTGCTCTTCTTTCCAAACTTCGCTCAAGAGAAGAGCGTCTTTGTTGTAACTTAATCAAGTCTTCATGTATTGTTTCCTTGTAACTATTATTAAATAAAACCTCTTGTTGTAGTTTGTCTGGATACGTGGAATCATCACTGATCCACTTTTTAACTTCATGAGCGATCTCCACAATTTGTACACAAATACTTTCCATTAATTTTCTGATGTTCCCTCCTTCGCTTACAAATTTCTCAAAGGGAGATTTTACGTCACTGTATCTTAGAATATCGGCGTTTATGGCACTAATCATGTTGTCTATATCGCGCTTATAATTTCGTATCTGCTGTTCATAATCCACCACGACTCTAGCATCTACCCCACCCATCTCTTCGGCGAAACTATGGCAATACTTGTAAACATGTTCTTTCACACAAGTTACTATTCGTTCCCTAACCATTGGTATCATGACTTCAAATTCCTTTGACCTTTCACATATTGTTATAAGATCCCCATAAGCTTCTAAAGATTCCATTTTCTTGTCAATATTTTTAATTCCGTACTTTTCCAGGAAATCCTTCCAGCTGGTAAAATGTGCAGGACTTTGTTTCCAATGTGCTGCTACTTCTCTGAAACAATTTAGGCAACTTTCGTAGTTGACATCTTTCTTCGTGAAATATTTTTGCGCGTACTTTTTTATAGTGTTACACACGTCGTTGACCGACTCTTGGATAAACCTGTATTCCACCTCTCTGGAGGGTGGAGGTCGAATGGCACGACCCTGACGCGACCTTTGTAAACTCATGATGGTCATCGGGTTGGTTTGGGTTGAAAAACCTTCTCGCTGACTTCAGACTGATGGCTAATTGGAGTCGAACTCTATTCATGCGAAATTGTTGTCAATTTGTCCTGCCACGAAATGCTGAAAAGATATTGCAGTGCGTTAGTGTTTATTATCCATAGAAATACTAATAAAGTACAATGTATATACACATTTAATCCTTGGAAACCCTATATACTATTACTAATTAAGTAAATATATGTATAATGCAAATCCTTATTCATTTACCTAGTAAGTACGCCGTGTAGTGTACCTCATGTGAAGTTTTATCACATTATGAGCACACAAAGAGAGCAAAAAATAGAATCGAATAAGAACAAATACAATGGAACAATGGTTAACTGTAATGGTGGCCGTATTGTCCGTCATAATATCGATATTTATTACAAAGAATCAAATATTGGTAACCAAGACAACACGTATTTGTTTGTTTCTTTTACTGGTTACAGTTCTTTTATGCACAGGTACTTACGAAGCATACAAGGCGTGTTTGTTATCGCATTATCATTATTATTATACCAGATCTATAAAGTACACTTCTTCTCATACAAAAAATACACGTTCCAACTACACATAACAATTAAATTGACATTTGTAAAACTCATATTAAACATTAGATTATGAAATAAAACATACGTAGGACCAAAGCTAAAAAATATGATTAATACACAGGTAATACATTTTAAGAAAATACTGGAAATAACATAGGGGCAAGCATGATGAAGTGATTGTGTATAATGGTTAGTAAAGGTTAAGAGTTTAGTCTTTAATAACCATTATATACATTATCCCTTCATCGCGCTAGCCCCCTATAGGAATCAAAGTTCAGATGTATACATTTGTATTTTTCATTATGTACTTGAACAGTGGACTATTACATCACAAAAATGAGAAAATCATGTCAATTAACATTCAAGATATTTGACTTGAATAGTTTTAAGTCCACCCAGTTAGCTCTACCAGCCTGTGTTGGGGTCGAGTAGTAAAGAACTGGACTACCAGCCTGTTAGGGTCGAGTAGTAAAGAACTGGACTACCAGCCTGTTGGGGTCGAGTAGTAAAGAACTGGACTACCAGCCTGTTAGGGTCGAGTAGTAAAGAACTGGACTACCAGCCTGTTGGGGTCGAGTAGTAAAGAACTGGACTACCAGCCTGTTGGGGTCGAGTAGTAAAGAACTGGACTACCAGCCTGTGGGGGTCGAGTAGTAAAGAACTGGACTACTTAACGAAAGGTCGTGGGTTCGAACATCGTCTCCGTCTTTCGAATTCTCAGGAACGTTTTTCAGACTCAGTGTCCCAATCCCAACTATATCAAGGCGAGTCAATGACGATGTCTAGAACATCACAGGATAAAGAAACAGGAAGAACTATTCGAAAAGAGTAGGGATAAAAAAGCCCGGTTCTCTCCCTCTCTGAGGTGGCTCTGAAATGACCATAGCTGTCTAATGGGCCGTTAAACAACAGATAAATAAAGACATTTTCTCGTGACCTTTTGAATTCCAAGTTTTTGCTAGGGACGATACTTTTTAACCATATTCCTTGACCCAATGCCTCCTTGTGATTTTTTGAAAATGTGCATAAATATCCTGGAGTTATATGCCCTTGATTGTGTATTTGGTTTTAGAATGTATATGAAAATCTTATGTCATACATAATGAACCATGGCCAGAATAATAAAGCGATGACATCTACGTCCTATGGACACATTTCTATTTTTGTTAAATATTAGCATTAATATTTGATGCAAAATAAAACTTGTTTAGTCTATTACTGGCATCGTTTTTCATTGTTGAAACTTAATAATGTATTTTATGTACATGTACATACCCCATACAGACCTTATAAAGTATTTATTAAACTGGTAGACAAGTTGACAAAATAGTGTTCGAGTCACGTGACGGCATGGTGTCAATTACAACGAGTGACTAAATTTATATTTAATTGTTAAATAGTTTTATTTAAAGTAGTTATGACAGATCACTAATTTATCAATTATTTAAGTTCACTTGATCTGTGTTTGTCTATTGTCATTTAAAACAAAAGTGATCCATATTTCACAAGTTTTGAATAGAATTAAATCAAGCACACCATTATTACTTATACAATAGAAAAGTAAAGGATATAATAAACTTAGATTTCATGACGTATTCTTAGGGAATCAATAGGACAGTTATAATGTAGTGGTGTGCCAACTTTCACTGAATATTTGCCTGATTTTTTATTCCTTCTAAGTCTTGTTGTCATCATATGTTTCTTTATATTAATCTTCCAGTTTTTCAATTATTTATTCCATTTTCTTTTTTTGCGGGGGGGGGGGGGGTGAATGTAGTTTAGCTTTCTATATCCATCATTCGCTTGGTGCGCATATAATTAAATTTTGTTCGGACTAATAAGTACTAATAAGTTTATCTACATCCGCCATGCAATTGTTAAACTACAAAATGTAGTTCCCGTTTCATGTGGCAGTGCAAGTCTATATAAGTTCAGTTACCATGAGTACTTTCAGTACTTTGATTTTACTTGTATTTATCCTTACAGTATTGTAACAAATTTCATATATTCTTATTGTCTATACCTGATCTATTTTCGGCCATATTGTTAACATAGACTATGAAGGACCAGGATTTTATTAGACTTCACGTACTGATCTGTATTGAGCGACCCTCTCTTGTGCAACAACCTCCCTACAACAACGTTAACAACAAGATTTTTCATTTCAACCTCTCTAGAGCAACAACATCTCAACAACAATATAATTTTGCCATTCCCAATGGATGTTGCCTTGGAGAGGATGCGCTGTATTTCTTTATGGTGAATTTTCTGAAATGGATATGTTTAAACCAAATTTCACTAAAAGTTATCTGACAAAGAATCTACAAAGAACTTGATGGTACCCATGATAATATGGTCATATATTGTTTATATGCTACGTTCATATAATTGTGTTGTTTGTAAAATAAAGATACATGTTGCTTCTTCAGGAAAAAGTCCGCCCGCGGTTTGCTCAGTGGTTAAAGTGCTGGTCTACTGATCAAGAGGTTGTGAGTTCGAAACCCAGACGAGTCTCACATTGTCCGTGACAAATTTGACTGAAGATATTACATCCTATGTTAAATTGTCCGCCACGAGAATGTTGAAAATGGCATCAAATCCGATGAAATAAATACATAAATTCTTCAGATAAATGTCAATATGTCTACCATTCCATTCTGTAGTCATAAACCAATGATAGAAAATGACAAAGGCGCAAACTTAATGTGTGGTACTATCTTCAATATGATTTATACGTTGATGAATTATTGTATGAAAATCTTCTTAGCATGTACACTTAGCAGCTATGAATATTGTTCAAAGTGTGATTTTACAATCACCTTTTTATAGCTAAATCTGTTTATAAATATTAAGTATACCAGTCTAGTGTATCATTAGGATATAATTATGTAATATCTGGATAGATCTTCATGATGACTGATAGTTTTGTTTAGCCTTAAAATTACATCACATACGTTCATAATTATAAAAATATCCACTAAATTTACCTTCTGATTTCCATGCAGGATACAGCCGGTGTTACGGCGATATCGTGCGCTCCCTGATTACTTTAATATACCGCCTTTGTTGAATATCGGATATTGACAGAATTTTTCACTTAAGCATAATGTTATTAATTAACTTCTTATATTCAATGCGTTGGTAAAACAAAGTTATCGAAAGTTAGTCCGTGTGTGGAACGGTTGGTCCGGTTTTTTATACATTCCACCGAACGAAATATAAACTTTCTAATATTTTTTCAAGTGATTTAAAGTTTATAAATCCATTCTATCTGATGTGTCAAGTGCTAAACACGTACAGTAAATCATCTCAGTGAGACATGAACTAACATCTGGTTATTGTGGGCCTCAGAACGTGAACAAAGTCAGCACTAGGCCTTAAAATTCAACACATCTCCAAAACGTCAAAATAGTTTAAACATTCTTAAATACTCAAAACAACGTACATGTATTAGAGAAAGATTTTTAAAAATTTAACCAACGCTCAAAAAGTTATAAAACAGAAATATTAAATTTTTAACGAACGCTCAACACTTTTGTGACCATACTATGGTTATGCATTTGTAGAACGATGTAGCTTACATTAAGAGCAATACTCTCTATCACTTACGTCCCTGATAAAACCTGACACAAAGATCTGTGTTAATCTTCTAGTATCTATTACTCTTCACGTTTAACAAAAACATCGTTTGAATGATTCGAAACTCACCACTTTGCCACACATAATTTTATTCCTATATTTGTTTAAAGTTTAGATGTTTATGTTTGACTAGAAAAATGTTCATATTTTATGGTTATACCCGGCTAACCTTTTTGTGCCGACCCTGAAGTTTTTACTTCTTTTGGAAACTGAACAATAGTTCACCTTTCCATGGCTGTCACTTGCTCGGCGCGCATCAATTTCGATGCTGACCAAAGAACTACATGTACGTTGTTCTACATCCGCCTTGCAATTGTTAAACTAGTTCCTGTTCAAGTGTACCTTAGTTCAGTTCCCGTGAGTACTTTCAGTACTTTGATTTGCAAACTTTGAGAAATCGGCCTCAAAAGTACGAAATGTACTCGTATGTTTAGAAAAGAGAAAAGTTTGCGATCTTCCTACCGTGCCTATTTTTGGTCAAATAAGCGGGAAAAGGACTATTTTTCTGACTGCAGCCTACGTATTGAATTAGGTTTCTTCGTGCAAGTTACTATTTAAAAGTTTTTTTTTTAATGTATTTTGATTGTTTCTAGTTGTAGCTAGTAAAGTTCTATAATAATTAATCCAATGTAGAACCTTTTAATTATAAAATATCAAGTATTCATGTTTGGAGACTTTGATGTGTTAAACTTTAATTGAGCTCTGTTTAATGCGATTTTATGATAATTATAAAAATGTTTACTTTACGATTTAAAGTTATGAAATATATTAAGTACATGTATGCTCAAATTATAAAACGAAATGTCAATTGTTTTCTTCTCGGTTTAGCTTAGTGTCGCATTAATTTGAAAAAGAATTCGACTTTGTGATATTTTCATGTTTTACGTCTGTTATTTCCGTAAGTTAACCGACCTCATTAATTCTATCGTCCCAATCGGAACTCCTCGGCGTTCAAGTGTCTTAATTCTCAGTTACGGAAGTGCCCGAGTATAATTACGATTGTTACGTAAATACCAACCTCAAATTAGGAATATATATATATAGAATGATTTTAGACTTAATATGTCTCGAGCTACTGTATGATGAAAATCTTTTTACATTACACCTAGTAAATAGACTTGTTTTGATATCAAGTAGAGATAAACATTGAAGGAAATAAGAATAAAGAACTGTTTTGGTATTTTCTTCTTTTTTTTTTAAATACGATGAACCTTATACGACAGTATAAAAATAAATGGCTAACGAAAAAATGTTAGAAAATTGTTTCCTTTTGATTTTAGCTTTAATTTTAAGCAGCAAAAATTGAGTCAAAATTGGGCGAAAAACATTTTTTCCATTATAGTGGAATTTGTTACAAAATACACTAATACCCCGATTGTACAGCTCCTTTAATTAAGGTCAAAATTTAGATACATTTATGATTAAATAAAATTAATTTCCGTCTTTATCATTCTATGACATGACTGTAAAATTATAGATTATCAAAAAAATCCCGGCTTACAATTCTGATAATTTGACTCTCTTGTTCTGTTCCATTCAATTCCATTTCGTCTTTATAAATTCGTCTCGTTGCCGGATATTAATCTTTCTAATTAATCAAGTGTATATTCTGATAAGCTTTCGCTGATTGAAGAGTTAAAACTAATACACTACCCGGTGGCTGCTTTTAAACATCACATCAAAGACTTAATTTTTTTGTTAATTGCAAAATTACGTCATTACGATTTTGCATTTAGCTTAGTATTCTTATAAAATGTCGCAAGAGTTTTTGTACTTCAGCAAAAAAGAACTTATTCTTAGGCATAATTTTAAGGCATTTTGATTGGAACAATACGTTGTTGTATTATTCGAACATTTAGCGTACGTAATACGAGTACAAATACATTTGAAGTTAAGTTTTCTTATTCAGCAAGAGGCTAGCTTTGTCAAGTTTCAATACATATAAATAATAATTTCTTAAAAATGAGCAAACAAAGACCTATGAACTGAAAGGTCGTGGTTGGGTTCCATTCTCGGATCCGCCTTTCGAATTTCTCAGGAACACACTTTCAGTGTCCCCTTTACCAACTGCCGAGCCAAGTACTATGTCTAGAAGATCACAGGAAAAGGGGCGAAGCGTGTATCGGTGCTTTACACCAGCCACGATAAAGAACCAGGAAGAATATTCGAAATAAGAGTCAGGGATATAAATACCCGGTTCTCCTGTATCTTATCTCCCTTCTCTCTGGGATGTTTATGAAATGAGCATAGCTGTCGAATGGACCGTTAAACAACAGATAAATAAATTAAAATAAAATTAATTGCATTCATAATACGAGAACTTATCTAGAACGCAGCTTAGCAACCTATAGGTCGTGTTGTTATGTTATTTGTACCGACGTGAATGACAAAGCAAAATCGTTATAATACATGTACATGTATTGGACACAAACTGCTTTCATCATGCATGAGATGTTAAGATTCAGTGTGCTTTTATTATTTCAATCCTTTTATGTAAGACTAGGTTCGTCTGTCTGTTGTTGGATACATGAACTATTGTGTGGCTGAATGAGTGATTGTGTATTTTAATGTGTAACTGTGTTATTGAATGGGTAACTCTATAATTCTGTAATTGTATGAATGTGTTATCGAATTAATAACTTCATTATCTAATGATTGACTGTATTCTCTAACGTCTACCTGTGTAATTTAATATTTAACTGTGCAATTTAATGAGTGAACGTGTAATTGAATAAGTAACTGTGTACTTGAATGAGTGAATATGTAATTGACTGAGTGACGGTGTAATTGACTGAGTGACTGTGTTATTGAAATGACGATGGTGCAATTTAATAAGTAACTGTGTACTTGAATGAGTGAATATGTAATTGACTGAGTGACGGTGTAATTGACTGAGTGACTGTGTTATTGAAATGACGATGGTGCAATTTAATAAGTAACTGTGTAGTTGAATGAGTGAATGTGTAATTGACTGAGCGACGGTGTAATTGACTGACTGACTGTGTAATTGAATGAGTGACTGTGTAATTGAATGGGCGACAGTGTAATTGAACGAGTGACAGTGTAATTGAACGAGTGACAGTGTAATTGAATGAGTGACTGTGTAATTGAATGAGTGACTGTGTAATTGAATGAGTGACTGTGTAATTGAACGAGTGACAGTGTAATTGAATGAGTGACTGTGTAATTGAATGAGTGACTGTGTAATTGAATGAGTGACTGTGTAATTGAATGGGCGACAGTGTAATTGAATGAGTGACAGTGTAATTGAATATGAAACTGTGTAATTTAATATGAACTGACGGTGTAATTGAATGTGTGTAGGTGTAATTGAATGAGTGACTGTGTAATTGAATTAGTGACTGTGTACTTTAATATGAACTGACGGTGTAATTGAATGTGTGTAGGTGTAATTGAATGAGTGACTGTGTAATTGAATTAGTGACTGTGTAATTGACTGAGTGGTTGTGTAATTGAACGAGTGACAACGTAATTGGATGAGTGAATGTGTAATTGAATGAGTGATATGGTAATTGACTGAATCACTTTATGATTGATTGGATGATTGTTCGGTTCAAGTGGCGTCAATGAAATATCCTTTGTTTCTCTATCACTGTACGAAACATATGTCATGTTATATAAACCAAAAATTTGAGTTGTTTGAGCTTATCAGTATTATAGATATCACAACTTAGTGCTAAATTCATTCACCTTTTATGTATGTGTGTAAATTACCAATCTGTATATAAATAATCGTTTTAATGATTGCCGATAAGAAATATTCTCTTCAAGTTTTTTGTAAAGTTTGTGTTTTTTATTCGAGTGTGCAGAAAAAAGTCAATTTCGAAAATAATAGCATTACTTAAGATATATCTGTTGTTTGCTTGCAAAAACTCTTTAAAAAATTGAACTACAAGTAAAATGATAATTTTTCTAATTTAGATACATTGTAGTTCTATATAATAATAATAACTTGAGATATTTCAGTTGTCCGTTAGCAAGAACTGGTCAAAAATAAAAATACAACAATGTACCATTAACATGGTGAAGACTATATAATTTAGATGGTTTTATATTAAGAGGCCACACGAATTTATTCGCTATCATTGAGTAATTCAGTACAAATGTATGATAAAATATACATGTAGTTATTTATAAGTGAACAAGTTCATTATTACTGATTAAACCACGTGGTTTAAAGATAATCTTTTTTTTTGGATAATTTATCTTTATTGTCCCCGTCAAATGGTAGTAAGTGGGTCGGGGTTCCATCCCACTTATTATTTACAAATTACAAGGCAATAAAGATAGATAGAAACTATAAATAACAAAAAGAAAGAAATACATGTGTTTAAACATAATCACTATCTGTTGTTTAACGGTCCATTGGACAGCTATGGTAATTTCTGGCCGCTGCTCTAGAGACTGGAGAGAGAAGATACAGAACATCGGACATTTCTATCTTTACTCTTTACATATAGATTTTCCTGGTTCTTTATTCTTTATACACGCCTCGCACGTTTCCTGTCAATCTCTTAACATAATGCATGGCCCGGTAGTTCGGATGTGGACACTGAAAAGGGCGTATCTGAAATACTGACAGGCAGGATCGAGATTCGAACCCATGTCCTTACGTTCAGTAGTCCAGCGCTTTACTACTAAACCGATCACCCCGATTAATTAAGACTTCCATTGCAACATGGAACGGTAATTAGTTTAACAATTATACGTAGAAAAACAGTAGTTTGGTCTGCATTAAAACTCATGCGTACCGAGCGAGTGAGGAGTACGGAAAGCTGAACTATCATTCAAAAATGAACGAGTAGCTATATATAAGTATATAAAAGAAGACACTTGCTTCAATCCATTTGTTCTAGGTTTTATGTCACAATAGCTCAAGAATTCATATCATTGTTAACAGTTTTGGGCACCCAAACCCGCTCCTATACAATTCGCTTATTTTCTCCAGATCGTATGGTGTACATCTTCTCGTTCACCGATAAAAAAATATCGACAAAATGTTGATAAAGAATGAAAATTAATTGATTTCGCAGGTCGTAAAAATATTTTTATTACTTATTTATCTTCACTGTGCGACTAATAAATAATAAATTAAACTAATGATAAAACATCACTGTTAATAATTATAATAATACATTTTATCATCATTATCTTAACTTTTTTATGTTACTTTTATTTTTACATCATGAATAATTACAAAAAAATAAATCGTTGTTTTGTGACAAGAAATAGCAACGATTTCAAACTCATTGTAAAAAATGATTTTACTTTCTTCTGTACAGTTTACATTTACAGCTTTACTCGTCTGTTCCATTTATATACCATAAAATATTAAAACATCATACCTAAAATAGTGTCCAGTAATTGTCCGAATTTATGTCCAGTAATCTCGAACTTATAATACACTCGCACCGATCTGATCCAAATCTTTGCACCAATGTCGTGATAGATATTTCTTTACATTGATTAAGTTCCGCTTATTTTTGGGCTCAAAAGCCACCGATACATCATGCTATAGGTATAAATTCTTGGGCCCAGTTTTGTACAATTTAGACCAAGCCCGCTTTGTCGGCCAGAGATACCGTGTGTCGATTAGAGTCCCTGATTAAACAAGGAAAGCTATTTTCTACAGTTAAACACCTCAACTGTTTACTTTTGAATTTCCAATGTAGTTGAATGGGCTTAAAGTAAATATGACTGTCGCTTAACATTGAAGAGAATAATTTAGTTGATTTAATGATCAGAAATTTCATTGGCCTATTTATCCCGTATACTTGAAGAAAGATAAAATAAATAGTTGACGTTAAACTATCATTTGTGGACCTTGGTACTAATGCGAAGTCTTTCCTTAGAACGTTATGTTGGTAAACCTGTCACGTTTGGTTTTCAAAAATTAGTTAATTATTAAGAAATATATTCAAATCACTTTCTTAGCGTAATTTTACAATATCACGGTAATAAACAGTTAAACCTGAACAAAGGCCACCTCTTGGGAAAGACAAAACGTGTTCATCTAATTCTAAATAATCACATAAGACAGTTTTAAGAGAATAACCTGTATACAAAGGATGGCCTTTATTTGGAGATGACCGCTAACACAGGTGTGACTGTACCACAAACTTGGCTGAAATTTAGATCATTTTATAACCGACGGTCAATAAATCTTGAGCAGACGATCGTATCGATAACCGATAGTTATAACATGATGGAAGAACGATTTATTGAGAAATATGGACCAGTTTTACCAAAATAATTTGCAATAAATTTACTAAGTCAAGTATCAGTTTATAGATCGTAAATCAAAATTTTTACTGAAGTAAACCGTTCATGACATATAATTATCTTGATTACGTGCTATCACGTGACACACGTAGATTGTTACACGTTATAAGATACACGATAGTTAACACGTGGACTAGTGCACGTTTTAAGATGCACGAGAGTTGGCACCGGGATTGATACGCGCTATAATCAAAGTACTGACAGTACTCATGGAAACTGAACTTACATAGACTTGCATTGCAACTATAACGGGAACTAGTTTAACAATTGCATGGCGGATGTAATAAACGCAGTACTTAGGTTCGCATAAAAATTCATGCGCAATGCGCGAGTTGAGACTAATGAAAGCTATCATTCAGTTTCCAAAAAAAATGCAAGTTGTTATACTTACGTACATATCATATATCCGACATAATGAATACAAATAACAGTTGACCTTAAATCTGTTCTCCTTGTTTTGTTTGAACTTGCAATTTGTTTGTCATCCAGAAATAGACAAATATAATGTAATGTGTGTTCTACATATTTTTAAGAAGTAGATCATTTTTACGCATGAATAAATTTCGATCAATCTTGAAAGAATTGTAAAGTGAATCCGCGATCAAAATCGGTTAATTATGTTGTAAAATGTAGGTAGCAGTCGAAGGCCGAATGTGTGTAATTTACGTTCAGTTCGTAAAAATTCTTACAAGAAACTAGCGAAGAAATGTGCAGATAGCTCTGACGGTCAACCCAAGCTTAGACAAGAATTTGTAGATTTGTAGAGACGGGACGAGGCTCCATGACCGAGATGATTATGGTCTCTTACTAACCGCTGTGAGTTTTGGTTCCTAGCAGGACCACATAAAGTTCGCTTGTGTCCAGTAAGCTTACGGAAGGTCGTTGGTTCTATTGGACATCAAAGGGGTACTTTATCAAGTCTAAATTTATCATCAATGTTTAAATCGAAAACCCAGGCCTACTAGGTGACAAAGATCGCCGTATAGAGCATGAAGTGAATGGTCCTTTTATAGACTTTTAGTTCTAAACACTCTGTTATCTTCATAGCAACATTTGTTTGTTGTTTATGTTGTTTTCATGGAAATAACATTCACTCCATCGATCTTTATAAAATGTCGACAAAACACTGGATGAATAAGAACCATTGATTTTGTAACAAATGTTCGAATCACGATAAAATGTTTTCTTGTGTCAATTTCATCCACAAACATGAGAGATAACATCGATTAAGTTTACATCACTATTTCTGTTTGTTTTGTTATTTTGAAAACAGTCAAACCTGTGTTAGCGACCACTTCCGAACAAACGTCACCCCGTGTTTAAAGTCCATTCTTTTAAAAGTCGTCATTGATTATTTAGAATAAATTATTGTCTCCGAATGAAGATTATGACTTGTGTTAATGAAAGCCTCATTATGTCTTTCCCAAGAGCGGTCTTTGTTCACAGTTTTGACTGTATACATGTACGTCGTATTTTCATTTATTCATTTCTTTATTATGGTAAATATTTGCTATAAATTAATTGTTGACTGATTAAAACCATAAGTTGCATTTATTTACTTGTTTCTAAAGTATGATATCAGCACAGATGATAACGTATAGCCTAGGCAGTGTGTACAATACTTTCTGTATAAGAGTTAACAAGTATTAAATGTGTACATGTATTATAAAATTACTGATTTTATAAAAAAACAACTAACTCACCCTTGATGCGAGAAGGCGAAGTTTCGTATTAATTACTAATCCATGTTATGAAAGACGAACAGTTTAAAGTATCCATGTATTTTCATACTAGAAAATGAATCATATCCAAGACTTGAGATTGTACAATCATTGGGTTAATAAAATGTCGACTCGATTTTATTATTGGACATTTTTTTTATTGTTTAAATACTTTAACCTTACGTTCAAAGGTTTCCTAACATAAAAAACAGGCTCACAATTTGTATAATGAAGAAAATGGTTCCCCGCTGAAACTTATCTCATTTTTTTGTTAAAGCGTACAGAAGTCTTATTTCAAACGTATCTCAGAGCTATGAATCGTATCAGGTTGTACAAATAATGGCAGTTCAGTCAATCGATCAAAAACTTTCAGCCTTTACAATAGAAACCTTGATCGTAGGTCGCTCAAATCATGCTGATTGTTTCATTTTTAAAGTCACACGCTCGTTGTTATTACATTCGTTGACTCAATCGTAACTACTCGGGCATTTCCGTTACTGAGAAATACAAACTTTTCTTAAGATTAACGCCGACGTCGCCTTAGAATGACGTGGACCTTTCGATTTTTACTAGCATAGTGAATTGGTGTTCTTTTAATAGGAGGCGGTCTTTATTCAGGGGTTTTATGAACAGGAAGTATATGTATTGAATGTGGAACAACAGACCCACTTACATGTCGCCTTTAACAAATGTTGGATTGGACATACAAGTATAATAAAACATGTACAGTCAAACCTGTTAACAAGGGCGACCCATCGGAAAGAAAAAATGTGGCCTTTATTGACAGGTGGTCTTTAATCGGAGGTCATTTTGTTCTTAGTTTTTAAAAGAACGGCTTATATTCACAGGGTAGCCTATATTCACAGGGTGGCCCTTATTTGGAGGTGGACGCCAGATCAAACAGGTTTGACTGTAGTTTGAGATTTAGTTTCATTGTATACTTTGATGAACATAGAAGCCTGCGTGGTCGAGTGGTCATGGTCTCTGACTTGTAATCACTGGTCCCTCACTGGTTCCTCACTGGTCCCTCACTGGTTCCTCACTTCTGTGTGTTGGAATCCCCTCACTGGTTCCTCACTGGTCCCTTACTGGTTCCTCACTGGTTCCTTACTGGTCCCTCACTGGTCCCTCACTGGTTCCTCACTGCTGTGTGTTGGAACCCCCTCACTGGTCCCTCACTGGTTCCTCACTGGTCCCTTACTGGTTCCTCACTGGTTCCTTACTGGTCCCTCACTGGTCCCTCACTGGTTCCTCACTGCTGTGTGTTGGAACCCCCTCACTGGTCCCTCACTGGTTCCTCACTGGTCCATCACTGGTTCCTCGCTGGTTCCTCACTGGTCCCTCACTGGTCCCTTACTGGTCCCTCACTGGTCCCTTACTGGTTCCTCACTGGTCCCTTACTGGTCCCTCACTGGTCCCTTACTGGTTCCTCACTGGTCCCTTACTGGTTCCTCACTGGTCCCTTACTGGTTCCTCACTGGTCCCTTACTGGTTCCTCACTGGTCCCTTTCTGGTCCCTCACTGGTCCCTTACTGGTTCCTCACTGGTCCCTTACTGGTCCCTCACTGGTCCCTTACTGGTCCCTCACTGGTTCCTTACTGGTCCCTCACTGGTCCCTCACTGGTCCCTCACTGGTTCCTCACTGGTTCCTCACTGGTCCCTCACTGGTTCCTTACTGGTCCCTCACTGGTCCCTTACTGGTTCCTCACTGGTCCCTTACTGGTTCCTCACTGGTCCCTTACTGGTTCCTCACTGGTCCCTTACTGGTTCCTCACTGGTTCCTCACTGGTCCCTTGCTGGTTCCTCACTGGTTCCTTACTGGTCCCTTACTGGTTCCTCACTGGTCCCTTACTGGTCCCTTACTGGTCCCTTACTGGTTCCTCACTGGTCCCTTGCTGGTTCCTCACTGGTTCCTTACTGGTCCCTTACTGGTTCCTCACTGGTCCCTTACTGGTTCCTCACTGGTCCCTTACTGGTTCCTTACTGGTCCCTCATTGGTTCCTCACTGGTCCCTTACTGGTTCCTCACTGGTTCCTCACTGGTCCCTCACGGGTTCCTCACTGGTCCCTTACTGGTTCCTTACTGGTTCCTCACTGGTTCCTCACTGGTCCCTTACTGGTCCCTCACTGGTCCCTTACTGGCGCCGAGCGAGTGTCGAGCTTATAACTTAAAGTCAGTCTTTGATCATAGCTAAAGACTTACCATCCACATTGTTCACCCCCCCCCCCCCGCCTTTCAAGGGTAAGTCCTTTTTTTACATTCAGCATAAACTTGGGTCTGTCAGTAATCTTTAAAATTTGTCTTTTGATTCTCACAGAACAATTAAGCAAGCACGCCCACATTTTCTTCAAAGAAATGATTCGATCGCTGAAATAATACTCGTTTGTATAAAGGTAACAAACCTTTAAATTGAATCAAGAATATTCATTATCATGCTGTACTGATTATCTCCCCTTTTATTTCTTTTACGCCAGTTTTACTCACACTGAATTGTTACTGATTAAGTGGTCGGTACACAATTATTGTTATCTCAGATGATCTTAAAGGAGAGAATTTTCAAAAACGTTTTTTATTTTTTACACTCCAAATTCCTTATTAATACCTTTATTCAATCATCAAACTTTTTGTAACAGGGATATAATAATAATTGAGGAATTATCAAAGGAAGTGTTTGGGGACCGTGAGTTCTTATTCAAAAGTCAAAAACTAAACATTTAACATGTATTTTATACTGTAAACAAGGTTTTTGAATTCAAACCGCTCGGGTGAAGCGTTTGTAACTTATTTATCCAAAAAGTTTCCTTGCATAATCGATTAATATTATTGTTTATGCCATCAACAGGCATAAAAGAAAAGTCGGACATATTATGAGTGCCTTCATTAAAGTGGCTAGCAACAAGAGAAGAAAACCCATCATTAGTAAAATTTGAAACATCAAATTTATGATTATTATTACGTCGTGAAACCGGTTGCATTGTCTGGCCAACATATTGTTTTTGACATTTTTTACACTTTATTAAGTAAATTACATTTTTCGATTGACAATTAGTATTATATTTTATATCGAATGTCCTCTTTGTAACGGAACACGTAAATGTTGAACCGAAGTTGATTCTGGTACAGTGAGAACATCGTTTTTTATTACAACTCGTGCTGAAAAAAAGTAATCACTAGTATCAGCAGTTTTAAGATCTGAACTAACTAAGAAGTCATGCAATTTTTAGGACGTCTGTAAGCAAGAATTGGCGTAAATGTTTTATGCACAAATTTAACATTTTCGTTCTTCGTTATAAGAAGGAGGTCCGAGTATCAATGTATGGTACTACCAATATCAGGTAAAGATGGATTGAATTACACAGTAAATGAAATGATGCGTTTTTTCTCTGAGACTGTAGATGATAGTGCATCTGTTTGTGACGTCTGTAAAACTTTTGCGAAGGCATTGTCTATCACGGACACCGGGAAGTTTCTGTCTATGAAAAATGCACGTAGTTCGTCAAGCGATGATTGGAATTTATCGTCATCCGATATTATGCGTCGGTATCTCTTAGCCTGGCTATACGGTGTGCCATCTTTACATTTCTTAGGTTGACACGAAGTATAATCCAAGTATTGGTGGTTATTGGTTTCTTTTATGTAGATATTTGTTTCAACATTCAGAGACTTATTTTTCGAAACTTGAATGTCCAGGAAACTGAGAAACAGAAGTGTCAGATATGGAGTATGTGAATTTGATGTTAGGATGAAAATTGTTGAGTTCACTGATTAAACTTTCCAATTCTTCAAATGAATGATCCCATATCATAGATACGTCGTCTAGAAATCTTAGCCACAGGGATGGTTTGGCGTTTCTTAAATTAATAAAGTCTTTCTCTAACTTTCCCATAAATAGTGATGCATATGTTGGGGCCATGGAACTACCCATTGCTGTACCCATTTTCTGTAAATAGAACTCGTTTCCAAATTTAAAATAGTTATTTTCATTTTCCAGAACAATACCTATAAGACATGTAATTTCTTCAATCGATAAGTTACTTCATGTAGACCATTATTTTCTAAAAACGATTTGCAAGCGTTAATTCCATCATTGTTTGGAATATTAGTGTAGAGTGAAGATACGTCTAGTGTTACTAAATACGTGTTTTTTCTTAACTTCATATCTTTCACTTTATTTATAAAGTCAGTAGTATCTTTCACATATGATGGTAGATTTAACATATATGGTTTTATAATATAGTCAATAATATGTCCGACTTTTCTTTTATGCCTGTTGATGTTATAAACTATAATATTAATCGATTATGCAAGGAAACTTTTTGGATACATAAGTTACAAACGCTTCACCCGAGCGGTTTGAATTCAAAAACCTTGTTTACAGAATAAAATACATGTTAAATGTTTAGTTTTTGTTTTAGTTAGGTACTATCACGTATTTTCCTATTACCGTTTTTTTATATATCATAATTCTGTAGGAAATATTTGTATTTTATATCCGTATAGTACTATAGTTCAATTTTTAGGTCAGCAATGTTATTGTATACATGGAAGATCCCATTTGCAAATGTTTAGGTAACACAAATACTATTGTAATATGCTATAGAGCAATCTATGAATCATTACTATCACTGTCCTCTGTGGCGCAGTTGGTAAAGCATAAGGTAAATGAATATTGAGGACTGCGTCTGATATTAGTCATCATTTTTTATGTTTAAATTTTTATTAATTTTGATAAAAGTTAACTTTACATATATCGATAAAAAAGATGTTTAAAAGTTATTTTTATATTTGTATTGTTTCGTGAAATTATAACCTTACATGGGTAATTAGCATTTATAGATTTATTTCAATTGTGGTGTAATTATATAATAAGTAGAAACCGGTTTAGATATTTACTATATTATAGATTTTGAAATTGTTTTTGCATTCGGGATTTCGTTCAATAAAATCTGTAAAAGAAATAAAACCTTTGAGAAATTCATCAGAGAAAGGTCAAGGTCACTGTGAGGCGCGGACGCTTTGTTTTGACGAGAGCGGTGAAAGACGTGTTTTATGACTATTAAGAGTCACCCCAGTGTACAGATTTTGGTGAGATCGTTCGAATATCATCCCAGATACATCCTTTCAGCAATTTGATAAAAATCGCCGTTTCCAACCATTATTTGACACTTACTTGATATTTACCAACATTGAACCGATGTAAACAATAGCTACTTCCGGTTTCGAAATTATTTTTGACAATCTTCATAATTCATTGCATCCATATGAGGCTGTAGACATCAGCCAACATACTCAGGTGTAAGTCATCATGAAGCAACCCCATGACCAATATGTGGGTACTGCGCATGTTATACTTCTGATTCTTGTCAGCTTAACCCAAGTGAACAGACATTCGGACATTTCGTTTCGGATACTACTCTCTGGTGACTGTCATCCAAACCCAGGTCCGATCTACAAGTTTCCATGTGGAGATTGTGGTAAACCATGTAAATCAAACCAGCCAGCTGTTGCATGCGACAGCTGCGACACCTGGTTCCACATAAAATGTATCAGCCCCCCCCTTGCTGCATATGAACGCATCACAGCAAATACCAGTTGGATATGTTGTACATGTGGCTTGCCCAACTTTTCAAGTACATTATTTGAGACCACTATGGCAGACTCCATCGCAACCTCTATTGCAACAGAGAACTCATATAGTGTGCTGGAACAATCTCACTATTCTCCGTCAACCCCATCCTTGGTAGACACCACCTTGAGCAGTGTCCATTCTATTGACACTTCCATTGGATCCCCACGACACTCGTCATCACAAACGAAAGTTCAACAACATCGCATGACCAAACCTTTTCAGCAATCATTCAGGATTATGGTTATGAACTTTCAAAGCATACGTGCTAAACGCCAGCCATTCTGGTTACTACTATCAGAAGCCAACCCTGATTTCATCATCGGCAGTGAGACCTGGCTTCACAGTGGCATACACGAGCGCGAGGTGATTCCAAGTGGCTACCATATCATAGCTGCAAAAGAAAACATTACCGGCAGAAACCTTCACCTGCAGACCAACACAGAAATCACTGCAGCAGTCATTCAGTGCACTGGTAAACATGAACTTATCATTGTTTCTGTATATCGCCCTCCTAGCAGTATTGCGACATACATGCACGAGATCAAGGAGAAATTACATGAGGTTCACCTACAGTTTCCAAAGGCTACGATATGGGTTGCTGGAGATATGAACCTTCCAGACATTGACTGGGACTCCAATACCATCATCTCAAACAACTACAGTAATGAAATCAACCGGCTCTTTCTAGATACGATATACGACGCAGGTTCAGAACAAGTTGTCAAGTTCCCGACAAGAGGGCCAAACACACTAGATGTGTTCCTCACCAACAGACCATCCCTAGTGATGAAATGTAAACCAATGCCCGGGGTAAGCGATCATGACATAGTCTTTATTGAAGCTGGCGCACAGGCTGCCAGGAAAAAGCTCCCAAGAAGGAAAATCCAATTATGGAGAAATGCAAAAACCGAGAATATGAAACAAGAATTCCTTAAATTCTCCACAGATTTCACAGCAACCAACGACAAAACCTCAAACATAAACTCACTCTGGAATACATTCAAGAACCGCTGTGCTTCTATTATGGCAGAAAATGTACCCAACAAACTAACCTCCAGCCGCCTCAACCAACCATGGATCAACCGCAAAGTCAAGCGATTAACACGTAGGAAGAAGCGAGCCTACAACAGGATGAAGGAGAGCACAACAGAGTCAACCAAGGAAACCTTCAAACAACTACAGAAAGACACACAGAGAGAAAGCAAGAATTAAGGCTTATAACACATATGTCAATGATATTGTGACTTCTGACCGAAATCCGAAGAAATTGTACACCTTCATCAACAGTAAACGTTGTGAGAGTAGCGGTGTCCCACTTCTGAAGAAGAAGGGGATAGGGTACAGCGACCCAAAAACCAAGGCCAGACTACTGAACGAACAGTTTAGTGGCGTCTTCACTCATGAAGATATGTCTCATACCCCTACCATTGACACCGACTCTTCTCCCTCTATGAGTGCATTCAACATAGACATAAATGGGGTACAGAAACTCCTGTTTGCCCTGGACCCTCATAAAGCCCAAGGACCAGACAATATCCCAACAACTCTACTTAGAGAGGTTGCTGCAGAGATAGCACCATCACTAACTCTAGTATTTGAGGCATCACTACATCAGGGCACTGTACCGGACGACTGGAAGACGGCATTCGTTACACCTGTGTTCAAGAAAGGCGACCGTACAGTACCAGAAAACTATCGTCCGATATCGCTGACCTCAATCTGCAGCAAATTACTAGAGCACATCATCCATAGCCTGGTTATGAGGCACCTAGAGACACACAATATTCTCTCCGATGCACAACATGGATTCCGGAAGAAACGATCGTGTGAAAGCCAGCTTGTGCTAACCATCCAAGACCTCGCAAAAGCTGTTGAAGATGGAAACCAGATAGACGCAGTCCTGTTGGACTTCAGCAAGGCATTTGACAAAGTTCCCCACACCCGTTTAGCTCAGAAGCTATACCATTATGGCATCCGGGGCAGCCTACTGAAATGGATAGAGAGCTTCCTATCCAATAGGAGTCAACAAGTCCTTGTCGAAGGTCACTCATCCCCATCAGCACCTGTCACATCTGGGGTTCCCCAAGGTTCAGTCCTTGGTCCCCTGCTCTTTCTCCTGTACATAAACGACATGCCTGGAAAAGTAGCATCGACAACCAGACTCTTCGCCGATGACAGCCTCCTATACAGGAAGATAAAGAGCCAACAAGACGCTGTCACACTCCAAGAGGATCTGAAAAAGCTTGAACAGTGGGAGACTGACTGGCAGATGCAATTCAATCCATCCAAGTGCGAGACAATCAGGATAACACGAAAGCGCTCTCCAATCATCACAGACTATAACATCCATGGACATCGACTCACAACAGTGCCCAGCGGCAAATACCTTGGCGCTATACTACATGAGAAGCTCCTTTGGAATGACCATGTCAACTCTGTAACAAAGAAAGCTAACAACAGTCTGGCATTCCTCAGGAGAAACATCACCAGTTGCCCACCCGACATCAAGGCACAATGTTACAAGACGCTGGTAAGACCAATCATGGAGTATGCTTCGCCAGCCTGGGACCCGCACATTTCTAAAAACATCAGCCAGCTGGAAGCAGTTCAGAGACGCGCAGCACGGTTTGTCACTGGAGATTACCGCCGCAGTAGCAGTACCAGCCAGATGATTGCCAACTTAAAATGGCCTACTCTGCAGCAACGCAGATCTGACACCAAATTGGTACTTGTGTACAGAATCACAAATTGTCTCGTTGACATCCCTGCATCAATTTACTTCCACCCTGCAGCTCTCACTACAAGGGGCCATCCCTACAGATACTTACTTCCTTTCTGCCGCACTGATACTTACAGATACTCCTTCTTCCCATCTGCAATTCGACAGTGGAACCAGTTACCGGAAACACTCGCATCATCCCAGACCTTGGACAGCTTCAAGGCGGGACTGGGCTCTCTGCATTAGACGCACCTCACTTTTTTTAACCGATTTTATCTGTACAGAGTTTTGTTCTGTGCCTCAGAGTCACCTTGTAAATAGTACACCAAGTGCGTCAATGCCTCAGAGTGGGCCCTGCACTTTACTAGGAAGAAGAAGAAGAAGAGAACAAAAACATTTCTTCTGTCCTTTGTCTCTTTTGAAAAACAAAAAGGTACTATTCAGCGTGTATACATACATGTAACAAGAACAAACATATTTCAATGAATAAATCATAAAAAATAAATGCACAATTGTATATAATAATTTAAACAGAAAGTGACATTGACTGTGTTCGAACCACTCACATCTACTCTATGTAAAAATAACGTGTATGTACATGCCACCTTATCCATTACACCACGACTCTGGTTCACGTGAATGGTACTTTTTTACGGATTTAAAATAATTTGGGCAATTAATTTACAGTGATTACCTTTACAATGGTATCATCCAATATTCGACCTTGACTATTAGAAAATTGAACTATACATTGTATAACTCTATTCTAAATGACACATTGATTTGTTCATTCATGCATGTTTTATTTTGTATAATGATATATTCCGCCCTTTAACGTAATGTCAAATATTACATGACGTCACGTCCGTTGTTTATTATTATCTATTATTTTGACGAAGGCGCAATGCCGAAACGTTAAGAAACATAAAGTAATTCTAACACGTGTTGTTGTTGTTTTAACTGTATTATTATTCAAAAGTCAACATTCTAATTTGGATTACCTCCCTTGGATGTTAAAAAAATCGAATCTGATAGGCACTTTTGTAGTAAACTGGTACCCGTTCCAAGTTGCAGTGCACCAAAGGCTTTGTACACACAAGTCAACGGGGACCAGTTTACTTTTGTAGATCATTTCTATTTTATCATTATACCCCTGTTATGTATAATTAGTATGTTAGTAAGAATGCTTATATTTGAATCGGAAGCTTGAAGCTCAAAGTAAAGCCACATGTAAAAACGCATTCTACGGTATTACTGAATACCAAAAAACAACTTCTTACCGAAAACAACTAATATTGTTGTTATTAATAATGTTATGATCATTTTGATAAATTATATCAGAGATATGGATAACAGAGATAAGCAACTTCAGCTACTGGTATGTTACATTGTATATAGCGTGTGACTATTATTTGTCCCAAATATTGCTGATTTTGTAGCAAGTAAAACTTCTTACCTACTGATACCACATGCATAAATTTTAGATTTTCAGAAGTTAATTATTTAAACTATAGCTGCTGAGTTTTTCAAATACCAATTTTGACAGATAGTTTCATTACACCCATGTTTATAATAACTACGTACTTATGCCATTTTTAACAAAATATCCACAGGTACCAATTTTTTCATGCCGATTACATTCTAGTGGGTATAGCTAAAAATTAACTTAGAAAATGCGACAAAATATTATTTCCAGCAGTGGTCAAAATGTTTAAACATTCAGAAAATGTGTAATTTTTATATGTAAGTTATTTGTTTTTTTAATTTTACTTGCTACAGAATTTACGAAATGATGTCATGCGTGATATTTTAAGTTGCCATGCAATCTCTCTTATCTATGTCTCTGATTATATCTATAAAGGGGTGTTTATTCAAATCATACACAAAATTTAGAGTTAAAATATTGTGTTTTTTTCAAGTAAGTAATGATGATTTGTAAGATATGCACGTACATATATATTATTTATTGCTTGAGTTGCTTCCCTTCAAATCGGTAACAATTCAGAATATCGAAAACAATTTATATTTCTATAAGCAACTACATTGTATTTTGATAAATGATATTCATAAGCTATTGTTTAAGCATAGTTAAAACATTGATTTTTACGAAAGGTATGATGATTTGTAAAATATGCAGTGTTTTAACTTGAAATTTCGTACATGGCTTTCATAAACACTCTTTAAGAAAAGTCGATCATTTATTAGAATACATGTAATCATAATTATCATTCATTCCTTAAAGAAAAATAGCAACAAGATGATGATGCATTTTATGGAAAATAAATAATATAAAACTATACATTTAAACAAGGACTTAAATATATATATACATACATGTATGTGTAGTCTTTGATTTAAAGAAATAAATAACCGTTATTAGACGTCACGTACCTCACTTGAAGATTTTCCCCTTTTATTTGCTATATAAACGCATTTAAATATTGAAAGCGATTTGTAAGATCTTGCTTATAATAACTTTCATTGGTTCGTTTTGAAATGTGTATTTATACATTACAACTTTTCTTTGAAAGAGAAAAATAGCGCCTAAATTTGTATTATATTCAGTAATGTTAGCGGACCAAAAAAAGCAAAGGGAGTTAAGTCTTCTTACAGCGCACAAATTTGTAGGTGTCTAACCTCTATTCAGTGATATAAGCGGTCCAAAAAACAAAGGGAGTGAAGTCAACGCCGATTAATAATTTCAAAAGTTAATCTGGGAAGGATTTAAGTAAGTTTACGACAAAAAGTGCTCATATTACGATACATCAATGTGTTAGAAACATATTTTCAATTTTTTTTATTGATTTCCGATTGTTATCATGACGTAAGATCGTCATTTCCACTTTTTGCTTTACCCACGGTCAATATTTTTCCTGAAAAATTTACCGGTGCTTGGGTACTTTTCTCGTCCGAAAAGTCGCGCCCGTAATTTTAAATTTGCGTAGGTGGCTCGATTATAGACCAAGGCAAGGTGGCATGCATTTGTTTATGATATAATTGGAAATCTTGGATTATTCACATAAAACCACCTTGATAAATTACTGATCATTATATTCCCGCAAACGAAGTTAGACAGGGTTATATTAATTGGAGTCACTCTGTCGGTCGGTCCGCAGGTACTTGACGTTGAGTTTACTGCCGTTATTGTGTAAAACCGACCAATAATCGCCGGTATTCATAAACTCAGAGGGGACCGCTGGATTTACATGCTTCAATTTTGGGGTTATTTGGTCGAACTTATAGCTGTTTTTGGACATATTTGACGGATTTTCATCAAATAAACGGTGTCAAGTACCTGTCGGTTGGTCGGTCAGTTGGTTGCTCCGTCCATTTTCATTCCCAGCGATTCACTCATTCCAGAGTTATGTGTCCTTGAACTTAGCCAAATAGTGTATAATGGCAGTCTTAGTTTGTGGAGCGAACTACTTCCACATTTTTCAATAGATGGAAATGAAACTTGAAATATGTTATCAACATGAAGTGTGCATGTGCCAGGCACAATTTTCATGCCTAGCGATCCACTCATTGCAGAGTTATGTGCCCTGGAACTTAGCTGTATAGTATACTATTACTTTCTTAGTGTCAAAGCGGTGACGTGACAGCTATCAAGGTCTCTAATATACTGTTTAGTTAACTTTAGCCTCTGTCAGGTGAACTAGCATTGACAATAAAAATATCAGTCTTCATGAAAAACTTTTTTAAACATTGGACATTCGGTCCAGTGAAAATGCAAACTTAACTGGACAGAATGAACATTTAGCGAACCGAAATAAGAATACACAAAAAATGAAAATTTTATATATAAATTCGGCTAGATATGTCACATTTTTCAAGATTTGTTCTGAAAAATGGTAACATTATCACTGCAAAATTTACTGGACCGTCCTACCACTGATCTTTTCAAATTTACTGGACTGATGGCCATTTTGGTAGACTCGGTCCAAGGTCTGGTGCTAAAATTCGAGGACTGAAATGTAATAATTGGTGACCGACATTTTGAAAGTTGTAACTTGTAGTGTCAGTCTATAGAAATGTGTTCTGTCTAGTAACATAACATACATTTATTTCTCTCAATACATGTACATGCAATATACATTGTAGTACAAACATGTAAACATGAGGAAATTACATTCATGCAAATGTGAGGCATAAATATACATACATATATATAGTTCAATAATAAGACTGTGATGGCGAGACACTGTTTTTACTTGGCAATGTCCCACACCAGTTTTTTTCTTCTTCAGTTTAAACACAGACCTGTACCAATTTGATCAAAATTGCCCTTTTCCCAGTTTACTTTTGAAATATCAATGAATTAGCCTGGAGATAGATAAAAGTATAAAAGATAGTTGAGCTCAGAAGTAAAATCATATGAGCCCCCAAAAAACACTGGTACCAAATGTGTGTACATGTATTGTTAAAAAACATTGTAGTAAATTGCTTAAGCTGTTCTATTTACATAAATAACACAATGTGAATATATCACATGTGTTAAAACCTCAGCTGATTTGTTAAAGTGATCTAAATAAGGAGCTCTTATGTATCATTGAAGCTGTATTAAGCTATGTATAATATTATGAACAAGTAAATTCTTCTACTCAGTACATGTAATGTGATAGATATACATGTATTGCTGCTGGTATAAATCACACTCAAATATGTCTGTTTTTAGGACTTGTGGTTTGCTTCTGTTGGAGAGAACCCTGGAACTACCAAAGACTTTAACACCCGGGAGCTTGAAAGTGACTTGAAAGTGAAGGTTATTGGAAAGGTGGTCAGAAACTTGGAAGTGAAAGTACAAAAAATGTAAATGTTAGCATGTACTGTGATGTTTAACAAATTATATATTTCCTCTTTAATGACAAGTTTTAGATAGTTTTTAAAATAGAAGTCAAAAGTGAACACGCTCGGACAATTAACAATTACAAAGTTAATATAAGGAGTGACATTTTAATTAAAGGGTATAATTTGAGTTATGTTGTGAAATTTAATTTTAACTCCAGAGTCACAATCCAGACTCAGTGTTTTTATGATATTTACTATGAAACTATGGTAGTATGAATCTTAAATCTTTTTGAAGAAGTTACTTTTGATAAATACTAAACTTATAGAATAGATATGAAAAGAAACCGTGTCAAAGATCAGTCTAGTGATGACGATGAAATCTATCAGCAAAAAAAACAGAAGAAAAAAAAACAAGACACGTTACGCTGTGACATATGTTCTAAACAATACAACAACATGCAATCATTACATCAGCATATAAAAAGTCATATAGCTAGAAGAAAATGTGAGCTGTGTTACAAATCTTATGTCCGTCTATATGATCTGCACAATCATGAGAAAAATGTGCACGGGATATACATCGACAATAAAAGGGAATGTAAACTTTCTTCATGTTTATGCAGATTTTGTGGTAAAATTTTTAATAATAGATCTCATCTCAATCGACACGAGTCAGAGGTACATGGACATGTTATAGTGAAGCAACGTCGAAGCCAATTTTCATGTCTATACTGTGACCAAGAATTTCTAGAATATAGTGTATTATTTAAACATGTGAAAGAAAATCATGATCTTAATAAACAACCTGAACTTGCAAATACTGGTACTCAAACTGAACAGTCAGTGAAAGATGTTGTTGAGATTGATGATCAACAAGAACAACAACAACAATGTGCGGAAAACATGAGGGGTGAGCAATATTAAAATTATCTTCTTTCATTTTTTGTCAGTATCAAACAAGTTGCGTACACACTTGTTCTCAGAAGTAAAAAAATTATTTATAACCAAAATTTGTATAAAATTGAATGCTAAGGGGTGAGCTGCACATTCTTGATGACGAAGCAGTTTTGTGTATTTAAACAAAACAGGGCTAATTCTTTAAATGGTAGCTATAATATAAAGGTGGATGAATCTATAAATATCCAAATCCAACCTAGTGAGTACTCATCTCATGAAATTGAGATAGAATGCCTGGAGTATTACATGTACACTTTGTCCGTAGGAAAGTCTCTGTGTATAAGAGGTGAAGTAAAAACATTTTTACAGTCCAGCATGGGAGTAGGCAGTTGCTTACGGAGGGTGGGTGTCCAGGAATGATGGGTAGGTGAACTGTCCATCTCATATGACTGACTGTCGAAAAGGTGCATTACATAAAACCCAAACAAAATGAAACAGTTGATTATCTTACAGATAGAATGGATGAAAGGGAAGATTTGTCAGGTACACATCTTGGAGACTCTGGATTGTTGTTGGAATTTGAATGTACTCCGTGTGCTGCTGATGGATCAAAACTTGAAGCTGTGCATTTCTGTAAAATTTGCAAACATTTTTTGTGCAGAATTTGTTCTAAGTATCACCAACGGTTAATGAAAACTCACCCGCTTGTGATGCCAGCATCAGCTAAACAAACATATGAAACAGATCATGTGACGTTGCAGGTTGATGCTAAATGCCACTATCATCCGGAACTAGACGTAGAGGTGTATTGTGGTACACATGATATGGTTTATTGTGATCTGTGTGTCACTTTGGAGCATAGGTATTTTTTTAAAATAAGATCATTTCTATAAGGACTAATACATGTATTACTAAGCACTCACATGGAGCTAAGGTCCTTACTACTTTGACAGGGTAAATGTTAAATCTGTTAACATATGAAGGAATATTAAGATATGCATCATTCAAAAGGGCTTTTATTTGACCTTTAGAATGGTATTTTGACCCTTGAAATTAGTAAAATAAGGATTCTGACTCTTGAGAAAGGGTCAAATGTTATAACAATGGTAGGATATTTTGATGACTCCTTTTAATTATTAACAGCCAAGGCTCATATTTGACTCTCAACTTTTGATGTCTAATAAAAACCCTGTATCGGTAATAATTGTTTCTGTTTGTTCTATAACAGAGGAATCCGGTGTGTTTACCTCCCATGTATACTTTATAGCAAGAAAAAAAGTTTCTGAAATCACTATCATATTTTTGTCAATATCAAGAAAAAAATACTATTTACAGAACAGCTGTGTTAAATTTGTGATAACAATAGTAGGAAATTTTGCTGATCCCTTAAATAGTCAACAGCCATTTTTAACTTCTAATGAAAATCCTGATTCAAATGATTGTTCTAATTATGTGTTTATTTCTTATTTTCATCCGGAATTTGATCTTTATAAATCTTATGTTATATTCTAATTTAAGTTCCATGGTTACATGTGAATTTTGTATATGCATTGTATGATGTCAAATCACATGGAAAAATGAATTAAACAATGCCATTATATTTCACAGATCTTGTCCAAATGTAAGCAAAATTGGTTCTGCAGAGCATACGTCCAATCTATCAGACTTGAAGAAGTTAGAAATTGATCTAACTAGAGTTGTTCAACAACTTCAAGACACAAAACTGGTTAAAGCAAACAACCTTAAAGCTATTAAGAAAAAGATGGCTGATCTTCTAAAAGCAATCAAAATCATTAGGAAGCAGATGAACGACACATTAGATAAACTTGAGCAAAAGATAACATCAGAACTGGATGAGGAACAGAAAGGTTTGGAGGGTGAAATAGAAACTATCATGAAGTCTGCAGATGATTTGATAAACGTTTGCAACAAACATAAGCCTGACCTAGCATGTGACTATGATGATAAACATAAGTTTATCATTGACAAACTTGGTAGAAATGTTGTTTCTGATGCTGAAGTCTTCCTGAAGAAAGCTGATTTGTCCAAATATCCATCACTGAAGTTTGAACCAAATAATGTTCTACACAATTTTATCGTGCAGTCGGATCATATCGGGAAAATTGTCAGAAGTGATTCCCATTCACAGCCAATAACTACATGTACCAGAGATCGTCATGTTAAATCAAAAACTGAAAATGATTGTAAAGTTGAATCAGACACATTTAATTGTGGTATAAGCGATGTATGTCAACTTTCTAATGGAACAGTCATTCTGCTGGATTACTGTAACAGTAAGCTGAAAAGACTTGACGATCAGTTTAACGTAAATGATGTCTTCTGTTTGAACACTGTGCCGTTAGCAATATGTTCTGTGTCACCAACTGTTGTTGTTGTTTTGCTGAGCAACAGAACTTTGCAATTTGTATCTGTTGCTAATTCACTGTCTTACCAATATGATGTCTGTTTAGATAATTTAACATGTTCTATATGCACTGGGATGATATATTGTAACGATCGAATTTGGATGACCGTTGATGGGTGTATTCATATTTACAAGTTATCAGGAAATTTAGTGAAAATACTAAAAATGGATAGATATGGGCGAGAGCTTTTCCCTAATCATCCCCCAGTCCATTTAGCTGTAAGCAGTGATGAATCCCGAGTTTATGTTGCAGCATGGGAAGATAGAGTGGTTGTATTCAACAATGATGGTGATGTTATAAATGAGTTACATGATAAAAAACTGTATGGTACCAGTGGTGTATGTGTCCTTGAAGACAATGCTGTTCTGGTGGCTGGCTGTGACTCTAAGAATGTCGTCATGTTTGATAAGGATGGTAACAGTCATGGGGAACTTGTAACCAGTGAACAAATAATATTCAAGCCGTGGTCATTATGTTACAACAAAAAGAAATACTGTTTGATAGTTACTTGTAAGTCCAATACAATACAGACCTTTCAATTAAATGTGTGACTGTAAATGTTGACCTGAACCCAATCTTGCAAAACTATGGATTTCACTCCGGGTATGGCTTTATTCTGTGTGAGAAATATTTGATGAAAGGAATTTAAGTTGGTTTAGATGTGTATAAATGAAAGAATTATATAATTCTATCTTTTATTGTAAAGTTATAGGTTTTTACCATTGAATATACATACGAATGTAAAAAAATACGAAAAAAATGTTAAAAATACGAAAAAAATGCAAAAATTCAATATTTTACTGTAAAATAATAGGTTTCTAGAGTTAAATATACATGTAGCTTGACATTAACTGTCTGGAAAAGGATTTTACTACTTTCGTGGTATATATGATACAATGGATAAGACATGTCAGTTTTGTGTCAGTTTTGTGTCATTTTTTTTAGGACGTATCAAGGACTTATATACATACATCCTTGGACGTATAAACTATATATTTGTGTTCAATGAAATGTGCCTTTTAAATGTGAAATTCTGAAGAGTAACTTGGGGAATGCAGAACAAACTTTAGCTACCAAATCTTGGTGAACTTGAAACATCTGTGCAAATTGCTTACTTTTAGCAAAACAATAACCCTAGAAATATTTCATGGATTGGTTTCATATTCATAATTTTGCATGAAGGTTTATAATACGTATACTGGTCAAGTTATATTATTGATATATCCGATAAATTTGTGCATATGTAATACTAATAGAGAAATACTCTTCTGTGCACAACTTCTCCTATAATTCTCAAGTTATTTTCATTGAACTATTGTGGAACTATTGTCACTAAGTTTTGTGATTTGATCATTTTTCTTGGAAATTATGAATTATGTTGTAGAGAAATACACTCTTTTATATATCATAGAAAACTCCTTGATTTTTATGTTTTTTATATATCATTGAAAAATCCTTAAAAAGTACTTGAATTTGCGGATATACTCATTTAATTTTCCAGTCAGATGAAATCTTGATTTGAAATATTTACATGATCTGTGTGAATGAAATGCCATATACATATTCAATCTAACAAAGCATTCAACACCACGAAGCATACATCTAACAATGGTGCAGATTTTCCTTGGGAAGGATTTTTTGTCGAGCCCGCCTGCGGTGAGCTCGACATAGTCGCCACAATGGTGGTTGCGTGTCTGTACGTTGGTTAGTTAGTTAGTGAGTGAGTGAGTTAGTTAGTGTGTCCGTCCGGATCCTTGTCCGGGCTGTATCTCCCTTATGCATTGACACTTTTTAAAATAACTTGGCATAATTATTAAACACCATGAGATGGTGTGCAGTGCGCAAAATCCAGGTCTCTATCTCAAAGGTCAAGGTCACACTTAGAGGTCAAACGTCAAAAATGAGCATTATAGACCTTGTCCGGGCTGTATCTCCCTTATTCATGGAAACTTTTTAAGATAACTTGGCATTATTGTTAAACACCATGAGACGGTGTGCAGTGCGCAAAATCCAGGTCTCTAGCTCAAAGGTCAAGGTCACACTTAGAGGTCAAACATCAAAAATGAGCATTATAAACCTTGTCCGGGCTGTATCTCCCTTATGCATAGAAACTTTTTATGATAACTTGGCATAATTGTTAAACACCATGAGGGGGTGTGCAGTGCGTAAGGTCCAGGTCTCTATCTCAAAGGTCAAGGTCACACTTAGAGGTCAAACATAAAAAATAATCGTTATACACCTTGTCAGGGCTGTGTCTCCCTTATGCATAGAATTATTTAAAAATGACTTGCCATAATACAATGCGACCATGTGTCTTGGGCAACACCCAGATTTTTATAGGTCAAAGGTCAAGATTACACATTCGGTCAAATATATTTTCCTTGTCTGGGCTGTAACTTCTGTTTGCATTCAAGGATTTTTAAATAAATTGGTATAAAAGTTTACTTCAATGAAATGATGTGTCATGAATATCACCCATACTTGTAGTTCAAAGGTCAAGATCACAAACTGGCTAAACAGGGGCTCGACATGTTGCCCTTGGGCTTCTAGTTTGAAAATCAGCTAGCACTCCAATTCGGGCACGCATTAAAATGGTGATATTAGCTTGGTCAGCTAAATAAATTACGCATCTAGTCATATCTATTGTATACATCAATTCAAATAAATGTAAAATGTTTGTCAAGAACGGTTTATAACTTAATTTCGACCGCATAAGAATACATTATCATTCAATTTTTACTTCTCAAATTATACAACCACAAGAAGAACACATTAAACAATTGCAGACTGGCTATTAGTTGGTGTCTACGCTTGTAGCTTTCACCCAATGGAAGGAAGAGTTTCCTCTGAATCATCCAAAAGAATGGGGAATTTCTTTATTCAAGTCTCATCTATGTATACAACATATATATATCGTATTGCAGTCGATTGCTACTTCTGGCATCGGATATTGAACTTAATCCCGGTCCTTCTGAGGACACAGTGTTGATTTTAAAACAAATGAGGGAATCATATGATAAATTAGATAATAAACTCTCTGAATCTCATGCTAAACTACAGAGTACCATAAACAAAGTTAAACATGAAGTCGCTGGCGTAAAAAAACGAAATGAATTGATGCTGATATCTACAAAATCAACTCTACTATGAATGAAATTCGGCATACTCAGCACAGATTTGAGGAGAGGTTAACAAATATTGAGCAGAGACTTAAAAACAATGAACATGATACAGAAATTGTGCGCAATGATGTTGGCTACCTATCACTGCATGATGAAATGTCATGTGATGCGCTTATTTCCATAGAAAAACAGCTTAATATCATCGATTCTGATCGCTTAAAGTGCAACTTGCGCCTGTTTGGTCTGAATGAAATTGAAGACGACACTAAATCTCTTAAACAGGTAGTTGAGGATTCGCTGTCGAAGGCTTCTAAGGACCATGACATACCTGGAGACTCCATTATTAAGGCTAAACGAATTGGCGAACGTCGGGATGGCAAACCTCAAATGGTTTTGGTTACCTTCCGTAACCTTGACGATAAACTAAAACTGTTTGAATTCCGAAATGAACTGAGGCAAATTGGGTTACGTATTTCCAACGATATTACCTATCTCCAAAGGCAGGAACTTGCTCAATTAAGGAAGCAAGGCTATATTGGCTATTATAAGAACGGTGAACTACATAAAACCCCGATATCTGAAGGCAGCAATGGTCGTGTATTCAGACGTGCTCAGCGACCCAGTGAGATGCAAGGCATTAATGCCTCAGATAATCATACCGCATCTGTTACAGAGCCTATTCAAGTTGACTATGATGGTGGCCAACACCCTACACAATGTGTGAATAACTTCATTAACTTTATTTCCTGGAATATTGAGGGTTTAAAAAACAAACTTTCTTGTGCTGATATTGTAAATGATTTGCTCAAATATGATGTTATTGGTCTACAGGAGACCTGGGACTTAAATTATGATTACTGTGCTAGATATTTTGATAATTATACTGCGTTTACTTTAAATGCCATATTGTCTATTAAAGGCGGTCGTAATATGGGTGGCGTTATTGTACTTGTAAAAAATACGCTTTGCAGAAATGTTTCTAGAATATGTAATACTTTTAGATATGGGGTTTTGCTTAGATTGGATAAAGTATTGTTTGACTCAGAAACTGACTATGTTTATTGCTGTTTATATTTTCCTCCCGAATCTTCTCCATTTTATAAAGGTTGTAGTATTAATACTAAGGGTGTCAAAAGTCTAGAAAACTTATTAATTGAGGAAAACTTGTTTGATTTTCATTAATACTATGTGGTGACTTTAATGTCTCATGTAGACAATGTTCCGGAGTTAGTTGATGTTGCTGAAATCTTGAATAATGATATTGGTATTCCTAGATTTTCTTGTGATAAAGTCATAAATAAATTTGGCCATGAATTGATAGATTTTTGCAAAGCATATTGTCAATATATTGTGAATGACGGGTTTGGTAGTGATAAAGGTAAAGGGGATTTCACTTTTGTAGGCCAACAGGGCTCTACTCTTATTGATTATTTTATTGTCTCTAAGAGTGTCATTGATCATATCTCTGATTTTATTGTACATGACTGCACTGAGAGTTCGCATTGTGCCCTCAGTCTAAGTATTAAAACAACATATAGAACTAATTCTAGCGATAACCAATCTTCTACATATATTGATATAAACGAGAAAAGCAAAGACTCATATGTTAACCTTTTACAGGATAGTAACTTACAGGGGTGTTTTTATGTATTTGATAGATTGGTAGAAGACCACTCAATTGGTATTGATATTGTATTGTCCCAATTTGAAAATGCAATTCTTGATATATCAAACACCTTTGTTCGGAAGAAACAAGTTTTTGCCGGCCAAAAAAAGAACTCTGGTTTGACAGTACATGTAAGGAGTCTAAAAAGAAGGCTATGAAATATTTAAGGAACTTTCGCAGATTGAGAACTAATGAGGCCCTCTGTCAATATTTAACCTTCAAAAATGAATATAAAAACATATGTAACAGTAAAAGAACTGATTATTACAGAAAATATTTGAAAAATCTTTAATTCTTAACTCTTCGATTACAAATTCTAAAACATTTTGGGGTGAGATTAGAAAGCTTATCAAAATTGCTAAGCCGAATCCACAAATATCCCCGGATGAATGGTACAAACATTTTAGTACTCGATCTGTTTGGAGATAATACACATGAGTCTGTACATAATAATTATGTCATTCATGCCATAAAAACTGATGAGATAAGTGATACGCTGTTTAACTCACCCATTACTAATGATGAAATAATGGCGGGAATCAAAGCGCTGGATATAAAGAAGGCGTGTTCGGGTAAATTTATCCCTGCTCATTTTATTTTTGGGAGTGAGATATTACTTCCCTGCATGCAGAAATTGTTTAATCGTATTTTTGATAGGGGTGAATTTCCCTCTGCTTAGGCTATGTCTATTATCGTCCTCCTACATAAAAAAGGTAGCATTAATTCTCCAGACAATTACAGAGGTATATATTGCTCTATTGGATGTTTTAAGTAAAGTGTATATTTCTATTATTGCCAAAAGATCGACTTTTTATGCTGAAGCATACTCTAAAATTACTGAATGCCAAGCAGGATTCAGAAGTAAATATTCTACTATAGATAATGCTTTTATTTTATACACTGTTATTAACAAATACCTAAGTATGAAACGTAGGCCTTTGTATGTATGTAGCCTTCATTAATTTCAAGAAGGCTTTTGACTCAGTAGATCATCAAATTTTATTCAACATACTAAAAATAGATGGTATATATGGCAAACTATATGATTCAATTATTTCAGTCTATAAAAGTGTCAAAGCTGCAGCTCGTACTAATAAAGGAATCACTGCAGATTTTTCTTGCCCTATTGGTTTAAGACAGGGCTGTAGTCTAAGCCCCATTTAATTTTCTTTGTTCATCAATGAACTAAGTGATTTCATAAGTAACAGTGGTCTTAAAGGGATTCAATTATTCCCTGAGTTAACTGAAATATTTTTACTAATGTTTGCTGACGATGTAGCATTCTTAGCTGATACTGTCGTAGGATTACAACGAAGGCTAAATATTTTACATGATTATTGCGATAGATTTAAGATCGATGTTAATGTTAATAAAACAAAAATAGTTGTTTTTAAAAATGGCAGTAGACTTTCTAGACATGAGAAATGGAGTTACAATGCTGAGAATATTGAAGTAGTTAGTTCGTTTACTTATGTTGGAGTTCATTTTACGAGATCTCTTTCCATTTTAGAAATGTCCAAATTCATGAATACAAAAGCCAAAGTGGCCTTAATTTTTGTCTTACAAAGAATATAAAATCACATTTGGCCTTGAGCCATATATTACTTGTATTGATGTTGTAAAATTTAGAAAATGTCTCTTCATTTAGAAACTCATCTCGTTGCCTTATGATTGAAAAGGGTAGACATTATCATATTTAAAGAGAATTTAGATACTGTGCATTTGTGAATGTATATTAGAAGATGAGATCCATTTTGCATTAGTATGTCCTTTATATAAAGATTTGAGAGATCAGTATATTCCATCTATGCTAATTATGCCTCCTTATGATATTAAATTCAAAAAACTTATGTCTTCCAAAAATGAAAATTTGATTAGAAACTTTGCTATGTATTTATATTTTGCTTACAAAGAAGATCAGAATTTCTTGCCAACTATGAATAATTTTGTATTTTACAATTTCATCTTATATTGCACTGTAAAAAGTATGGTCATTATTATGTTTTACAGAGAATCTTATTATTTTGATAATTTAAATAGCATTTTAGTTTATGAGCTATGTTGATTAACATGTCTTTATGTCTAGGTATGTTACCATGTCTCAAAACGTTATCTGGATAATCTTAATACTTTTGAATATTATGTGTCTATAGTAATGTTACACATATATCTATAATCTTGTAACTACAATTTCTCAAAATGAGATCCTGATCATATCTTGATTATTTGGAAAATGTTGTATTTGTACTATCTATGTAAACTTCTATCTCTATATATGTCTTGTAAACCAATATGTCTCTAGCTTATGCTGTAATGTTATGTATTTTTATGCAATGTAAATATTATTGTGTATTGGCCAGTGGCCTGCATGTCACAATAAAATAAACTTGTATATATATTGCACATAACATAAAACAAAAATTATATATAGCCGCTCATACTAAGAGTTATAAGAGACATTATTTACATTATAATAAAACATCAAATTATCACATGGTACATGTATAAAAGATTTTGATATTACATAATACATGTATGGTTAATACTTCATGCCAATAAGTGAGCTTGACCCCTTTGCGAAAAAGTGATCAGGATAAAAAGAGATTAAAACAATATTGTGTGCTTAAGAATTGATCTGGGCCAGCCACTGTCTGCTTGAACGATTCAAGATCAGGCATGGTAGCAATGTGCTCAGGTAACCTGTTTCAAAAAAATGTGGTTTTGGGAAAACAGAAAAAAAAAAATATATGTCTGGTTAACCTGGTTGAGACATGCAAGAGAGATAGCAACAAGAAGATGATACATTTTTTGGAAAATATATAATATAAAACTATACATTTAAAGAAATAAATCAACCGTTATTAGACATCACCACGCTCGAAGTTTTTTCCCTTTTATTCACAATAACGCATTTAAATATTGAAAGCGATTTGTAAGATCTGGCTTATAATTACCTTAATTGGTTCTTTTTGAAATGTGTATTAATACATTACAATTTTTCTTTGAATAAGAAAAATAGCGCATAAATGTGTATGTGTCTAACCTCTATTATATTCAGTAATGAAAACGGACCAAAAAAAACAAAGGGAGTTAAATCTTCTTACAGCTCACAAATTTATAGGCGTCTAACCTCAATTCAGTGATATAAGCGGTCCAAAAAAACAAGGGAGTTAAGTCAACGCCGAACTGGAAGAAGTATAAATACTTTCAAAAGTTAGTTTGGGAAAGATTTAAGTAAGTTTACGACAAAAAGCGCTCACATTACGATAATCAATGTGTTAAAAACCTATTTGTCAACAATTTTTCTTGATTTCAATTTGTTATCATGACGTAAAGTCGTCATTTCCACATTTATCTGTGCGCTCAATATTTTCGTGAAAAATTTACGGGTGCTAGTGTACTTTTCTCCCCGCCAGGTAATTTGAATTTTTCCAACGTGGTTCAACTATGGACTAAAGTAAGATGGTATGAAGCTGCTAATAATATTATAACAGGTGTGTGATTCTTCCTCCTTTGAGCTGATTTCCTCAATTTTGCCTTAAATTCTTGGAAAGAAAAGGGTCCATGCAGATTCAGTCTGACCAGGGATGCTACAAGGCTCTCAGAAACGCTTTATTACACGAAGGACTTATATCTATACATGGATTCGCAACCTCCATATTTACTAATTTAACAGTTAAAAGTCATCAAATCCCGCGGTAATGACTTGGGAATCAACAGGATTTCATGCTCTTGTTTACAATGGCGAAAATACAAAAATATTGGTGATTATCCGAATGTTGATAACAGCGAAAATATCCGTTGGATTCCAAATGGTTGATCTCGGAGAAGAAAGGATTATAATAGATGTCCACCATTTTGGAATTTAAAATGTTTGACTGATGCTTTTTCAATGCTTATACTTAGACATTATGGATTATAAATTACATCCTTAACCAATTTCCCGTGCCCAATTGCCAGGTGTTTTTTAGTATTATTAAGGTCGTAAACACACAATTTACAGCTGTCGGACAATGCAGAGTATATAGCAATGCATTGTGGGATCGTCTCTCGATATCGTTTGAGCTAATTTTAGCAGTTGCGAAAACATGTATGTATATAAGTCCTTGATTACGCATATTTTGACACATACTTTTTGGAAAAGGACGCTAAATAAATCTGAGCACGAGTTCCCACGACACATAAAAATTTACAAAAAAGGTTCCAATGGGTCGTCCCAACATGCATAATCATCTGAGCGTACAATCCACTTGTCAAGGCAGAGCTTATGTTTGTAACAGTTATGCGTCCTAAGCCAATCAGAATTCAAGGTTTTCCAATAATCAACACAGGTGCAAGGTCGTGTTGCATATTTATAAATTTTATATGTTGTGGTTTGCTTCTGTTGGAGGTAATCCTGGAACTACCTAAATCTTTAATCACTCTGGAGGTTGAAAATGAGTCAAAAGTGAAAGTGTATGGACAAGTATTATAGAGTTTGATAAATGTCTCAAGGTGAACACGCTCAGAATGGCTCAGCGCAATACTGTCGTAACTTGTTCTTATTTCAATATGAGTTACGACACTATTGCGCTGAACCCTCGACTGATGATTAACAATTACACGTTGATATAAGGAGTAAGATTTGATTAAAATTTAAATGTTATAATTTGAGTTGTGTTGTGAAATCTGATTTTAACTCCCAGGCAGACTTAAGTGTTCTTATATTTTACTTCAGACTAACTGCTGTGCTATGAAAATTGGAAATATGAAAAATATAAGTATGAGTTACTTATGTATGTAACTTAAATATTTTTGAAGGAGTTAATTTTTATTTACAGTAAACTAACAGAATAGATATGAAAAGAAATCATGTCGAAGATCAGTCTAGTGATGACGATGAAATCTATCAGCAAAAAAACACAAAGAAAAAAAATGACACGCTTTTCTGTGACATATGTTCTAAACAATACAAAAACATGATTACATTGAGGCAGCATATGAAAGGTCATATAGCAAGAAGAAAATGTGAGCTGTGTTACAGATCTTACGTCCGTCTAGAAGATCTACGCAATCATGAGAAAAATGTGCACGGGATATGCATCAACATTAAAAAGGAAAACGATCATTCTTCATTTTCATGCAGTTTTTGTGGTAAAATTTTTAATCAAAAATCTCATCTCAATCGACACGAGTCAGAGGTACATGGACATGTTACAGTGAAGCAACGTCGAAGCCAATTTTCATGTCTATACTGTGACCAAGAATTTCTAGAATATAGTGTATTATTTCAACATGTGAAAGAAAATCATGATCTTAATAAACAACCAGAACTTGCAAATACTGGTACTCAAACTGAACAGTCAGTGAAAGATGTTGTTGGGATAAATAATCAACGAGAACAGCAACAACAACAACAACAACAACAATGTGCGGAAAACATGAGTGGTGAGCAATATTTAAATTATCTTCTTTCATTTTCGCTGATATCAGACAGGTGCGTACATTAAGTGCATGCATACAGACAGGTGCGTACATTAAGTGCATGCATACAGACAGGTGCATACATTAAGTGCATGCATACAGACAGGTGCATACATTAAGTGCATGCATACAGACAGGTGCGTACATTAAGTGCATGCATACAGACAGGTGCGTACATTAAGTGCATGCATACAGACAGGTGCGTACATTAAGTGCATGCATACAGACAGGTGCATACATTAAGTGCATGCATACAGACAGGTGCATACATTAAGTGCATGCATACAGACAGGTGCGTACATTAAGTGCATGCATACAGACAGGTGCATACATTAAGTGCATGCATACAGACAGGTGCATACAGTGCATGCATACAAACAGGTGCATACATTAAGTGCATGCATACAGACAGATACATGCATTAAGTGCATGCATACAGACAGGTGCGTATATTAAGTGCATGCATACAGACAGATACGTACATTAAGTGCATGCATACACTTGCACTTACATGTAGTAGTTAAAAATTGATGACCAAAATTTGTATAAAATTGAATGCTAATTTGCTGGGGGGGGGGGGGGGGCTTTGAGCTTGAAGACGAAGCAGTTTTAATATATAAATATCCAAGTCTATCCGAGTGAGTAGTACTGTCCGCTCTCATGGGATTTGAGATCATAATTCCAGTCTCATAGAATGCCTGCAGTATTACATGTGTGTACACCTTTAGAATGCCTGTTTAAGAGGTCAAGTAAAAACAGTTTTAATATCAAGCATTGACTTTAGATGGTCCTGAGACCAATTATGAATCTTAATCTGATGTATATCTTTTAGATATTACCAATATTTGTTATAAAGTACAATCATGTATTCTGAAACAAAATATGCCAATTGTAGCATACTTACTCTGGGTATGACAATGTAACACATACACCAAATATTCTTATAAACATTGATACTATTAGACCAGTGAGTCTTCATGTTAATTTTTACTAGATCTGAATGTTCGTCTGTTAAACGCTTAGTTTCGAAACACTTTACGTGAGGAACTTCCGAAGGCGGCAGTTTAGTAAAGGTCACTGACTTCAAATCTCTAACCTCTCACTGATAAGGGGTTGTGGGTTTGAGCCCAGCTACCTACCCAGGGGTGTGATTCTTCCTCCTTTCAGCTGATTTCCTCTTTTTTGTCTTAAAATATTTGAAACAAAAGTGTCCAGATTCAGTCTGACCTACTCAAAAAATATGTTTTTGCAAGCATGAAGGGGTGGGGTTAGGGTATTTCAGCCTTTTTGCTCTTAGAGCAGTCACACCCCTGCTACCATGTCTCTTTATGTGAGAAGGTAGACAGTTGCTTACGGATGATGGGAGTCTAGTACTGGTTCTTCCCAGGATTGATGGATTGGTTAGTGAATTGCCCGCCTCATATGACTGACTGTTGAAAAGGGGCTTAAAACACAAACAAACAAAATAAAACAGTTGATTTTTTTACAGGTAGAGTGAATGAAGGGCAAGATTTGTCAGATACACATGTTGGAGACTCTGGATTGTTGTTGGAATTTGAATGTACTCCGTGTGCTGCTGATGGGTCAAAAGTTGAAGCTGTCCATTTCTGTCAAAGTTGCAAAGATTTTTTGTGTACAACTTGTTCTAAGTATCACCAACAGCTAATGAAAACTCACCCGCTTGTGATGCCAGCATCAGCTAAACAAACATATGAAACAGATCATGTGACGTTGCAGGTTGATGCTAAATGCCACTATCATCCGGAACTAGACGTAGAGGTGTATTGTGGTACACATGATATGGTTTATTGTGATCTGTGTGTCACTTTGGAGCATAGGTATTTTTTAAAAATAAGATCATTTCTATAAGGACTAATACATGTATTACTAAGCACTCACATGGAGCTAAGGTCCTTACTACTTTGACAGGGAAATGTCCGCCTCGTGCAAAATTTGGAATAATGCAAATGCCTTGGAGGCAAATGTCTTTTAGGAAAATGTCCTGTTTGCGTATTATTTATCATAGCTTAGCTAATAAAATAACATATTTTTTCATTGAGCAAATTAAATCTGTATACATATAAAGGAATATTAAGATATGCATCATTCAAAAGGGCTTTTATTTAACCTTTAGAATGGTATTTTGACCCTTGAAATTAGTAAAATAAGGATTCTGACTCTTGATAATTTATACCAAAGGGTCAAATGTTATAACAATAGTAGGATAATTTGATGACTCCTTTAATTATTAACAGCCAAGGCTCATATTTGACTCTCAACTTTTGATGTCTAATAAAAACCCTGTATCGGTCGTAATAGTTTCTGTTTGTTCTATAACAGAGGAATCCGGTGTGTTTTCCTCCCATGTATACTTTATAGCAAGAAAAAATATTTCCAAAATCACTATCATATTTTTGTCAATATCAAGAAAAAAATACTATTTACAGAACAGCTGTGTTAAATTTGTGATTACGATAGTAGGAAATTTTGCTGATTCCTTAAATAATCAACAACCATTTTTAACTGCTAATGAAAATCCTGATTCAAATGATTGTTCTAATTAATTTAAAATATGTGTTTATTTCTTGTTTTCATCCTTAACTTGATCTTTAAAAATCTGTTGTATTTTAATTTAAGTTCCATGGTTACACATGTATTTTGTATATGCATTGTACGATGTCAAATCACATGGAATAATGAATTAAACAATGCCATTATATTTCACAGATCTTGTCCAAATGTAAGCAAAATTGGTTCTGCAGAGCATATGTCCAATCTATCAGACTTGAAGAAGTTAGAAATTGATCTAACTAGAGTTGTTCGACAACTTCAAGACACAAAACTGGTTAAAGCAAACAACCTTAAAGCTATTAAGAAAAAGATGGCTGATCTTCTAAAAGCAATCAAAGTCATTAGGAAACAGATGAACGACACATTAGATGAACTTGAGCAGAAGATAACATCAGAACTGGATGAGGAACAGAAAGGTTTGGAGGGTGAAATAGAAACTATCATGAAGTCTACGGATGATTTGATAAATGTTTGCAACAAACATAAGCCTGACCTAGCATGTGACTATGATGATAAACATAAGTTTATCATTGACAAACTTGGTAGAAATGTTGTTTCTGATGCTGAAGTCTTCCTGAAGAAAGCTGATTTGTCTAAACATCCATCACTGAAATTTGAACCAAATAATGTTCTACACAATTTTATCATGCAGTCAGATCATATTGGGAAAATTGTCAGAAGTGATTCCCATTCACAGCCAATAACTACATGTACCAGAGATCGTCATGTTAAATCACAAACTGAAAATGATTGTAAAGTTGAATCAGACACATTTAATTGTGGTATAAGCGATGTATGTCAACTTTCTAACGGAACAGTCATTCTGCTAGATTACTGTAACAGTAAGCTGAAAAGACTTGACAATCAGTTTAACGTAAAGGATGTCTTCTGTTTGAACACTGTGCCATTAGCAATATGTTCTGTGTCGCCAACTGATGTTGTTGTTTTGCTGAACAACAGAACTTTTCAATTTGTATCTGTTGCTAATTCACTGTCTTACCAATATGATGTCTGTTTAGATAATTTAACATGTTCTATATGCACTGGGATGATATATTGTAACGATCGAATTTGGATGACCGTTGATGGGTGTATTCATATTTACAAGTTATCAGGAAATTTAGTGAAAATATTAAAAATGGATAGATATGGGCGAGAGCTTTTCCCTAATCATCCCCCAGTCCATTTAGCTGTAAGCAGTGATGAATCCCGAGTTTATGTTGCAGCATGGGAAGATAGGGTGGTTGTATTCAACAATGATGGTGATGTTATAAATGAGTTACATGATAAAAAACTGTATGGTACCAGTGGTGTATGTGTCCTTGAAGACAATGCTGTTCTGGTGGCTGGCTGTGACTCTAAGAATGTCGTCATGTTTGATAAGGATGGTAACAGTCATGGGGAACTTGTAAGCAGTGAACAAATAATATTCAAGCCGTGGTCATTATGTTACAACAAAAAGAAATACTGTTTGATAGTTACTTGTAAGTCTAATACAATACAGACCTTTCAATTAAATGTGTGACTGTCAATGTTGACCTGAACCCAATCAAAGATTCTTGCAGAATTACCAGTTTGATCAAAGGAATTTGAAGTTGGTTTAAAGGCATGCTAAAGAATGGAGTCAAGTATTATATATTATACATGTAATTATATTATACATGTAATTATATATTATACATGTAATTATATATTATACATGTATGTAGCATGACTCTTGAACTTAGTAATGAAATTCAATATTACTGAGGTTAATATTTAACAGGCTGGAAAAAAAGATTTTACTATGTTTGCGATATATGATTGTGATACAATTAAAACATGTTAATTTTGTTTTATGTATCACAGACGTATCAGCTATATATTCATGTTGAAATGTGCCTTAGATGTGAAATTCTGGAGAGTTGCTCTGAAGGCAACCCCTTACAACAACACTAGAACAACCTAGCTACTAAATCTAGGTCAACTTGAAACATCTGTGCGAACTCTTGATTTTCTTACTTTTAGCAAAATAATACACACAGTGCAACCTCTTGAAAGCAACACCCTTTGGGAGAGGAAAATCATGTTGTTGTTGAGAAGTTGTTGTTCTAGAGTGGTTAAATTAATAGTTAAATCATACAGTGGTAAAACATCATTTTGTTGTTAAAGGAAGGTTGTTGCTCGATAGAGGGCCACTCTGGAGAAGTTGCACTGTACATGTTTATATATATATATTCTTCTTTTACTTATTTGACTCCATGTTTGGAGAGCATTATACATAAAGTAACAATATAACATGTATACAAATGTATATATACATATCACCATTTTGATGATCAGAGGAGCTATTAATTGCTCATATAAAATAAATTTGGTATTCTTTATATATAATTTTTAATGATATGTTTATATTTGTGTAATTACACTTCTTATTAACCAGGTTTTCTGAAGGAAAATACAGGTTACTAGTATTGGATTGACAAGTGTGGTCATGTTCTTCTCTGTTTACATTTCTTACCGGATTTCAATCCAACTTTCACAGAAATATTGTCACCAAGTGGCCTAATCTGCTCAGATTTGGTTGGAGGTTGATCATCATGTATAGATGATGTTATGTGTAAATATTTACAGATACTGTGGTTATTGATATTACTATGATTTATCCTGGTGTTGATTTTTTCATGTTTTACTGTTTCAAATTCTTCTTCACTTGATAACTTAATTGCATCAGACCAGTCAACATTTCCAGTCATTCTTGCTTACATCAAGTGAAATAACTGAAGTGTACAATATCAGATTACAAGTTACAAGTGCATCTGATACATGCTGTATATATTTCACCATGAATTCTGTAAAAAAGACTACCTACCAGCCCAAAGTTTTATGTAAATACACAGGTATGTAAATTTGCTTCATTTTCAATGTATTTCTTATTAAGCTGAAAATAAATTTGTTAGGAGTGCTCCAACCTACTCAAGAAATTCCTAGGACATTTTAATTAATTTTTATATAGTAAAAGAATCCCTACCTAGCTACCCAGAGCTAAAATTCTGGATCAGAGCACTCCAAACTTATTTTTTATTTTCAGCTTGCTTTAAATACCTATTGCTGTTAAGATTTTGTTATTAAATCTCCAGAATTGTTCTTACTGTACTGCTCATATTGAAACCTTTATTTTCTTCATTTATATGCGATACTCGTCTAATTATAAATAGTTGTTGTTTTTATAACTTGAGCTAGTATTATAGAAAAATTGATCTTAAGTTGAGAGGTTTTGAAACACTCTATGTTGTCTGTTCCATACCTAAGAAATATATATAGTAAAACCTCTCCAGAGCGGCCCTCTGTAGAGCAACAACCTCTCTATAACAACACCTTTAAAGTTTGATAGTTGATAATGATATTTACTATAAATTTAACCTCTGTTGAGCAACAACCTCTAAATAACGGTCAATATTTGCTGCTCCCACAGGGTGTTGCTCTACTGAGGTTGTACTGTATGCTACACTTAATTGATAGAAATAAAACTACATTTTGTATATACATTTGTATTTCATATGTGATTTTGATGAATGCAATGTATTTGGAGTAGTCCATGACCTTGAATAAAGTGACATTATGAAGGAAAAGTAAGTAAAATATTCTTTAAACAAAGTACTGAAAGTACTCATGGAAAATGAACAGATACTAAGACTTTCATTGCAACACCAAACACCAGTGAAGTTATCATTTACATTGATTGTTTTGAATAAATAAGCATATTTTGAAAATTAGTGTAAATCAGATTCTAGTGAATACATGTATATATTTTTATATGTTAACATATCTGTCAGCAGGAAAATGTATCATGTTTATATTTGATATTGTTGATTTATTTCAGTTTTATTATTGGCCCATATGAATGGTAACAGTTATTTATGGTGTTCTCTTGTGAAGGCTAGGTCATCACTCTTAGATATCAACAAATTTTAACAGACTTGGTGTGTTCAATGTGTCGACCAGTGGCAATGAATCAACTTATATGTAAATTGCTAGGTTAGTGAATGATCGATTGAAGTGCTTTATCTACATCAAGGTGTTTATAATGATAATTGTTTTAATTCTTATGGTAGGGTGCTGCTATGTTACTTAAATCTTGTTATGCTTATAAGAAAGGTACTTGTTACAATGTAATAGAATGATCAACTTGTGATCAACATTATTAGACATGCTTTTGATACAGCAGCTTAAAAGATTTATTGTCTGATTTTATTGTTGTGGACTGATATTGTTCATTTTACTTAGTCAAGTGTTGACCAGGCCCCAAGGTTATAATACTTACAAACGGTCTCCGAGCTCAAATTTCAATTCCATTCTCAAAGTATTATGATTGAAAAGGAGCTGATTATACCCCCAGATATGAAATATATGGGGGCTATATTGGATTTAGTGATAGTTCTAGTTAATTTTTAAATACATATTCAGGTCGATTATGATGTAAAGATTTATGTATCAATAATATCAGTAATGTCCAATGATAATTGACATAGAAACATGAAAAGGCAAGAAATGAGATTTGAGCTCGTAGACTGATAAAATGTTTTATAACCTCGGTGCCAGCATAGATGGTATTACAGTTAAACATATATTTACAGTGAACTTTGATTTAAATAAAGAGTTAGATACAGTGAATTATCCCCCCCCCCCCCAATCAAATAAGACATTCTTAATTTCATTGTAATATACAGACATAATGAAATACCATAAAAAATCAGGTGTACATTATAAGCATGTTCTGATGTAGTTACTATAGTTACTTCATAGTGATACATATGCTACTTTTAAATCCTTATTGAATGTTGAAAAATATCTATGCATCGATATACCATTCTCATTTAGAAAATCACTTGTACGCTTCAGATGCTCAAACCATAAACTAAACATCGAACTAGGAAGACATTACGGAATAGAACGATCCGATAGAATATGTTTATATTGCTTCATTCACTTCAATCATTTGATATTAGAAAACAAATACCATGCATTCTTTATATGTCCAAAATATTCTGAAATAAGAGAATGATACTTATTTAATTGGTATACTGGAAGATGTGATACTTCTGATTTTAAAAATTTAATGAGAAATGAAAATCGTGTTGTTTTAAAAAAGTAGCACTATATGTATCAAACCTAATGCAGTGCATTGATACATTACAATAGAACATCTTATGGCATTAAATTAGGCACCTTTACATTTGTAGAAACGTATTCATATTTCAACTTTTGTGAGAAAATGTTCTGACACATATTCCTTTTTTCATGAGATCATGGTACATTGTTATATACTTTTACATTTGTACTTTTGTTCAGTATCCTTGAGACTTTTTCTTAAAATTTGTTGTGGATACAACAATATATATTAGATAACTTCGTGAACATGTATATATATGTATGTATTTTGGGTCGGTGGCCTTTATTCACGAAATAAACTTGTAAAACTTCTTGTAAGTTTTAAGCTTCATATGTCATATTGTAAAATAATATTTATGTTTGAATAATGATGTATGAACCAGATGTGACAGTATTTCTTTAAAATCAAATATGTACAATGCTTATTTTATAGCAGTATCATCAGGGCAAATATCTTATTACTATTTTAGATGTGTTTTCAGAAGAACGTCCTTAGTATGATGGTGTAACTTGTCAGAATGATGTGAACATTTAGTGTCAATACAGGGTTATAATTATTAGTAAGCTATTGTGTTTTTGTTAATTTAATCTGGAACTTGTTTGATGCTGTTTTATTGTTAAACAAGGGAGGTAATCCCAAACAAAGTTTGTACTGTTATAGTAAGAGTTATTTATCCTGGCAAAGATTTTGTAATACTTATCTCCAATTTCATAATGAAGTCTATGAGAAACAGACCAAGAGTAAGCAAGTCTCTGCACTGACAAGTAATTGAAATATAGAACATGCTGTAAAATGTTAAGAGATACTTGGCAGATCTTTTTAGGACTATTGGGATTTTTGTTCGCGGTGCTCTGTCAATGTGGTAGTGCAATGTTCTATATTTTATTTCTCCTACTAGTATTATACATTATAGTGAAAGTGTATAAGATTATAATGTACTTACCAATTTTATACTCTTTCAGATTCAGAGTCACTGATAACATGTTAGTTGTTTTATATTTTCAGTCTTTATTGTAGATGTCTACTCTGTTCATACTTCATGTTGACAGATCACATGGACTACAGCATTCAACTACTTAGAAGATTCACTCTTGTTCTGGTCTATGTATATACATGGTTTCATAGATTTATTTAAGCTGAGAAAACTCAAATTATGTCAGTTAAAGTCATGTCCATCAGTGAGTTAAGGCCACAATTTTGAACATTGACCCCTCTGAACATAAGAACAATGTTCATTCTTTGGCACACATTTATTGAGTTAATGGACCAAATAAACTTCTATATAAAGATCACCTGTACATACAGATCACATGACTTCTCTCCCCTTCTTTTTTTCTTTACAAACCGGAGGTGGTATAAATTTATGTTTGTCTAAGCTTAGATATATCTGAAATGAATATTTAATGATTCTGATTGTAAATTAAGTTTTATTTATTACTAACTGGATAAGATAATGAACACATTTTTTATGCTCGTTATTTTAACTATTTTTTGTAAATGGTCAGTATGCTTTTTTTACAGTTATTTTAAAATTTTGATAGATTCTGATTAGTTTTCTAGGACACAACATTTTCATTCAATACTAGTAATTGTTCAAACACAGTACATTGTATCTGTCTACTTTCACATTACTCTTATTTTATGTTGTGGATAGATTTTGATTATCACAGTCACTGATTTATACATAGGATGTAGCATTAATTCCTTGTCTTACATTTTTCAAACAGGCCATTTTTCAAACCAAATTGAAAAATTGCTCTTACTTTGTACAACCACACCATTATTCTGTCTTAATATTTGACTCCCTGCATTCTGATGTTTGTACATTTTTATTATCAAAATTGTCCACACCATGTGGTCATGTTCTTTGTATAATGTAATGACTTTTTAATTACATGTATGTGATTTATTTCTAGTTGAGTGAACTACATGTATTACTATTCTGGTGAGATAGATCTGTTATTAGAATTTTGATTGTTTTAACAACTTTTTTTTGTCAAGTATTTTGTAAATGAGCATCAAAAAGTTTGAAGATTTCCTTGGTTAAACATGTGATATATATTATGTGATACTTTTTACCACTATTGAAAATTTACACATTTTGGAGCAATTTTTAGTGTTAAGAAGTCAGTTACAGAAATTATTGATTAATTAAATCTGCTCGTTTCTGGTTATCCACCAATCCGAATTTTCTATTAGGTCGGAATAACGATACATCCTCTTTCTTGTTTTTCACCTTTTAAAAGAGCCAAAATCCCTGACATACCTACGCTGTTTAAAGAATACATTTTATGTTACCAGAAACCAACATTTTAAAGCCTTACTGTACTGTGATTGGTTTACTATACTGATGTGGGATGCTTCAAGTTTCATCATTGAGTTCTTTATTCTAAGATACTTATCAGAACTGAGAAGTAATCAGGCTAACATTAATTAACCTGTATACCTATACTGGTCCATATTTCTGTGATGTACAGGTAGGAGACATAATGTCGGAGACCCAACCTATGATTTAAGTCATAGATTCATTCAGAGAAGTTGACTGTATGTTGATTATTTTTATGCCCCCCCTTCAAAGAAGAGGGGGTATATTGTTTTGCTAGCCTGTCGGTCTGTCTGTCTGTCTGTCGGTAGACCAGTTAGTTTCCAATGGATAACTTGTCAACGGATTGACCGATGGGCCTGATACTTCGCAGGTACATTGGCCCTGGACAGTAGATGACCCCTATTGAAATTGGGGTCACTAGGTCAAAGGTCACTGTGACATTGAGTGTGAAAATCGTTTCCGATCGATAACTCGTCAACGGATTGACCGATAGGTCTGATACTTCGCAGGTGCATTGGCCTTGGACAGTAGTTGACCCCTATTGAAATTGGGGTCACTAGGTCAAAGGTCACTGTGACATTGAGTGTGAAAATTGTTTCCGATAGATAACTCGTCAACGGATTGACTGATGGGCCTGATATTTTGCAGGTGCATTGGCCTTGGACACTAGGTGACCCCTATTGAAATTGGGGTCACTAGATCAAAGGTCACTGTGACATTGAGTGTGAAAATCGTTTCCGATCGATAACTCTTCAACGGATTGACTGATTGGCCTTATACTTCGCAGGTGCATTGGCCTCGGACACTAGGTGACCCCTATTGAAATTGGGGTCACTAGGTCAAAGGTCAAGGCCACTGTGACATGCAGTGTGAAAAACGTTTCCCATCGATAACTCGTCACAGAATTGACTGACGGGCCTGATACTTTGCAGGTGCATTGGCCTTTGACAGTAGATGACCCCTTTTGAAATTGGGGTCACTAGGTCAAAGGTCACTGTGTCATGGAGTGTGAAAATCGTTTGAGCGATAACTCTGTGTCAAGGCCTTGTTTGGGGGGCATATGTCTCCGACCGTGGAGCTCTTGTTGTCAGTATTTCTTGAGTGATTTTTTCACTTGGCAAGAAGCATATACCTTAACATAATGATAATAGTGAAGTATAAAAAATACTATTTATGTATGATAAAAGCATTTTAGACTTATAAATGCAACTACTTCCATTTTAATGGTGTTGGTAAATGTATAATCCTTATTCAGTCTGTTTGTTGTGAGTTCTAGGTCAGGTATTGTGTGATTTTATAAACCTGTCAAAGCTACATTATTTCATGGTCGATGCAAGCATTCATTTTTAGCTTCTATGTGACACTGATAACTTTCATAACGACAGTTTTTGTTTTTAAACCAATGTATGGTGTATGATTTATATATAATGGAACAATTAAGTAAAATTAACGAAAGCTAATGACTGTGGTATGAATCTAAAAATAAAGGCATTCAGCGACCGTGTAATTATTTAGCTTTGACAGTTTAATATAATCACACTACATGTGTATAAATATTCTATTATTGATGTTATTGTTTGTTTGAACACTGAAACGTGACTTAAAATAATTATTATAGCAATGCAGGCAGGCTTTTTTACTCTCAAATAAAGACAACATTGCTTCCAATATTGATGGATTTCATGCTATATGTAATTAATTAGGAAATTCATATTGGCATAGTTATTTGTCCTAGGTTCGCTGCATTGGCCTGAGCTAGCCTAAAAGGCTTCTGTAGGCCAGGGATGTAACATAGCATCCCTGTGTTGGCCAATACAGCAAACCTCGGACAAGGAACTCGGCTAATAGGAATTTCCCTAATTAATAATATTTTATTAATAACTATCTAATTTTTGTTTCATTTATAAAAGAAAATCATTTAGAAAGTTGAATGAAAGAAATGGCTGATATTAGTTTCTAAATGACTCTGTAATATTAGATAGTTAATTAATAATGTTTTTTATTTGCTTTATGCAAGCACAGTATGTTTTTTGTGTTGATTAAAAAACAATAAAAGCTGCTTAAATAAAAATATTTATTTGTTGTCATAGAATAATTAATGTCTTGTTCTCACGCAAATATTTATGGATGAATTTCTTTGGGCAACGAGTCCTATGTAGAAATTTCTGTGGTAGAAAATTCCGAAGACAAATCTTTATATTGGGTTGAAAGCTCCAAGTACGAATCTGATTGGGTGAAAAATTCTGGGGAGTCTGAAGAATCTTCTTTGAAAAGAAATTTGAACAAACGAAAGAAAATAAATTGAAACTTTATTTTTCCCATTAGATCATTCATCCATTAATTTTCAGTGAGTGCAAGTCAAATTTACAGCATATATAAGTTACAAAGTCAAATAATACCTAGCAACTTCTAATGTTGTTATCCTTCAGATGAAGGTACAGCAATATAAATAGATAATTTTATAAAATAGTATAATTGTATAAATTACAGGCAATATTGTTCTTATTACAAATATGTGCCGTATATGAATGTGTTCTTATCCAAATCAAGTAAATAATTAAAACAGCCAGTCATAACAGCTTTCAAACAAGACATTACATAAAGCAAAAAAATCTGATCATAAAACATTCAATATATAATATCATAGAATCTGCTTACAAGAATTAACCCAACAAACAGTATTTTGTAAAGCATGATCAGCCATTTTGATTTGGAAAAATGATTAGCCAATTAAAACAGCTTTTACAGATTAGAAGACCATGTGACATGAAATACACCAATGAAAATAGTTGTTACAACAAATTCTATTTTCTCTTGAGAGCCAATAGTAAATTTATATGTGAAAATTTGTACACACAATAGTGTGTGGGTTTGGGGTGTAGTGGATAAGATGCCAGACTGATAACCCGGAGATCATGAGTTCAAACCCTACTAAGGTAAGAAAATTTATAAATTGTATAAAATTGTATATAAATTGTAATATGTATGTATGTACACTAACTAGATGACTAACCCTCCTAACAAACTAATATGAGCACTACTAACATGTGTGCACAAATCACATACTAACAGTAAATACTAACACGAGTGCTTGTAACATCCCCTAACCTGTCGCACCATAACATGTACACCACTTACACCTAACATACAAGCAAGTAACAATAACTATATACATGTAATACAACAACCTATCAGATAAATATTTTCATTTGAACAAAAATATATTTCAATTGTTTTTTAACAAAACAAATTTCTGATTTCAATTTTTTTAATGCATCAGTATGCTCTTATGGTCTATTTTATCAATAAAGCCCCCTGGTTATCAGGAAAATTTAGTTATTTTTTATGAAAAAAAAATAACAGTCAAAGGGAGGTAATAATTGTCTCCCTTTGACTGTCAGATCTGCTGTTTCCTGATAATCAGGGGTTTTATTGATAAAATAGACCAAATGAGCATACTGGTGCATTAAAAAAATTGAAATTAGAATTTTTTGGGTTAAAATGAAAATATAGAGCATAATAGAACAACTGGTGCATTTAAAGATACAGAAAAGTAATAAAAAAATAACTTTTTTGTGAATTTTTTTTCTTTAAGTCATGGTTACAGATAACAAACAACTGACTTACCGGGTATTTGAAAAAAGACTAAATTATTTTTATACAAGTCATCATCAAAGTATTAAACATAGCAATCATTATTTATTTAGATCGCTTTCTTGTAAGAACTAAATTGAAAAAGAAGTCTTTATGTTCAGCAAATCTTACTTTTTTGAAAATAGAAATTATGAATATAAGAATGCAATTAACAAAACATATAAACTTTAATTATATAAAACTACACACTACCAGGCATCCACAAACATATAAGAATGAATTGATCAAAACTATAGGAAATTGTTACTGGTTTTATATATAATCAAAATAGTCAATTTTTTCATTAAGTTTTTGTTCAAAATGTCACAAGTGAATTTAAAACTAAATTGATTAATTATTACACTGTCAAGGTATAGAAATATTGTATGAAAGGCTCAGTGTATGTACATGTATTTATACAAGCAGACAGTCAGACACATACATGTATAAACTGTTAAGGTAGTGGGATCGTAATGGACAAGTTTTCAAACTTTTATTTCTTTACTATTTTTATAATCGCCAAACATGTACAGATTTATTTGCAAAGTCTTATAAACTTTCACCGTCCCGAAAAAAAAGAAGATTTTATAACAGTCCTGACCTCAAAATTCAAAAACAAGAGGGCCAAGATGGCCCTATATCGCTCACATGACAATCACTGTTCACTCATTAAAACAGTGTTTTGAACCGGTGACCTAGTTTTTGACCCCAGATGAACCATGTTAGAACTTGTCCTACATATAAATAAGACAAACATTCTGTCAAAATTTGGTGAAGATCCAATCAAAAACATGAAAACTACAGCATAGACAAGGTTTTCCTAAGATTTTACTTTGTGTCTTAGTTTTTGACCCCAGATGACCTATGTTCAAATTTGTCTTACATATCATTAAGACAAACAGTCTGACTAGTTTTGCTGAAGATACGATCAAAATTTGACATTTGACGCACGACGCCGGCAGAGAGTGATCCTAATAGCACACCTTGTCACTTTGTGACATGTGAGCTAAAAATCAAGTTTTCATGAATTCTCTTCGAAGGGGCTGAACAGAATTGGACAAGCCTAGTTGCTACAGATAATAAAATGAAAAATTTTAGCATCATATCAGTTCATATAACTTTTACATAGATATGAATAACCTTACTGTGAAAAGTCAAGATAATATATGTATAAACTCTTATGAAACTTTTATCACACATAAACAGTTTCTTAAATCAAGTTGATAAAAAACTCAATCAAACAATGAATAAGTTTGTTATAATAAATTGTTAAATCAGGCAGATTTCAAATCTGACATTCTACATTAGCTAAGGTAAAGTAAAGGAAACGAAAGGATTGATAAAGACTCAAAACTAAACAATGATTAAAGTTCAAAACACACAGAAAATGTACTCGAAAAACAATCTGTTATAATATCGTAGGCAGACCTTGACAGTGTGTAGGTGTTTTATCTTCATTATGTTGACTGAACAAAACATTTCAGCAAATAAAACGCTATCATTAAAACACAGAATAAACACGAAACAGCACTTTGTACCAAATGGCTCATGTCAACAATTACACATTAAAAACATGACAAAAACTTGAGGTATATCTCACCATCAGTATGTACCCCTATCTTTAATACTCAATATTGATCAAATAGAGGTAATAAAAAGTTCATCTCATTTTTATTATATTAGGCATACTGAATCATATTAAAATCTATTGCGTTATCAATATATAAATGTTCAAATATATAGCTGACTACAGATATCATATGCATTCTGACCATTGAATTATCATTAAGTATGATGATTTACAGCATATTGTTTGTTTATTTGTTTAGTGACGTTTTATGGCGCATCGACTACAAATATTTATAGCATAAAAACATGAAAGTTCATTAAATTTTATCCAACAACTTGCCCACATTTGTAAGTAAAGGGAATGATTCAAACCCAAATACTTTAAATTAAGAAACTTTGGGGTCACAGTCATACTTAAAGGTCAGTCAGATAACCTTAAAACACACTTTTTTGACATGATGAGTATCTAAAATATTTTATGAACAATACCCACCACCAACACCAAACGCACCCTGAGATAACTTATGGTTAGGCAGTAACAGGTTTGAGATCTGTTGAAGAGCCAGTAGACTGGCATGTGCGTTCCCTTGACGTAACTGTTCATCAATGATCTCTTCCAACTCTCTACGAAATGACTCGCTGTTAAGTATGAGCGAGACTCGACTTCGGTCCGACATCTGTTTGATGTCTTCTTTCACTTCTGCAGGACGTCGTAAATTCTTCTGGTACTCATCACATTCTGGATCTGAAGGTAAAAAAGTTCATACAATGTATTTAATTATGTCGTAAGAATATAGATCATTCCTCTATTATCTAAATCACTGACTGAAATTGTTTAACCATCCATTCACATCTAGCCCATTGCTGATCACACCCACATAAGGAAAGTAAATTTAGGCCCAATTCTCGCCCCCCCCCCCCCTCCTCTCTCGAGGTGTTAGGAGAAAATATTACAGCCCGTCATCAATAAACTCTTACATTACTCAAGTCAAGTGCATGAAATAACAGCTAACTGATATGTTGATGGGTGAGTCATAGTAATATCAAACAGAACAAGTGCTACAATAATTTATCACCATCATACATGGATTTCATACAAAGGAAGTGTTAAACGTAAGATAAATATATTGCAGATATTTTGCAGACTTATACAGAGTTCAAATATCACAGACGGTGTGTCATAAAAAAGAACACACTAAAGTGGTTTAATGCACCAAGCTATTCTGTCCAGACAGTTTATGAGATAATCCATGATCCCTCCAAACAGGCAACGCCAAGAGAAAACTTTAGCCAATCCAAATATGCAGGCCATAAAACAAACAGCAACATTTTCACAGTCACACTTACAGGCTATTAACACTTAATTTGATGAAATTTATTAAGTAATCAAACAATTCATAAAGAATAGGAAGGAATCGAGACACCAGAAAGGTCGAGTTAATTCTCTAAATAAATAATGTCATTGCCGCAAGACCTTGACATTGAATTGCAGGATGCTGGAATGAAAGTAATACATTACTAAAAGGTCAGTGTTTTCATGCAATAAACATTTCTTCCAATTATGGTTCCATCAACTACATACAGTATAGTCACAGCCTTTCTAATTAACTTAATTGTAGGCACATTCTGAGACATCCTCTCATGAATAATTCAATACCAGCCTCATGAACGACACATCTTGCTCAATTTATACACAAGACTGTAGTCTGTGAATGCAACATATGGGAAGAAGAAATATTCAACAGTCTGTTCAATATAAAACGTTGCATGTTAGACAGTGAAATAGTTCTATGATACCAAGTCCCCAAAGACTTGTTCTACATTAGAACAAAATTTACACTTCAGCAAGAGTTTAGCACTTGTAAGAATGCAGCATGAATTCACTTGGCAATGCAATCCATCTGAATTTTGTACATTCAAACCAGAAAGAAATTGCTTTCACATGTGGCGACTTTAGGCAAGTAAGCTGTCAATGTTGTCCCTGCAGACGGCTCATGGACTTAACATGCAATGTCTAGCCAGTTAAACAGTATCACATTGTATTTCTGAATACACAATTATATATGATGGCTTTACATACAACCAGTGAAAATGCTACCAAGATATTGCAAAAATAATCTTATGAAGGAAATGTAAATGCTATCAAGTCAAGAGGTGTAATTAATTTTTTAGTGAAATGACATTTTACACAAGGAAATAATGAATGCAGTAGCCAAATAATGCACAAGACAGTCTTACTATGAAAGGTACAAAATTAAATAACATTAATCTCCCATTTGAATGGTTACATGATTGTAAATGTGTAAAATATGATGACTTGGAGAAATACATACACTTCACTACAGTATTTATATCTAGATTTCTTCACTTGGCACATTGAACACAATTTCCAGCCAACAAATCAAAACAATCATCATCTAGGATAGAAACATGTTCTGGCAGATATTTCACATAATAAACCTTATGTTTTTCCAGATCATAGTTAAAACACCTACTGGTACCAACCATGCATCCACTAGACTACAATACACCAACCACACACTAGATGTTTTGTTTGTTTCTTTATTTGAGTTGTATGCCCCTTTCCAACAGTCATGGTCATACGAGGCAGACAGTTCACCAAACCATCGTTCCTGGGAAGAACCAGTACTAGACTCCTATCCTCCATAAGCAACTGCCTACTTTCTCACCATACTGGATGTACAACAAACAAACAGACAGACTGCACCATTCATTGACTTCATACTTAAATCATTCATGGAAACATCACCATGGCAAAAAGTGAGAATAAGATCGACAGCATTAATTTTGTTCACCAGGTTTAACACAAAGACAATAAGAAGAATAAAGTCCCAGTAGACAAGTATTCAATATTGTATATACCCGAAATAGGTGAACAATCAATGACAACAGACAATATAATTATATAGTGGTGGCTGGCAAAAATTATTGACATGAAGTGGTAGACTATAAGGGAGACAAGAACAATCAGATCTGTAGAAATACAGTAGATGTCCCCCACCCACTGTACTTGATGTCACATAACCACCAAGTTTTTAAAGATGAACATATAAAACATACAGCTTCAGGCTATTTGATACATTGATTGACTATGAATATTGTGGTTTACAATAATTATACATAATAGAAATATAAAACACTGAGTTAATACAGCAGAGGCCAAGCAGAACATGATCATCTATCTTCATATTACAGTAAGTTTTTATTGACTTCTTTAAAAAGAATCAATTTCTCACTAAGACTGCAATGGTGATATATAAGCACATATACACACTTAATAATACCAGGAAATTATAATATACAATATACATACAATAACGATATTTTCTAACTAGCTTTAAAAATGTATATGTATTTCACCTAAGTAAACTTTTAACATAGATGATTGGGAACTAAATTAGGTCCAACAAACATTAGGTACAAGATACATTACACAATAAGCCTATGTATCTTGTGTAACACTGTTTATCATTTACATGATGTATATTTCAGTTGTGGGTAACAATTGCTTCCCAACAAGCACCAGAAAAGTTACTTGGTGTGAATGAATGGCAAGAGCCAAATGACATCTCAATCCCAAGACATTGTTCTTTGATGGTCAATTTTTGTAGACTGAACATGTAACTGATTGAGTCTTCAACTGTGAATTTTCAATCAAGAAACATGTGGCAATATTAACTACACAACAAGCAGACTACATCCCCATTAGGAACATGATTACATATTAATTGACCACAAGACTATACCAAGAAGTCAGTCATGTGATCTTTGAAATCCGAGATTACACCTATATACAATATTATCAAAGTACTGCCTAGGCATAGAATATACAATATCAAACACTACAGAGCACTGAGATGATAATACCCCATATGATGTAAATGTTTTATATTGATACAGAGATACAAATAGACTTAGGTGCATCGACTGAACACTTTACCATAATTAACTATGACAATTATATGATTCTGAGTAAATGTCAACAAGAAAATCACCAATCCTCTGAAAGTCACGATGAATGCCAAGATAAAGCTTCAATTAAAACAACAAGGTAGAGTTTAAAAATGACATTGGATGTGATCCATCATAATTTAAGAAGATCAAAGAACAAGAATGTGATTTTTATCACATCATTAACAAGCAAATTTTTGTACCATTTCCGCACCACTTACAGCATAACTGGCCACAAAATGCAGAATGTGATGAGTTCAAAAGCTTGCACAAGAACATGTAGGAAGTTAATGATAGTTGAACACATAGCTAGAAATTCGACAATTTTGATAAACTGATACATTGAGTCATGAACAAATTTACAAGAAATCAAGTTCTGAATTGTGGCTATTGAAGTTCTAATGAAAAAGAATAATGAATAAATGAACTCAGAATGGACCTCCATGCCAAGAGAACAAATAACGAGGGAGAGTAATTTGATACTGTAGTTAGAGAGATAAATGAATAGATACTGGATGGAGCAAGTGATAAAAATATCGACCTAAGATTATCTGCTGGAAATACAAGATACACACATAACAAGAGGGCCAAGATGGCCCTATATCGCTCACATGACAATCACTGTTCACTCATTAAAACATTGTTTTGAACCGGTGACCTAGTTTTTGACCCCAGATGACCTATGTTCGAATTTGTCTTACATATCATTAAGACAAACAGTCTGACTAGGTTTGGTGAAGATACGATCAAAATTTGACATCTACAGTGTTAATAAGCTTTTCCTAAGATTTGACCTTGTGACCTGGTTCTTGACCCTAGGTGACCCATATTTGAACTTGTCCTTAATATCATTAAGACAAACAATCTGACAAGGTTTGGCCAAGATCCAATCAAAACCATGACATTTAGAGCTTTTACAAGATTTTTACCTAAGATTTGACCTTGTGACCCAGTTTTTGAACCCGGCTGACCCATGTTCATCCTTCACCCACATATCATTGAGGCAAACATTTTGACAAGGTTTGGTGAAGATCCAATTAAAACTGTGACATCTACAGTGTTAACAAAGTTTTCCTAAGATTTGACCTGGTGACCTAGTTATTGACCCCAGATGACCCATATTTATACTTGACCTTTATATTATTAAAACAAATGATTTGACAAAGTTTGGTGAAGATCCAATAATAACTGTGAAATCTACAGTGTTAACATGGTTTTTCATAAGATTTGACCTAGCGACCTAGTTTTTGACCCAAGATGACCCATGTTCGAACTCGTCCAAGATATTATGAAGACAAACATTCTGACAAGGTTTCATGATCATCCAATCAAAACAGTGACTTCTAGAGTGTTCACAAGTTTTTCCAGCAATTTGCCCTAGTGACCTAATTTTACTACAGAAATTACCCATTATCAAACTTGACCTACATATTATTAAAATAAACATTCTGACAAAGTTTCATGAAGATAATGTCAAAACAGTGATTTCTAAAGTGTTCACAAGGTTTTCCCTTATTTGGCCCTGGTGACCTAGTTTTTGACCCCAAATGGCCCAATATCAAACTCGTCCGAGATTTTGTTGATATTAACATTCTGACCCAGTTTTGCTAAAATTGAGCCAAAAATGTGGCCCCTAGTGTGGTCACAACAGAAAGTTTGACGACGCACGACGCACACTGCACGACGCCGGACGGAGAGTGATCCTAATAGCTCACTTTGTGACATGTGAGCTAAAAAAAGGGCAAATGAAATAGCATACATTATTTTTATCTACTAACTATCTGGAATAAAATATCAAAAGAAGAAAATCTTTTACCATCTATAACTAAAGATGTACAAATTTAAATAATACTACCGTCCAAAAGTTGACGCACTGAACATGTTATAGGAAAGCACACAATTACTCATGTATTGCTTATGTTTTGTAAGAAAGAAGTCAATTATCAAGCAATACAATGATATGATTGTTTGAATTAAACTTTACATTTCTGAAGTAAAAATCATGTAATATTATTCATATGCAATGAATAAATTATTGAATTTATTTAGCAACTATGTTCAATGTATATCATATTGAATAACATACAATAATTGAAAAAAAAAATTTTTTTTCAGAATATTTCAATTTATTCTGCTGATATCACATATCTCTTATTTTAAAGCTATTGCAATTAATAAATCAAATTGAAAATATAAACAATGCATTTCAAGCACTATAAAATATAAATGCATAATAACAAAATGTCATTTACTTAGAAGCTATTGAGAAGCTTTTGATCCGAACTACTCCTAAAAACAAATCACATTTGTTACCAATGGAAAACCATCAATATTTAGGACTGTAAAAATGTTTCTTAGTTCATCTACACCAGATTGTCTATATATATAATTTGATACTGAATATTCAATCCTGAGCCAGTAATGATTTCTGCAGTTGGCCGCATATGAATTCCAGAACTTATGAGATGATCTAATGACCTAAAGCTTTAAACTTTTCAGTGTTAAATTAAATAATACAGATCATTTTAACAACCACTGGTGAAAATCTTGCAGTAAGAAGATCAGATACATCACTAAGTTCAATAAGATGACTTAGAGACTCCACTTCCGCATCAGTGTTGTGTGCATTTAAGATACACTTATATGACAGCACTGTTCAAAATCTTCATGTTACAGTGACAGTCCTATAATCTGCTTCCTATCAAACTGTTCATACAACTAGATACTGATTGCAGCCAAACATATAACGGGTTTCCCAGAAACAAACAGTTTTTCTGTTTCTTCAAAACATATTCCAGTAAATCTTTCGGCTTCAGCTGTTATTTGCATAAGAAGTTGGACATAAGTACCAAAATGTTTACCAGACAGTGAAACTTGATCTCCACTGCTGCAAACTGGGTAATGTGGAGCCTTCCAGAACTACAAACTGAACACCATGCTCCCTCCGGTTGCCCTTTTTGAAAATGCTCAGGTCCTGTAGAGATTGTCATGACGAACCAATTAAGATATGAAGTTCGATGATTGCAGGTGATAGCGTTTTGATTTAATAGGCAAGGTTAAATTTCGGTACAGGCAAACAAAGGGCCATAAATCTGCTAAAAATGATCGAATCACAAAACCCAAACAATATGTGCTGGTGAACTTGGTGACAATAGTTCTATCAAAGTTTGGTAAAAATCCCTTGAGAAATACAGAAGAAGTTGCAAACAAGAGTATTTACTCTATATATTACATATGCACAAAATAAACGAAGGGCCATAATTTCGTCAAAATTTATCAATTCATAAAACCTTTACAACATGCATTGGGTATTTCGATAACAATAGTTCCATGAAAGTTTTATCAAAATCCCTTGAGAAAACAAGGAAAAAAGAGTACTTCGCTGTTACAATCACACAAAATAAACAAAGGGCCATAATTCCGTAAAAAATGATCGAATCACAAAACCCGGAATATTTGTGTGGGGGTTCTTGGTAACAACAAGTCTGTGAAAGTTTCATTAAAATCCCATGAAAAATGTAGGAGTCGTATCCTAAAAAAAATGCCGGATTTTTTTAGAACACAATGACCCTGTGACCTTGACCTTTGACCTACTGACCTGAAAATGCACATGAAGAGTCGGCAGTTTTTATTTCCCCTGATTTGACGCATGATTCTGATGCAGTCAGACAGTTCAATAACCAAATGAATAACAACCTTAAAGAAAAAATACATTTCTCCCACCATGTACAATTCAGTGATGGTTGCGCTGCTCAATTTAAATCTAAGAAGCCATTCCAGCATGTATCAGAAAGTAGGACGCCTACTATGGAGAGGGCCTTTTTTGAATAAATTTGATGCAACCATTTTGGAATACACAAGTTTTGATGCTGACAGTACTGAAGATGAAGTCCAGGTGGAAAAAGATTCTATTCTGGATATGGTAAGTGGCCTAATGTCAGACGAGATATCAGATGAATGTAATCTTGTTGAAAAGACATCGTCAGAGACAACCTGTATTGAAGACCAAGAGGCCCTGCAAGATTGCCTGCCAGCTGAGGATCATGAAGTTAACCCTGTGTCTTCTAGTGAAGACCTATTATTATTTATATAAATATTTTATATAATATATGCAATGCACATGACATGCTCAATTTTCTATTAACATGTAAAATGCTCACTTAAAATGTTAACATGTACTTAGATTGCTCACTCATTTGTTTCAGTGATGGTGGCCAGTCAGTGACTGATGCATCTCTGTCTGAAACAACTAGTATTGAAGAGGCCCTGCCAGGTAACCCATCAGTCGAGGCTCCTGAAGTTGCCCCTATGTGTTCTAGTGAAGACCTATTATTACCTGTGTAAGTGTTGTATATAATATATGCTAGACACATGACATGCTCAATTTTCTATTAACATGTAAAATGCTCACTTAAAATGTTAACATAAGATAACCCATCAGTCAAGGCTCCTGAAGTTACCCCCATGTGTTCTAATGAAGACAAATTACTTTCCGTGTAAGTTTGTGTATGGTTTTTGTTACTGTGTTCAATATTTTTTAAACAGCATATATATGTTATACAATGCAATGAAGCACACCTGAAATTAACAAGAGGGCCATGATGGCCCTATAAATGCTCACCAGGAGAAAAGGTCATTTGGAGATTAACATTGTTGAAGTTTTCTATACGAGTCCAAGTAAGTTCAAGTGACCCATCTGGGCTGTTTTTTATCCCATGGCCATTATATGAACAGATTTAAAAGAGGTCCATTAGACAAACCTAGATACCAAATATCTTAGCTCTAGGCCTTGTGGTTTCAGAGAAGATTTTTTTAATTTTCCTATATAAAATAGAATAAACCCCAGGACAGGGCTAATTTTGACCCTAGGGCAATAATTTGAACAAACTTGGTAGAGGTCCACTAGATAATGCTACATACCAAATATCTTAGCTCTAGGCTTTGTGGTTTCGGAGAAGAAGATTTTTCAAATTTTCCTATATAAAATAGAATAAACCCCAGGGCAGGGCCAATTTTTACTCCAGGGCCATAATTTGAACAAACTTGGTAGAGGTCCACTAGACAATGCCACATACAAAATATCTAAGCTCTAGGCCTTGCAGTTTCGGAGAAGAAGATTTTTTAAATTTTCCTATATAAGTCTATATAAATCAAGTGACCCCCGGGGCGGGGCCAATTTTAGACCTAGGGCAATAATTTGAACAAACTTGGTAGAGGTCCACTAGATAATGCTACATACCAAATATCTTAGCTCTAGGCCTTGTGGTTTCGGAGAAGAAGATTTTTCAAATTTTCCTATATAAAATAGAATAAACCCCAGGACAGGGCTAATTTTGACCCTAGGGCAATAATTTGAACAAACTTGGTAGAGGTCCACTAGATAATGCTACATACCAAATATCTTAGCTCTAGGCCTTGTGGTTTCGGAGAAGAAGATTTTTTTAATTTTCCTATATAAGTCTATATAAATCAAGTGACCCCCGGGGCGGGACCAAGTTTAGACCAAGGGCAATAATTTGAACAAACTTGGTAGAGGTCCACTAGACAATGCTACATACAAAATATCTTAGCTCTAGGCCTTGTGGTTTCGGAGAAGAAGACTTTTTTAATTTTCCTATATAAGTCTATATAAATCAAGTGACCCCCGGGGCGGGGCCAATTTTGACCTTAGGGCAATAATTTGAACAAACTTGGTAGAGGTCCACTAGACAATGCTACATACCAAATATCTTAGCTCTAGGCCTTGTGGTTTCGGAGAAGATTTTTTTAAATTTTCCTATATAAAATAGAATAAACCCTAGGGCAATAATTTGAACAAACTTGGTAGAGGTCCACTAGATAATGCTACATACCAAATATCTTAGCTCTAGGCCTTGTGGTTTTGGAGAAGAAGATTTTTTAAATTTTCCTGTATAAGTCTATATAAATCAAGTGACCCCCGGGACGGGGCCAATTTTGACCCTAGGGCAATAATTTGAACAAACTTTGTAGAGGTCCACTCGACAATGCTACATACCAAATATCTTAGCTCTAGGCTTTGTGGTTTCGGAGAAGAAGATTTTTTAAATTTTCCTATATAAAATAGAATAAACCCCAGGGCAGGGCCAATTTTGACCCTAGGGCAATAATTTGAACAAACTTGGTAGAGGTCCACTAGATAATGCTACATACAAAATATCTTAGCTCTAGGCCTTGTGGTTTCGGAGAAGAAGACTTTTTTAATTTTCCTATATAAGTCTATATAAATCAAGTGACCCCCGGGGCGGGACCAAGTTTAGACCTAGGGCAATAATTTGAACAAACTTGGTTGAGGTCCACTAGATAATGCTACATACCAAATATCTTAGCTCTAGGCCTTGTGGTTTCGGAGAAGAAGATTTTTAAAATTTTCCTATATAAAATAGAATAAACCCCAGGGCAGGGCCAATTTTTACTCCAGGGCCATAATTTGAACAAACTTGGTAGAGGTCCACTAGACAATGCCACATACAAAATATCTGAGCTCTAGGCCTTGCAGTTTCGGAGAAGATGATTTTTTAAATTTTCCTATATAAGTCTATATAAATCAAGTGGCCCCCGGGGCGGGGCCAATTTTGACCTTAGGGCAATAATTTGAACAAACCTGGTAGAGGTCCACTAGACAATGCTACATACAAAATATCTTAGCTCTAGGCCTTGTGGTTTCGGAGAAGAAGACTTTTTTAATTTTCCTATATAAGTCTATATAAATCAAGTGACCCCCGGGGCGGGGCCAATTTTGACCTTAGGGCAATAATTTGAACAAACTTGGTAGAGGTCCACTAGATAATGCTACATACCAAATATCTTAGCTCTAGGCCTTGTGGTTTTGGAGAAGAAGATTTTTTAAATTTTCCTATATAAGTCTATATAAATCAAGTGTACCCCGGGGCGGGGCCAATTTTGACCCTAGGGCAATAATTTGAACAAACTTGGTAGAGGTCCACTAGACAATGCTACATACCAAATATCTTAGCTCTAGGCCTTGTGGTTTCGGAGAAGAAGATTTTTTAAATTTTCCTATATAAAATAGAATAAACCCCAGGGCAGGGCCAATTTTGGCCCTAGGGCAATAATTTGAACAAACTTGGTAGAGGTCCACTAGATAATGCTACATACAAAATATCTTAGCTCTAGGCCTTGTGGTTTCGGAGAAGAAGCCTTTTTAATTTTCCAATATAAGTCTATATAAATCAAGTGACCCCCGGGGCGGGGCCAATTTTGACCTTAGGGCAATAATTTGAACAAACTTGGTAGAGGTCGACTAGATAATGCTACATACCAAATATCTTAGCTCAAGTCTTGTGGTTTCGGAGAAGAAGATTTTTTAAATTTTCCTATATAAGTCTATATAAATCAAGTGACCCCCGGGGCGGGGCCAATTTTAGACCTAGGGCAATAATTTGAACAAACTTGGTAGAGGTCCACTAGATAATGCTACATACCAAATATCTTAGCTCTAGGCCTTGTGGTTTCGGAGAAGAAGATTTTTCAAATTTTCCTATATAAAATAGAATAAACCCCAGGACAGGGCTAATTTTGACCCTAGGGCAATAATTTGAACAAACTTGGTAGAGGTCCACTAGATAATGCTACATACCAAATATCTTAGCTCTAGGCCTTGTGGTTTCGGAGAAGAAGATTTTTTAAATTTTCCTATATAAGTCTATATAAATCAAGTGACCCCCGGGCGGGACCAATTTTAGACCTAGGGCAATAATTTGAACAAACTTGGTTGAGGTCCACTAGATAATGCTACATACCAAATATCTTAGCTCTAGGCCTTGTGGTTTCGGAGAAGAAGATTTTTCAAATTTTCCTATATAAAATAGAATAAACCCGAGGGCAGGGCCAATTTTTACTCCAGGGCCATAATTTGAACAAACTTGGTAGAGGTCCACTAGACAATGCCACATACAAAATATCTAAGCTCTAGGCCTTGCAGTTTCGGAGAAGATGATTTTTTAAATTTTCCTATATAAGTCTATATAAATCAAGTGACCCCCGGGGCGGGGCCAATTTTGACCTTAGGGCAATAATTTGAACAAACTTGGTAGAGGTCCACTAGACAATGCTACATACAAAATATCTTAGCTCTAGGCCTTGTGGTTTCGGAGAAGAAGACTTTTTTAATTTTCCTATATAAGTCTATATAAATCAAGTGACCCCCGGGGCGGGGCCAATTTTGACCTTAGGGCAATAATTTGAACAAACTTGGTAGAGGTCCACTAGACAATGCTACATACCAAATATCTTAGCTCTAGGCCTTGTGGTTTCGGAGAAGAAGATTTTTTTAAATTTTCCTATATAAAATAGAATAAACCCCAGGGCAATAATTTGAACAAACTTGGTAGAGGTCCACTAGATAATGCTACATACCAAATATCTTAGCTCTAGGCCTTGTGGTTTTGGAGAAGAAGATTTTTTAAATTTTCCTATATAAGTCTATATAAATCAAGTGACCCCCGGGGCGGGGCCAATTTTGACCCTAGGGCAATAATTTGAACAAACTTGGTAGAGGTCCACTAGACAATGCTACATACCAAATATCTTAGCTCTAGGCCTTGTGGTTTCGGAGAAGAAGATTTTTAAAATTTTCCTATATAAAATAGAATAAACCCCAGGGCAGGGCCAATTTTGACCCTAGGGCAATAATTTGAACAAACTTGGTAGAGGTCCACTAGATAATGCTACATACAAAATATCTTAGCTCTAGGCCTTGTGGTTTCGGAGAAGAAGACTTTTTTAATTTTCCTATATAAGTCTATATAAATCAAGTGACCCCCGGGGCGGGGCCAATTTTGACCTTAGGGCAATAATTTGAACAAACTTGGTAGAGGTCCACTAGATAATGCTACATACCAAATATCTTAGCTCTAGGCCTTGTGGTTTCGGAGAAGAAGATTTTTCAAATTTTCCTATATAAAATAGAATAAACCCCAGGACAGGGCTAATTTTGACCCTAGGGCAATAATTTGAACAAACTTGGTAGAGGTCCACTAGATAATGCTACATACCAAATATCTTAGCTCTAGGCCTTGTGGTTTCGGAGAAGAAGATTTTTTTAATTTTCCTATATAAGTCTATATAAATCAAGTGACCCCCGGGGCGGGACCAATTTTAGACCTAGGGCAATAATTTGAACAAACTTGGTTGAGGTCCACTAGATAATGCTACATACCAAATATCTTAGCTCTAGGCCTTGTGGTTTCGGAGAAGAAGATTTTTCAAATTTTCCTATATAAAATAGAATAAACCCCAGGGCAGGGCCAATTTTTACTCCAGGGCCATAATTTGAACAAACTTGGTAGAGGTCCACTAGACAATGCCACATACAAAATATCTAAGCTCTAGGCCTTGCAGTTTCGGAGAAGATGATTTTTTAAATTTTCCTATATAAGTCTATATAAATCAAGTGACCCCCGGGGCGGGGCCAATTTTGACCCTAGGGCAATAATTTGAACAAACTTGGTAGAGGTCCACTAGACAATGCTACATACCAAATATCTTAGCTCTAGGCCTTGTGGTTTCGGAGAAGAAGATTTTTTTAAATTTTCCTATATAAAATAGAATAAACCCCAGGGCAGGGCCAATTTTGACCCTAGGGCAATAATTTGAACAAACTTGGTAGAGGTCCACTAGATAATGCTACATACCAAATATCTTAGCTCTAGGCCTTGTGGTTTTGGAGAAGAAGATTTTTTAAATTTTCCTATATACCGGTAAGTCTATATAAATCAAGTGACCCCCGGGGCGGGGCCAATTTTGACCCTAGGGCAATAATTTGAACAAACTTGGTAGAGGTCCACTAGACAATGCTACATACCAAATATCTTAGCTCTAGGCCTTGTGGTTTCGGAGAAGAAGATTTTTTAAATTTTCCTATATAAAATAGAATAAACCCCAGGGCAGGGCCAATTTTGACCCTAGGGCAATAATTTGAACAAACTTGGTAGAGGTCCACTAGATAATGCTACATACCAAATATCTTAGCTCTAGGCCTTGTGGTTTTGGAGAAGAAGATTTTTTAAATTTTCCTATATACCGGTAAGTCTATATAAATCAAGTGACCCCCGGGGCGGGGCCAATTTTGACCCTAGGGCAATAATTTGAACAAACTTGGTAGAGGTCCACTAGACAATGCTACATACCAAATATCTTAGCTCTAGGCCTTGTGGTTTCGGAGAAGAAGATTTTTTAAATTTTCCTATATAAAATAGAATAAATCCCAGGGCAGGGCCAATTTTGACCCTAGGGCAATAATTTGAACAAACTTGGTAGAGGTCCACTAGATAATGCTACATACAAAATATCTTAGCTCTAGGCCTTGTGGTTTCGGAGAAGAAGACTTTTTTAATTTTCCTATATAAGTCTATATAAATCAAGTGACCCCCAGGGCGGGGCCAATTTTGACCTTAGGGCAATAATTTGAACAAACTTGGTAGAGGTCCACTAGACTATGCTACACACCAAATATCAAAGCTCTAGGCATTGTTGTTTTTGACAAGAAGATTTTTTAAATTTCCTATATAAGTCTATGTAAAATCAAGTTACCCCCGTGGCGGAGCCAATTTTGACCCCAGGGGAATAATTTGAACAAACTTTGTAGAGTTCCATTAGACAATGCTACATACCAAATATCTCAGCTCTAGGCCCTGTGGTTTCGGACAAGAAGATTTTTTAAGTTTTTTCTATTTGTTGCCATAGCAACCAGAGTTTTTAATGAAATTTAATTTTTTGAACAACTTTGAAAGGGGACCACCCAAGGATCATTCCAGCCAAGTTTGGTTGCAATCGGCATAGCGGTGTAGGAGGAGATGTTGTTTTAAGTAAACATGGACGCCACGTAACGATGCACGATGGACGCAGGGCGATCACAAAAGCTCACCTTGAGCACATTCGTGCTCTGGTTAGCTAAAAAGTGCAGCTCTCATCAACATGAGACGGGTTGAAAATATGTTTCTAGTAAAATTTATGCTTTTTGGAAAGCTCTTCTCACTACAGAAAGTTTTAATTTGTGGTACAAATGTATCAGGACTTCCTTATTTTTTTTAATTAAAATGCTTAAAGGTACAATTTGGGAGAATATATTCTCATCAAACATGGGAGGTCCTTGTTGCCTGCAGTTGTGAGTCAGTTCTATAGTTGAAATTTTTTATACTGTGTTCAAAGGCATTACATGTTTCCCAGTGTACGATTAATTTCATGAATATCCCAGAGGGTTACCAGATTTTTGTATTGATAGCCCAGACATTGAGTTTCCAATAATGCAGCCATTAGATTTTAATATACAGTACAACCTCTCTAGAGCGGCCCTCTGTAGAGCAACAACCTCTCTATAACAACACCTTCAGACTTTCCCTATGCTGATATTTACTATAAATTTAACATCTGTAGAGCAACAACCTCTAAACAACAGTCAATATTTGCTGCTCCCATAGGGTCTTGTTCTACAAAAGTTGTACTGTACAGCCAAAATTGAACAAACACTATCATTATATGCCTGCAAAATTCTGGGCATTTTCTTTCTTCATTGGGAAGAGGCCTTAGCCTTTGGATTTTGGGAAATAAAAAAGCTGGGGTAAGTTTGGATTTTGGGGAAAACTGCATGATTTTAAAGAAATTTTCAATTGGGAAGTTGCCTTTAATAGGCCTCTGTTATAGAAGGAGAAAAAAACCTGAAGTTGTGAAAACAGTTTAGGCTAAAAGAGGTCAAACAGTCCATTAACTGACACATGTTGAAGTCCATTATTTGGGCAAACACATATAAAACTATGTGATTTTATGGTAGCCCACTGGGCTACTAGAAATAAAATACTTGGTACCTCGGTGCTTCCAGATTTGTCGGACTTTGTTACGATTTATTGTATTTTGTATTGTTAATAGTTGGTTAATTACGAAGATATATATGCCTTATGTTATAATGATTAACTCAGACAAACTCAAAAGAGAGAGCATGCAGTCTACACATTCTTGTCATGTCAGTTGTCAGTCAGTTCATTACTGAATCAAAATGCAAATCAGACATGTTCACATTTTCTGCTTGCATTATCATGTTTTTTTCTGCTTGTTCAATTATAACCTGATGTTCCATACAAGTTATTGATTTCTGTTCTGTTGGGTTAACTTTCTTTCAAATTGGCACTTCTTAAATAATTATTGCAGTAGTCATTATATAAATTAAATACTAAATTGACCTTTAGCTCAGTCATAAACCTTTTTTGTGCAAGATTTAACTGTGTTCAAAGAATTGGTCAGGTAGTGCAAAGGCAATGGAGCCTGATGTTGGTATTAATCTCATAAAAACTGTTTAGGATCATGGGGTGAAGGTTTCCACTATCATCATGGATGATGATACTACAACTATGGCCAGAATAGTACGGAACTTGACCATACTGTTATATAAGTGGAGTGATGTAAATCATACATCGAAACATCTAACTAATAGTCTCTTCACCTTGCAGAAGAAACACAAATTGCTGATAAATAAAATTATAGCTTATCTAAAAAAGTGCTTCAATTATGCTTTTGCACAAACGAAAGGAGATAGTGAATCATGTAAAGCACAAATACTGCAGATTGTGCCGCATGCATTTGGAGAACATTCTATGTGTGGTGAATGGTGTAGATTTCAGAGTGATCCTGATAACTATAGACATAGTTCCCTAACTAAGGACCTTTCTGGTGATGAACTCAGAAAAGATCTCGATGCTGTGTTCATTTTGTTTAGCCGCAACTCGGAAAAGATAGCCCCAGGAGGTTCGACAAGAGATGTAGAGTCATTCAACAACATGGTCGCAAGTAAAGCACCAAAAAGGTGTCATTTTTCTGCCAGCAGTAATCTCCTTTCAAGGGTTGGGTGTGCTGTTGCGCAGAAAAATATTGGTAACTCTTACTTATCAAAAATTAATGAAAGTTTAGGTTTATCCCCAGGAAGAATTCATCTACAAGAGGCAGCTTCCAGAGACACTGAACAAAAACGTCATCAAGTTTATAGTAATAAGGAGAATAAACTTAAAAAACTGCAAAGAAAATTCAAGAAAAGATTGGAAGTAAGTGCCAAAGAGAAGAAGGAGGGTACAACATATAAAACAGCTGTTGCTATGTCTGACAATGTGTACTCTGTACCAGTATTCACCCATTCACCGGATGTAATGAAAATCACCTCAATTGAACATTTGGTTTAATGTGATATTGAAACGAGTTCCTTAGCAAAAGACACATTCATTCTACAAATTGCAGCCTGTTGTGGGGATAAGACTCAGCGTTTTTTTTCCTTCTTTGCACGGGGCTGGTAAACGGACCCGTTCCCAATCTCTACCGGACCCGTCCCAATTTGAGCACGGACCTGTACCAATTTGATCAATATTGCCCTTTTCCCAATTTACTTTTAAAATATCAATCAAAATCGTTCGAAACCACCTAATAATCACTATCTCCAACACAAATTTTACTGCCGATAACGGCATTTTCACGTGTACGATGTTAGATCGAATAATTCCGAGTACGAAAAAAAATAGGTAGACTGGTTTGCCGTATAATTACGATAAAACGTGGCGCTTGGAAAGAAAACGAAACCAGTCCATTTCCCGAAAACGAGTCAAACCGAAAGTATAAATCACGACAGTATGCATGTAATATTGTAAAAAACTTAAACAGAAAGTGGTTTGATCTACTTCCAGACGTTGAACCGATTTTGACTTCATGTCTCTATTGCACCCTGCTGAGAGTGTTAACCGATTTTCGGGTCGAAAATGAGAAGTTACATACTTGTTTCGTTACGTACGTGTAGTGTTAGAGCAGAACACGATCAGCAGTGCATGACAACCAGGTAGACCTTACTCCATGCAATGCTAAGGCTCTTAATCCTCACTCTTAATAATATTTATGAGAAAATTGATGAATGTAACATGTTGTGAACTTTTCACAGGCATACACAAGCGAAACAAGAGTATCAGATACTCATGTTTTTTGAGGGACTGACATTGTACCAAATTTGACCTCATGTGACTTGCTAAAACTGTAATTTATGCACCTTATATAAAATTCCCAATTTGCCTTATTTCGCGACATGAAATTCCCAATTTGGCACTTTTCACGACGCGAAAATTCCCAATTTGATCGGTACCGGACCCGTTCCCAATGAGGTGAAAAAAAAACGCTGAAGACATTTGAGCAATATGTGATTCCACGTAAAACAATAGCTCCATCAGCATCAAGAGTTACTGGACTGACAGCAAGTGGAGGAGTTCTGTTCTTACATGGATCTCCTGTGCCTGCTGTACCTCTAGCAGATGCCTTGGCTCAGTTTATTACATGGCTTCAGAGCATTGGACAAGTAGTGCTAGTTGGACATAATTTTAAAATCTTTGATTTCCCTAGACTTATAATGGCATTTCGGGCAGTAAACTTAGAGTCGGAGTTCCTAAGTTCATGTGTTGGTGGGATTGACTCCCTGCCCATTTTTAAGAAAATCTATCCTGATATGGCCAACTACAAGCAAAGTCATTTAGTTGAATTTCTTTTGAAAGAGAAGTACTCTGCACATAATGCAGCTGAAGATGTGAGGAGTTTGATGAAAGTGTTTGAATTTTCTGAAGTTTCACATGAATGTATGTGCCAGTTCAGTTTTACTACCAAGTGGGCATTTGACAATTTGACATTTAACGATAAGACATCTGAAAATGTAAGACAATGGAAATTTTGTGTACATAGAAAGTTATATCTAAACAAATGATTACAAGAATAGGAAGTTCAGGACTACAATATTCATGTCTTCCAAAGGGATGGACTCGAAGGACTGAAAGTGCTTTTCGGTGAAAAGAATAGTGGAAAGACACGCGTTTCTACACGTAAAAAAGTTCTTCAATCTATTTCAGAACACTTGAAATCAGAATTATAAGAGTATTCTGATGTAAATAGTTAATTTACGAAGTTGGGTACTAAAACTATCCAGACGTTAGAAAGAAATTGTGCTGAAGTAAAAATAAAAGTGATGTTTTCATTTTTCACTGGATTTTTATCGTATTGCATAAATTTATTGTTTGATTTCTTTAACTTTCACCACAAATGAAATTATTCAAGCAATTCAAATGCTTATTGTCTGTTACTATTTGTTTGTTTGTTTAAATATACTTTAGACAATTATTCAGCTGTATATACTTAGGTTTTATTGAAAAATGATATGGACTGATTTTTATGAATCTGACAATATATGAACGAGAAAATGAAGACGGGGGTGCACTTAGAAATTTTCAAATATTTTAAAAAGTAGCATGGTGACATATTTGTTTTTTATTATTTTATGGTAGTAATTGGAATAATCTATCTTATGGTGAAATTTTATAAGTTTATCATGAATACTTTTTGAGAAATTTGACTTTTTGTGGGAACAGTAGTTGAAAATTTTGGGTTCATTTTGGTGTCAAGTTCGGCGCGTTATCTATAAAATGTTTGATTTTTTTTATGTAGTAGAATGAATGTATTTGTACAGAAATATACATATTGTTAAACTGTTTATTTGCTATTTTCTTTTTTGTTCAAAGACTAAGAAAATACTGTGAAAAACTGTCTGAAAAAATCCGGGACTTCATCATTCCTATGGATGAGGGGAAAAATTCTAACATGGTGATGGTCATTTTTCCCCCACCAAGTTGTTTATATAGGTTTAAAGTTTAATTGTGCAAATTTTCATGCATTTCTCATGGAAACTTCATTTGGGTGTGTATGCCTTTAACGTTAAATTTAAGGTCAGACGTCTTGGATAATGCACTGTTGTGTGCCCCACATAAAGGTTATAAAGAAGTTACTTCATTGTTTCATACATTTATTTTGATTCGGTTCTTCAGAAAATCGAGACAGAATACATGGGTGATAAATGATGTTAGGCACACCGTATTTGAATCCGATGTGGAAAGGATACTGCAACCTCCTGATCTCTCTGTGACTGGCAGTCGTCTGCTTTACACATTCTGTAGTAAGTCTTTTGATTTATTCATTACATTAGATTATGGTTCATCAATTAATTTATTTACTTCAGCTACTAATTTCTTGGATTTTATTAGGCCAGTCCTAACCGACAAGTGCCCGTTGTGCGAAAAGTTCACACAGAAATAGTTTTCACAGTATTACGTGAACTTGGTGAATTTGTCTGTGTGAACTAAAAAAGGAGTATTCTTTTAGCTTGTAATTATATTATACACTTCCTGCAGATTTTCTTCCTTAAAATTTCAGGTGACTGGCAGGAGAATTGAAATGTCACCCACTTCATGAAGTCGAGTTCTTTTGAATTTCGTTTGAATAAATATTTCAAATTTTTGAAGTTTCTTTAATATTGAGCAAATTTAATTCTTCACTGTATGAAGAGTTATTCTACTCATCTTCTGGCACATAGCGAAAGTCTTTGGTTTGAAACCACAAAGGGATTCCAAAGGGTTAAATATATTGGATAAAGTTGGACTGCTCTTGGATATGACCATTGTTCAACACAGAGCCAGTTATAAGCCCTTGTTAGGACTCAATTCCATGCAACCTGCCTCCCTGGTTGTGGTAAAGGTCGCTGACTTCAAATCACTTGTAACCTCTCACTGATAGAGGGTTGTGGGTTTAAGCCCCACTACCGACCACGTCTCTTTATGTGAGAAACTAGGCAGTTGCTTACGGAGGATGGGAGTCTAGTACTGGTTCTTCCCAGGAATGATAATTAGGTTAACTGTCCGCCTCATATGACTGATTGTTGAAAAGGGGCGTAAAACTCAAACAATTACGTGCATGCCATTCAAATTACAAGTGAAGCAGTAGCTATGGTGAGCCCCAAGGTCCCTATACACTAGGGTTGCCTTGTTAACCAGCCATTAACCAAAATCATGCAATTTTACAAAATGAAACTATCAAATTGGGATGATTTTGGACAAATGGTTGGGAGGAAGTCTTAGTAAGTTTACCAAAATAGAATCTATTTAGATATTCAGGAAATTACTTCTATGTTTCATTTTGAAGCAACTTAGACTTCCTGAACCCAATACGATCATGTGTGAGAATGGTTCTGTTGGCATGTGAGAATAATATTCACTACTAAAAATGTCTTATTTTGCAAGTATTAGTACTATTAGATTCAAATGTATCAAAACTGATGCATGTAGATTGTAAAAAAGCTGGCCGTATTTTCTGTAGGAACAACATATTAGTCCTGAAGTTTGTCAAAATAAGACATTTTCTCTACTCTAAAAAGCAGGTAAAACACAAAACACATTCACCGCCTACCATATCACTATGTTATACACACCATAGCATGTGAATAGGTAGTTAATGGGTTAAAGGCACATACTACAGCAATGATAAAGCAAAAGCAAAATCAGTATACATGTTCATAATTGTATTTTTAGATGCACCAACATAGAAAGTCGTGTCCAGTTACATCTGGATATAAAATTTAGAAATTGGTATAGATGTATACTTGATAATTTAGCAGAACATGTTTTTCTGCATGGAAGTGCACCTATTCAAGAAACGAAACACAACAAAATATCTTAAAGCAACTTCTTTTATACGGAAACGGGGTTGCATTTGAAGAGCAATGTCTCCGTTACATCACCAAAATTGTCAAAACATAAAATGACTCGTAACTTTTTTTTCTGTTGAGTATTCTTTTTAATCTTCTGTAGCATTATAGTAGGGCAAGAAACACATGTCATTATTTACAAAACAACTTTATTAATCAACTCTGAAATTTTGGGAAATTGTGGACACCAAGCAATTTGTGATGTAACAAATTTAGCTGGACAGTGAATTCTTGTTCATATACACTAATTTACTCAACATTTGTATACTTGTTATATACTGTATCCAGGAGAACCTCAAATAAAATGCATATTTTCTGCAGTATCATCATAGGAACAATACAAGTGCCACTTAAATCAAAGTACTGAAAGTACTGTCGGAATTTGATTTTTTTCATATGAGACAAGTCACTGGTGTTGAGCAACACAACACAACAATGACTGTTAGGAGAAATCCTAAATTAGGAACTGTACAGTTGATGGATATTCATGCTTAGGAATTAACATCCACCATCTCAATATTGCCATCTATTTATTAACATATTCTGATATTCATGTGCTAAATTCCATCAACCTAGCATGATGGTTATCTAAGTTATCAGATATTTCGAGTTATTTATGTAGCCCATTATCCAGCTTATAATTTTCCGAATCCATCGGTACCAAAATAAGCATTGTTGCTGTCGTATTTACTGATTTAGTACATACCGAAAAGCTCTTCAAAATGCTCCATTTTAATAATATATCTTGATTATGACAACACATCACTTTAATTGAACACTACAGTGTTAGAAACGAAATAAAATCGACCTATATAATTATTTTAGTGATAATCTGGTTTCGAAGTTTTTCGGTTTTCCATGTTTTTAGTTCCATACTCAGAACAAAATTGCTATCGATAATAGAAATGAACTGACATAAACCACTATCGATTGATTAACCGTAGTTTAAGACTTTTTCAGAAAATCTATATAATTGGTATGTGAATTATATTCAGACTTAATATCATGATGTTGGACTATATGACCGGTTTTGAAGTGAAAGTAAAAGTTTATAGTAAAAATTAAAGCTATTCGGAAACGAGCCATTATACGGCGATATTTGCCGATCTCGCTACGGAATATACCGACATCACACGATTTCATTAGTTCCATTACGATCCTTCCGTCTTAACACCAAAATACCCTTCACACTCTGTGAACCGACATAATAATTGCGAACTTCACAATAACTGTTATTGTAACTTCGCAAATTTATGTATACCGCCATTCTGTTCTCTGCACTTTGACGGGAGAACCCCACATTCTATTTTTAGAATTTATCCAACTATATATACAGTAAAACCTCGATTATTCGAATGTCATTGGGCCCTGAAAAATCATTCGGATAATCCATGGTTTCGAATAATCCATTTCAGTATGATGTACTGTTTGGAAACGATAAAATCCATACTGTCCGTATTTTACAAGGGAGTTAACTCTTGTATGCAAACACGACGTTATAATAAGAATAAAATCAAATATATAACAAACACTAATTATTTATCTTTGTTTTATGAATGTATATGAGTTAACAAATGAAACAATAATTCTTGTAAAATGAATACCCGCGTATTTATGGATTATGCAGAACACAATCCGACACAAAATTATGTCATTCACACTTTATTTATTAACGATCGACTAGGCATCGCTATCGTCCCATTCTAAAATCGAAGACGTAATGTTTTCTGTTTGGAACATTTTTTCACTAAATCATCATATTCTAGTTAGTTTTGTTTAATTGTGTTCGAATTAGTTTTTAAATTTTGAATGACGCTGAAATGCAAATAATTTCATACAGATCAACAGGTACGAACGCGTATTAACTTATTATACCCGAGATCATTGTGAAATATTCGTCGCGGTTAGTTTAAAATCGTAACAAATAATATGGTCAACTTAACGATAGTTAAACTGTTGACACGCTTTGTGTATGAATTGATGTTACACATTGTTTGTCACACGACATTTGATTCTCAATTGGCCATTGTTATCAATTGACCAGTTCGAATAATAGGTGTGAAAATACGTGCATTCGTAACTTTAGGGACCAAATAATGTATTCGGATTACACCAGGTATTCGTAAAATCCGATTCGTATAACCGGGGTTCGTTGTAGTTGAAATATATAGCGACGTAATCGGGACCATATATTTTATTCGGATAATACCGGGTATTCGGATAATCGGTGTTCGGATAATCGAGGTTTTACTGTAGCTCTAGCTGATAGTATCGATCGATACGCATTATGGATATAAACCTTAACACTGAATTACCTGTCAAAAAGTCACATATAAGATATACATCAATAGTAGATCAACCCTTAGCTGAAGGTTCGCGTCAATGTATGATTTTCAGCTGATTGTTATCAGTGCTAAACGCGTCAATTGACGAATCGTATGACCCCTTTCATTAACCAATGAAAACGATAAATCCGTTTTGGTTAGCGATCCGAAACCGATTTTGATTGGTTAAGTTATGAATATGCTTGCTATATAAGCCCTGGTAAAAGCATATTTTACTATCATTCATTCGTATTTGACCTTCAAACACGAATTACTACGCAACAAAATCCAACATGGCGGCGAAGGGTTCGACATCGATGACTTGATAGATGGAGCGAACATACGAGCCGTAATCGATATGGATCAGGCTGAAAGAGACCGGGAATTCGCCGTAGACGTACTGAATGGTTGGCGACGCGACGATACCCCACCCGCTTTGTCACCGTTCACTGGCAATCCTGGGTTAAAAGTCGACGTTCCGGACAATTCCGAGCCACTAGATTTCTTCTACATTATGTTTGACGAAAACATGTGGTCAGTCATTGCTGATCAGACGAATATTTACGCCCAGAATGTGATAGATTCTGCAGAATTGTCAACATTTTCTCGTCAGAGAAAATGGCAACCTGTTACGGTTGATGAAATGGAAGTTTTCTTTGGTCTAATTGTCTCCATGGGTTTAGTTCGTAAACCAGATGTTGTTGACTACTGGTGTAGTGATGAAACTGCAAGGACACCTTTCTTCAGTAAAAACATGTCTAAAGACAGATTTCTCAGCATAATGAGTAATTTACATCTGGCTGACAACTCCCAGGCGAATGATGACAGACTGTATAAAGTGAGGACATTCATCAACATGTTGAACAAAAACTTTGACAAGTATGAACCAGAACAGAATCTGTCATTGGATGAAGGTACCTGCCCATTCAAGGGGAGAGTTTTGTTTAGAGTTTACAATCCAGCCAAGCCAAACAAGTGGGGAATGAAACTGTATAAAGTATGTGAAAGTAGTTCTGGTTACTGCCTTGGTTTTGATGTGTACGACGGGAGTCAAGGCTGCGCTATTTATTCAGAGCTAGTTGACACTGACTTTAGTTATAGCCAGACAACTTGTGTCTGTGTTGGGTTGCTGGCTAGATGTGGACTGCTCCATAAAGGTCATGTGGTTTACATGGACAACTACTACAACAGTCCCCAGTTAATGCAGCTGATGAGTTGAGTGCTAATGACACTTATGTCTGCGGTACAGTTCGGGTCAATCGTAAGGAAATGCCGAAGTCATTCCCCCAAACAAAACTGAAGACTGGTGAAGTAGTATATAGGAGAAGAGAAAATACCCTGGTGATGAAGTTTCATGACAAGCGGGATGTCCACATGATATCAACATATCATCGAGCCACTTCCACTCTGCTAGATAGATTAGGTCGTGACGGATTACCAATTGTGAAGCCTACAGCTGTTGTCGACTATTGTAAAAACATGGGTGGTGTTGACATATCAGACCAGGTTCAACAGTACTATGAGCCACTCAGAAGGACAGTGAAGTGGTGGAAAAAACTATTTTTCCATTTATGGAATTTGATGGTAGTGAATGCTTACAAGTTGTATTTACGTTATGGAAATCCATGGAGCAAGAGATCACATCAGAATTTCCGGGCTCAATTGGTGAAGGCACTACTTGAGTCAGCTCCAAATGCGCCTAAACCACAACCGAGGGGAGGAAGGAAAGCTGAACCTATTAGTAGACTGATTGGACGCCATTTCCCCATGTTTATACCGGCTAAACCAGGTGCTAAACGCGCACATCCACAGAGAGATTGCGTTGCATGCAATCTGAAAGTGAAAGACAGAGTTGGCTACAAAAGGAAACAGACCATCTACATGTGTGATGTGTGTGAAGTGCCACTCTGTATGCCTGACTGTTTCAGAGTGTACCATACATATAAACATTACCAGAACTATTTACATGGAGGTGGTAATGAAAGTGACAGTGATTAATTTTTTTAGTGAACACCATTTTACAGGTAGCACAAAATTTAAAACTAACTACATATTTATAAAGAGTATTGAATTCTGATACATTTACATATAGGTTTTATTACTGTATCTTGTGATACAAGTGTTCTATGAAGCAAAACACCAACATACTGGAATCTACAGAATTCCTGCTAAAGTATTCAGCACTGGCAGAAAGTACCATACATAGTTTCATAGCAAGCTAAGGGTTAATGTAATTACATGCATACTTCTGTAGAGAAATTACTGACCAACTGAACGAAAGCAGAAAGTAGAACTATTTAATGCTAAACTAGTTGGTTTCTGTCCACAATCTTACAGCACACAATAGAGTAAGAGTGGGAACGGGAACCATGACATTTATGGAGCTCACGGCATTTAAGTAAATCTACGATAGCAAAGGAATTCCAAAACCTATTCCACTTTGACATGTTTCTGTCATGCAGTAGTTAACAATTATTCAGGTCATTTGAATAATTTACATAATTATATACATCTATGCAAAGTTCATAATAAATAATCTCAAAAGTGGTGTAGAAAATACATGTGTGTCAAGATGCACATGCTGTTTAGCATGCAATTTGTTCACTGTAGTACAGTGTATTCATTAAGTTAATAAATGCAATTTCTGCAAGTTTGAACAACAGACTTATGATTACTGATAATACTATTAAGATATAAAAAAAACTTACCTTTGCCAAGGCACAGGACCTTATTTACAAGACTGACAGTACTTAAAGTTTAAGGTCAAAACACCATTTGAACTCAACCAAATATCCCCAATCTCCACCCATTGAATCTTGCACTAATTTCACTGTGGAAATTGCGAAAATCCTTCGCTGTTCACTCTTTTCCGTCCCACACATGAGTATGGAGTAATTGTGATAAATAATGATCATTACTGCATCTAAACTGTTCCTTTTTTCTTCTACGTAAGTACAAAATCTGACTGTGGCGGTCGCGGAAATGCTTGTTTGTTTTACGAGTGGAAATCTAGTAATGACTTCACACAATGGGAAATCCCGAAATTATTGAGTAAGATTTTTTCAGAAAATGGAATTTATTTGGTATGTGAAATATATTCAAACTTAATTTCATGATATTGGACTATACGACAGGTTTTTAAGCGAAAATAAACGTTTATTGTAAAAAAATATAGCCATACAGAGACGAGCCGTTATATGGTGACATTTACCAATCTCGCTACGGAATATACCGACATCGCATGATTTCGCTGAGTTCCATTACGATCCTTCTGCCTTAAATACCCAAACCAATGTTCATTCATACATACACACTGATCAAGGTGTGTACAGGCAGAGACAAACTGACATAGATAATTATAATAATACATTTCTCCATTGTATGGAGGTAGGGCTAGTGACAATTTTATAACCAAACATAGTGGATTCTTGAATTATTTGCTGTCTGGAGATGAAGTCATGGCAGACCGTGGCTTCACCATTGAAGATATGTGCAGTCGCAGGGTTAAATTAAATATTCCTGCATTCATGAAAGGCAGACGTCAGTTGTCAAACAAGAAACTATTGACTCTAGAAGGATCGCAGCCGACCGAATCCATGTTGAGAGAGCAATAATGTGAATGAAATCATACAGGTTATAAAATACAAAATATAGCATCAAGTCATTAAGAAATGCAAATCAGAAAGTGCATGTAGTGGCGACTTTGTGTAACATGAGAGATTCGTTAATCAAAGACGATATCATAGAGTGACATCCAAGGACTAGATGAATTGAGAGAATAAAGTTACAATCCAGGAGAAATAAATTTATGTGTGAAATACTGTTATACAGTTATGTATTGTGTAGTATGTGTAATCATTCTTGTAAATAGAAAAATTTATAAGAAGAACCTAACTGAAGAAGAAAGGATCAAAATCTGGATGGAATCAATTGTCAAAATGAACGATAAAATAAGGGGAATAAGAAATGGGAAATATCAAATTAAAAAATAAAAGAAACACATTAAAAGAGTTGTGCATTTAAATTAACATTTACATTTTGTTCTACTGTACAGAACTGGAGATGTAAATCTAATTATTTATTCTGTGCCTCCTCATCACCTCCCTTACATTTTTTCTATTCCACAACATGAATATTACTTCCCTTGGATGTGCATACAACACTCCTTCCTGCCAAATACAAGTATTCAAAGACGGTTGGATGAAACCAAACATCTATGGAACTTTCATAGAATAAGACATCAGAGGAATGGGGACGTGCTGTCGGGTATCCCTAATGTACTTCATTCACAAACAGAATTATATGGTATATTATAAATTAAAAGACACAACTTGAAAAAACTTGGAAATAGTAAAAGAACTGTGAGAAAGTAACAATCAGCTGATTTGGCTGCATTAGCCTCAATGAAAGACTAAGATAATAAAATAGACAAATTAAAGTGTGAAAATTTGAACTTAAAAGATCAAATTGATCTGTTTTCTGATTTTGCAGTACCTGAAAAATGTATAGTCTTTATGTGCAAAAACGCAATGATAATAATGTTTGTACAGGTACATTTTCAACAATTCTTTACAGTATTGTAACCGGGTTACTTTTATCTTCTTTTTTTGGTGCTTTGTGTGACTGTGTCTCTTTTTGTATTTTAATTTACTTTGGCTCTTTTTTGTGATTGGTACTCTTCAACGTCACGTGAATTTCAGTCAATCAGCTGTTATTGTAAGAGAACGATCATATTTAAAGAAATTATTAATTACCGTAAAATTCCTAATAAATGCCCCCGGGGCGTAACATTTTGTAAAAGGGGGGCGTTAATTAAGGTAAGTTTTTTCCTAAATCCAGAAATCTGCGAAAACGGGTCAAATCAAGCCATGCGTTATTTTCGAATGTTTACAGTATTTTCGAATGTTTACAGCATCAGCCTACGTGACGTATGTCGCGTGTACATGTCTGGCAGAGCTATCCGTGACGTAATCGATCGACACCGCGTGCACAAACTGGGTTTAATCAGTGCAGTTTCATAAACATTTGTTATTGAATTACTGACACGCAATGGAGCGTAAAGAAACGTACAAATTTTACAGTGCCTCATTTAAATTGAAAGTAGTAGGCTTTGCCGAGCAAGTTGGCAATCACAAGGCCAGCAAATTATTTTATGTGGACAGAAAACGTGTTCGCGAGTGGTGCAAAACAAAAGAGACTTTGCAAGCCTGCAGGGGTCGTAAACGTGCTCCCGGCGCGGGTAGACGGGTTCGATACGCAGACATTGATCAACAGCTTATGCAGTGGTTTACTGAACGTCGCAGCAAAGGAGTGCGTGTTACAGGGAAGGCACTTAAACATGAAGCACTACGATTACATCAGCAAAATGGGTCACAGTCATTCAAGGCGTCCTGTGGATGGTTTAGGTGCTTCAAACGGCGCCATAATATTTCACTGCGTCATACTACTCATATCACCCAGAAATCAGTTGAAATCACCGACGGACTCATTGATAAATTTCTACGTTATATAATCCGCATGGCCGTTTGCGGGATTATGACTTGTCTGAAATAAGCAATATGGATGAAACGCCTGTTTACCTAGAAATGCCGGTAAAGCTACATATGAAGTTCGTGGACAGAATACAGTTTCTGTGAAATCAACGGGGCACAAGAAAGAGAAAATTACAGTCACTTTAGGTGCCTATGCAGATGGGACAAAACTTTCTCCGTTGGTGCATATGCCTGGGGTACGACCACTGCCTAATGCCGACATCCCTTGTGGAATAATAGTTTACATGTGTGGCAGCGGCAAAAAGTCATGGGCGAATGAAGACAGCATATTGTTCTGGCTGCAAAAACTCTGGGGCAAAAATCAAAGGAGCCGACGATTACTAGTATGGGACGCATTTCGCGCTCAATTTTGATGCTTTTGATCATGAGTGGAGATCTGATGACCTCACTCGTAGAGTTCCTTGTGATTTTACTGGAGTCGGTGGACCTACGGAAATCCATCCTGAGGAAGGCCAACCACATCATTATTTCAACATGATATGGGGTCAGGACATCTGAGAGCATCTAGTGACAGAGACCAACCGCTACGCAGACCAGGAACGTGAACTAAATCCCCCACCACCATTCACGTCTAAGTGGAAGCCAGTGACAGTTATAATTATGAAAGCTTTCATTGGAATGTGTATGTGTATGGGCATTTTGCGTCTGCCAGCTCGTAATGACTATTAGAGGGTGAAGAAACGTATGTTTCAAACTAACTTTAATTCTATCATGTCCCGTGATCGTTTCAACTTGATCTGGAGATACTTTAGAAGTGCCTATAGCAAACTACTTATTACCTAGTTAACCCTTATCTGTAGTAGCAATTCATAAATGAATTTTGCGTCATAACGCCGTGAAATAGATTTGAGAACCCCAACTTAACATTTGAAGACCAATAGAATGTATTTGCAAACTTAGAACGCAATTTATAACCGACCAACTTTCATTTCACTATAAACAAACAAAATGGCCACTCAGAATCGAAACTTCAATGTTGACCAAGTTATTGATCAACTTTTTGATGATAGTTCGTCTTCCAATGGAAGTGATTTGGATGTAAGTGAAGAAGATATTGATCGCGAGGTTCAATTAGACGTTGACTATGGGTGGAGTGTTGTTGATAACCCACCTACAAACATGCCATTTGTCGGATCTGTCGGACTTACATGTGCATTTCCAGCAAATCCAACACCAATGGATTGTTTGAATGTTTCGTTTGAAGCAAATATGTGGGAAATTCTGGTTATAGAGACAAACAGATATGCTGATAATTTGATATCATCAATTAAAACCAAATAGTAGGTATCACCAATGGAAACCTGTAACTATATCAGAGATGAAGGTATTCTTTGCCTTGATTATCAACATGGGACTTGTTAAAAAGACTGAACTGGAACACTTTTGGTCTAAGGATCCAACCATGTTGACCCCATTTTTTCAGGAAACATATGGCTCGTGATAGGTTCCAGTTACTCCTGTCAACATTACATTTGTGTGACAATAACCTGACAGTTGCTGAAGGTAGCCCCGGTTATGACAGGTTATTCAAGATCTGTCCATTTGTTCAAATGCTGAGCAAGATTTTTTTCAAATAGGAACCCGAGAAAGACATCAGCTTTGATGAAGGGACATGTCCATTTAAAGGTAGGGTCAAGTTCCGTGTATATAATCCTGACAAACCAAACAAATTTGGTATAAAACAATATCAAGTATGTGAAGCCTCTTCGGGATATTGTGTAGGACATTTACCATGGTTCTACTGATTGTATTCAGACTGTCCACCCCCTGGAGAGCACAGATGAAGAAGGTTATCCAATTGGATACTACGACAACCTGACAACAACAACCAAGATTGTCATCGGTCTGTTATGCCAGACTGGTTGTCTTGAAAAGGGTCATGTCATATTCATGGATAACTATTATAACTCACCAGAGTTGTTTACCGAGTTGGACTGCTTGAATACATATGCCAGTGGTACAGTAAGACGCAACAGGAGAAATGTGCCCAAGGCCTTTGGAGCAGTAAAATTACGCCAAGGCGAAGGAATATTCCGGAGAAAGGTCAACCTTCTAGTTTTTAAATTCCGGGACAAGAGAGACATACACATGCTGTACATGAGGCAACCCTGTCAGTCACCAACAAGGTAGACAGATCAACTGTACACGAGGCAACCCTGTCAGTCACCAACAAGGTAGACAGATCAACTGTACACGAGGCAACCCTGTCAGTCACCAACAAGGTAGACAGATCAACTGTACACAAGGCAACCCTGTCAGTCACCAACAAGGTAGACAGATCAACTGTACACGAGGCAACCCTGTCAGTCACCAACAAGGTAGACAGATCAACTGTACACGAGGCAACCCTGTCAGTCACCAACAAGGTAGACAGATCAACTGTACACGAGGCAACCCTGTCAGTCACCAACAAGGTAGACAGATCAATTGTACACAAGGCAACCCTGTCAGTCACCAACAAGGTAGACAGATCAACTGTACACGAGGCAACCCTGTCAGTCACCAACAAGGTAGGCAGATCAACTGTACACGAGGCAACCCTGTCAGTCACCAACAAGGTAGACAGATCAACTGTACACGAGGCAACCCTGTCAGTCACCAACAAGGTAGACAGATCAACTGTACACGAGGCAACCCTGTCAGTCACCAACAAGGTAAACAGATCAACTGTACACGAGGCAACCCTGTCAGTCACCAACAAGGTAGACAGATCAACTGTACACGAGGCAACCCTGTCAGTCACCAACAAGGTAGACAGATCAACTGTACACGAGGCAACCCTGTCAGTCACCAACAAGGTAGACAGATCAACTGTACACGAGGCAACCCTGTCAGTCACCAACAAGGTAGACAGATCAACTGTACACGAGTCAACCCTGTCAGTCACCAACAAGGTAGACAGATCAACTGTACACGAGGCAACCCTGTCAGTCACCAACAAGGTAGACAGATCAACTGTACACGAGGCAACCCTGTCAGTCACCAACAAGGTAGACAGATCAACTGTACACGAGGCAACCCTGTCAGTCACCAACAAGGTAGACAGATCAACTGTACACGAGGCAACCCTGTCAGTCACCAACAAGGTAGACAGATCAACTGTACACGAGGCAACCCTGTCAGTCACCAACAAGGTAGACAGATCTACTGTACACGAGGCAACCCTGTCAGTCACCAACAAGGTAGACAGATCAACTGTACACGAGGCAACCCTGTCAGTCACCAACAAGGTAGACAGATCAACTGTACACGAGGCAACCCTGTCAGTCACCAACAAGGTAGACAGATCAACTGTACACGAGGCAACCCTGTCAGTCACCAACAAGGTAGACAGATCAACTGTACACGAGGCAACCCTGTCAGTCACCAACAAGGTAGACAGATCAACTGGCCTACCAATTATGAAACCAACTATGATCGTACATAGTATGGGTGGCGTAGATGTCAGCCATCAAATGGTTCAGTATTATGATGTCCTTCGCAAGTCTGTCAAATGGTGGAAGAAGCTATTTTTGCATTTGTTTCAACTGCTTCTTGTCAACACATTCATCTTATACAAGAAGTATGAACCAAATGCTAGGAAAAGAGCCCATGTAGACTTCCGCAAGTTCATTGTGAAAGCTCTTATCGAAGAATCACCTGATGCACCAAGACCTTCAACTGGTGGTCGGAAATCTGGAGGGGATGTTTTGGCCTGTGATCGTCTTGTTGGGCGACACAATCTTTCAACAAGGCAAAAGAGGGTGCAAAACGTGCCAAGCCTATGAGGGATTGTGTAGTCTGCAATGTTGCTCAAAATCAACGTGCAGGGTGCAAACGTAAACAAACTGCATATCAATGGGAAGAATGTGAGAAGCCATTGTGTGTTCCAGAGTGTTTTAGGCAATTTCACACCCTAAAAAATTATAAACCTCAAACTCAGGACAGTGACTCAGAATAAAGAAAATTGTAAATAAACCTATATTGGAAAAAAGAAGTATTTACATTTAGTCTAAAGTGTCATGTTTTTTAAGGAACTAGAACTATCACTAAAGGTGATGAATACCCCCAGATGCGGCCTTGACACAGTTATTGTAACATTTTACAGAGGGAAATATAATGCATTTTCATTTTTTCAATACCTGCAAATTGTTGCTTAGATATATCCTGACCAGTTTCTAAATATACATTATATAAAAAATAACAAAGGGCCATAACTCATTAAAATTTACTTGGACAAAACCTATTGTAGACATGCACAACTTGGCAAACTACTTATCACTTCTAAGAAGTTTCACTGAATTCCTGCATGTAGTTGCTGAGAAATGGTACAGACAAAATTTACCTAATTGTATAAAACAAAGGGCCATAACTCAGTGAAAATTAATCCAAACAAAACCTGGTTATTGCATGCACAACTTGGCTTACTTTTTATAACTTCTGTGAAGTTTCATTGAATTCCTATGAGTAGTTACGGAGATATTGTATATACACTGTATAAAAAACAACAAAGGGCCATAACTTTACCAACCAAGACAAGCTTAATGCATGCACAACTAGGCTAACTACTTATCACCTCTGAGAAGTTTTATTGAATTCCTGGCAGTAGTCAATGAGAAATAGTCAGGACAAAATTTGCCTATTGTATATACTGTACAAAAACAACAAAGGGTTATAACTCAGTGAAAATTAATCCGAACGAAAAATGCTTTACGCATGCACAACTAGGCTTACTACTGATCACTTCTGTGAAGTTTCATTGAGATCCTGTGAGTAATTGCTGGGAAATTGTCCGGACAAAATTTGCCTATTGTATACACTGAATAAAAACAACAAAGGGGTATAACTCAGTGAATATTAATCCGAACGAAAAATGCTTTAAGCTAGCACAACTAGGCTTACTACTGATCACTTCTGTGAAGTTTCATTAAAATCCAGTAAGTAGTTGCTGAGAAATTCTCCGGACAAATTGTGTCTACAGACGCTAGGACCGACCGACCGACCGTCAAGCGTGAATTCAATATAGCCCCCATATATTTCCTATCTGGGGGTATAAAAATTGCAATTTTATTCAAGATTCTTTCTATTTGGAACATAATATCCGGTCAGATATTTTTAATAATTCTTATGATAAATATTACTTTCCTCTTGTTTATTTTATATCTGATAATGGTAGAATGTTTTTCAAACAATTATTGCTGATGATGTTGACAAAATACTAATTTGATTACTAGAATTTCAATATTTGCTTTGTTTTTTAATGAAAAAATTGACAAGTATCATATTTATGTGCATATATATAAAATGAACTTAATAAAGTGGGTTTTATTTTAGTATATAATTATGGTTCAGTATTTAAATCTATAAATTGGCGAAACTTGGATTTGACCTGACATCCAAGCGTGTTACCTTAAGCACATGCTAGATATTAAAATCAATGTTGAATACACAAAACCTTTTTATACTAACACACTTTACTCAAGATTCAAAATGGAGGGTAATCACTTAAAAATTGTTCTACAATACACACAAATTCACAAACTCTGTGACAGTAGGTTTCGTGTTAGAACCTCAATCTGTTTGAATTACAATAACAAGCATCATGGACGAGTACTACGAAGAAGTGTGATCCCTATCTCAAGACATTGAAAACTGGGCTATTTGAATTTTGAATTAACAGCCAGAATTCTAAACAAAGACTTGTGGTACTTAAAAAAACTCTGAAATAAAAAGTAAAATCAAAATATTTAACACCAAAGTGGTTCAAACTAATGTAATTATTTCATTTTACTCATCATTCTAGCACAAGCTAATTTATTAATGATAAAGTTTAAAAAATTGAAACTCAAGTACAATGACAAAATTGTCAGTGTTGTACTGTCAAACTGCTTCATGAGAAAAATGTGGCTAGATATATGCATGCCAATACAATTTTTCATCTTAAACAATGGTCATTTCCCAGTACAAAAATGATCAAAATAATCATTTACTGCACATGGTAGCTCAAACACTATATACACAAAATTTGGGCTCTGGACATGGCCAGTACCCAAATATTTGGATACATCATTTAAGCCTAGTGCTTAGTTGATAATGTATTATTCTAGAGAGATAAAAATTGACCATTACAGGTAAATAGAACAAATACTTTCCGTTTGTAGTTAAAAATGCCATTTTATGTTAGACAATAATCATGTTTCTGTAAATTAAATATAATGAGGCACTACCTCATGTTTTTAGCCAAATTTCGTTTATTTGTGTGCTCTTAACTTTTTGTCAGTCTGAACAAATTCAGATAAGAAAGGATCTACTGTAAAGAGAAGGTAAGGAACACTCCTTTTTCGCATGTACTACATGTACACATGTGTTGTATTGTGCACTGTCCATTCATTTAAAGTAAGTTTTTATAAGACACTGCCCTTCCATTTTGAAATCTAAGTACTTATGTCTTGTTTCAGACCTTTTTACATACTAGATTATATGCTTGTATCAAAAATGTATGTCAGGCCTAAATTAAAAATATATTTGTTTACCCTTTACCGACCCTGAATTTTAGAAGAGAGTCGGTAGGTAGGAAAAATATTTTATTTTATTTCTGAATTTGACCTATACAGTGATCGGGAAAGGCATGCGCCATAGTCACATTAAAATTCAAAATGTCACATCGTCTTTTGCACCTGATGCGCCCATGTCACGTTCCAATTTTTCAATATAATTTTCGTGTACGAAATAAAGCGAGTATGCAATACGTACTGCTGCTCAGTGTCATCTGACGCTTAACGTTATTCTTTGCATTTGCATGCAAGCGCCTAATGATATAGACGCTCTGCGTCGTCTGACCCTTAACATGATTTCTGTTACCTCCGGGTCACAGAAATAAAAAAGAAATGGATGAATATGAGCCATTCCCAGCGAATCAAATATAATGCTTCGTAAATTGACTTCTTTGGGATTATTCGTAGCAAGGCGTACTTTCGGTTTAGCGATGTTACCTTTCTATGAAGTATCATTCAAAATTTCGACAAACTCGGAAACGAAGCCAATGTGGTTTGGATATGTTGTATTGAGATGAGATTTTAGTTATGAAATATGTACCAGAGTTGAAATGCGATCTTATGGGATAATTGTGCAGAAAGCAGACTTTTCTGAATTGAAAGCCTGCTGAGTATATTTGCTTATATACCATAAGTCACTGACTTATTTGTTACTCAGTTATCATCTGCCAATAACAATGCCTCTCAAAATATTAGTTTGTTATCTCATTAAATGTCACATTGGATTTTGAAAATGTTACATTGATATCGAAAATGTCACATTGATTTTCCATCAGAAAGGGCCATTGTCCCATTAAGAAAATTTCTTTCCCGATCACTGTGACTGTTGTCCTAAATGTGGGATGGTAGTGGAAGAGAACGATCAGAAGGTAAGTGAACCTTAAAACAAGAGGGCCAAGATGGCCCTATATCGCTCACATGACAATCACTGTTCACTCATTAAAACATTGTTTTGAACCGGTGACCTAGTTTTTGACCCCAGACGACCTATGTTTGAATTTGTCTTAAATATCATTAAGACAAACAGTCTGACTTGGTTTGGTGAAGATATGATCAAAATTTGACATCTACAGTGTTAATAAGGTTTTCCTAAGATTTGACCTTGTGACCTGGTTTTTGACCCTAGGTGACCCATATTTGAACTTGTCCTTAATATTATTAAAACAAACAATCTGACAGTTTGGCCAAGATCCAATCAAAACCATGACATTTAGAGCTTTTACAAGATTTTTACCTAAGATTTGACCTTGTGACCCAGTTTTTGAACCCGGCTGACCCATGTTCATCCTTCACCCACATATCATTGAGGCAAACATTTTGACAAGGTTTGGTGAAGATCCAATTAAAACTGTGACATCTACAGTGTTAACAAAGTTTTCCTAAGATTTGACCTGGTGACCTAGTCATTGACCCCAGATGACCCATATTTATACTTGACCGTTATATCATTAAAACAAACGGTTTGACAAAGTCTGGTGAAGATCCAATAATAACTGTGAAATCTACAGTGTTAACATGGTTTTTCATAAGATTTGACCTAGCGACCTAGTTTTTGACCCAAGATGACCCATGTTCGAACTCGTCCAAGATATTATGAAGACAAACATTCTGACAAGGTTTCATGATCATCCAATCAAAACAGTGACTTCTAGAGTGTTCACAAGGTTTTCCAGCAATTTGCCCTAGTGACCTAATTTTACTACAGAAATGACCCATTATCAAACTTGACCTACATATTATTAAAATAAACATTCTGACAAAGTTTCATGAAGATAAAGTCAAAACAGTGATTTCTAAAGTGTTCACAAGGTTTTCCCTTATTTGGCCCTGGTGACCTAGTTTTTGACCCCAAATGGCCCAATATCGAACTCGTCCGAGATTTTGTTGATATTAACATTCTGACCCAGTTTTGCTAAAATTGAGCCAAAAATGTGGCCCCTAGTGTGGTCACAACAAAAAGTTTGACGACGCACGACGCCGGACGCCGGACGGAGAGTGATCCTAATAGCTCACTTTGTCACTTTGTGACATGTGAGCTAAAAAGAATAACCTTCTTAACAATAAAATGCTTTCAAGAGGTAATTAAGACCGTGTTTTAATCACATTTTGATAACGGCTAGGTCCAAGCCAATTTCAAGTTCTAAGTTGATATAACAATAGTAAAAAAAACCAAAAAAAACTATGTTGTACCAGATCCAGAGATACCGGTAATGTCGTCTCTGGGAAATATTATTCCAGCATGGTTCACTGTAATCTGTGTGCTGATTTGACTCCAATAAGGGATTGTAGACCTAGTTAAGAGGAATGCAGAACTGCAGTCAATTGTTTCCAAACAGAAAACTGAGATCACAAAACTTTGCAATCTATTGTTTCCAAACAGAAAAATGAGATCACAAAACTTTGCAGTCTATTGTTTCCAAACAGAAAAATGAGATCACAAAACTTTGCAGTCTATTGTTTCCAAACAGAAAACTGAGATCACAAAACTTTGCAGTCTATTGTTTCCAAACAGAAAACTGAGATCACAGAACTTAAATCATATAGATAAACTGACTGCATATTGACATACTAGTGATAGCAAGGACTTATATACATACATGGATTCGCAACTTCAGTATTACCAGTTCAAAGCAATCAAATCCCACGCTTATAAGACGTGAATCAATGGGAATACATGCTATTGTTTACAAAAATATCCGTGATAATCCGAATGTTTAATCTCGGAGACGAAAGGATATTAATAGATGTCCACCATCTTGGAATTAAATGTTCGACTGATCATGCCGTTTTCAATGCTTATACTTAGACTTTTAGGATAATAAATGTATCTCAATATCTTTAAGTATTTTGTTGCATCCTTTACCAATTTCCCGTGCCCAATGCCAGAGTTTTTTTATTTTAGAATAATGAAGTTTGTAAACACCCGATTACCGCTGTCGGACATTGCAGTGTATATAGCAATGCATTGTGGGATCGTCTAACGATATCGTTGGAGCTATTTTTAGCAGTTGCTAATCCATGTATGTATATCAGTCCTTGGCGACAGTAATGTTAGTTTTTTTACTGGACTCCCCAATTAAAGTGTATTTGATAGGCTCCATTCACATATTGTGCCATTTGTGAAAAGGAGATGGACCGGTGTAAGTCGATTGTATACATTTGCAAGAAAATTGAAAAAGAAAACAGCATCTCGCTTTGGTCCTGAAAGAAAATTGAAATCACATGGTGATTTTTTGTTGACATTAATGAAATTAAGGCTGGGTTTACTGAACAAGGATTTAGCAAACCGTTTCAATGTTTCAGAGTCGCTATGTTCCAGGATATTCCTATCCTGGCTACGGGCTAGTAGCAAAGTGTTGAGTTCAATCATCAATGGTGACCATTCTTGATGAAGGTAGTAGGTACATTGTTTGCCACGAAGCCAGTCAGATATTGTTCACTCCCCGACCTGCATTCCATCATTGACTGCACAGAAGTGTTTATTGAAACCCACAAAGATCTCCCATCTGCAGGCAAATACATGGAGTAATTACAAGCACCACAATACTTTAAAACTGTTGGTGGCATAACTTAAATGGTCAACCAGACAAATTGAAAAAGACCATATTTAGTTATAATGGGACCCAGAACACTGCACAGGCACCTGGTTGTTAATGCAGTTGTTATTTTTAATGTTTTCCGACAAATTTAACAGTTTAAGGAAAAGGCCCTTGGCTTTCTATTATGCATTAAAATTTTAGATTTTTTGTTTTATTTTACTGAATTGTGTTTGATGTTGTTTATAATAGTTTTTAGAAGAAATTGGGTTAAAGAAAATGTATGTCATAAGATTATAATTAAACAACTTGTATCTCAACAACTTTTCTCAATAATAAAATAAGATTTAATACTGATAGGAAGATGTAAAATTACCTATCTCATTTAATCGCTTTAACTTTATAAGTTATCAATTTTTCAGACCTTTCGATAGTACATGTATGAAAGAAGTTTTAATATTATCAGTCACCTTAAGCTGATCTGACAATAACTTAAAGGATTTCAGTTAATACTTTAAGTAAGAAATAAACATTGTTTCATCGGCTGATTCCATATTTTATAACAAGAAATTATATTTGATTGGTTAAAATTAAATATGCGACTTAATGGTCACGTGAATTATAAAGAAATTCATTGGTCAGTTATTGTTGTGTGGAGCGGGACAAGGAACATCAGAATCGGGAAGCACTGGTGTTACTGGTCAAGCAGCAAGGGCAGGTGTAGATGTCCCGGTATCGTTGGCTTTCGACAGCCATTTCCACCTTGACCGGAGCCAGCAGAAATTAGATAGAGCGGGCCTTTTGGTACACGAGTTATGCAAGCTTCACCGGGGGGCTACGCCAAAGGTCCCTGATCACGTGGATGGAGACGTCATAGTTTTTTGTGACTAAACGACCTTCCCACAGAAGTATCTGCAGGTGAGAGGGTTCGGCTCTGCGGTAGGGATACACCCCAGCAATGCTCTTGGGGATACAGAGATGGCTGTCAACTTGGTCCGGAACGAGTTGAGAAAGGAAGGCGTGATGGCTTTGGGGGAGATCGGCCTTGATTATACGAGGCCTCGCTCACAATGGCAGGCACAAGAAGCCATGTTCAAGGCTCTCTTCGAGTTCGCTTGTCCCATCCGGCCCGTAGTCTTACACTTCTGGGAGTCGGGATGGAGGGTACGAGAGTGAAGTTTACTTCAGGGGCTTCAGATCATGAAAGAGTGGGTCTCTCCCCGCCAGCGAATGCAGGTACATTGCTGGCGGGGTGGATCAAGCTTTGGCCTGGATGACCACGTTTCCAAGCTGCTATTTCAGCATATCCGGCCTAGTTAAGACCTATGACAAGTTTCAGAGGGCTGCAGTGAAGAGAATCCCTGAAGACCGCCTGTTGATTGAGACAGATGCGCCGTACCTGAGGACAGATAGGTCGGCCGCAATCAACACACCAGCGTTTGTGGGTGATGTAGCGAAGGCAGTAGCAGAGATTAATGGGGTGCCAACAGGGGACATTTTAGCAGTCACCCGCCGCAACGGCCACAGGCTTTTTGCAGATGTTTAGTAAGTACATTTTACGTGGACCGAGTGGGAGGATAAAGACATGGACCCCGGGACGCTGTTTATAGAACGGGGAGGAGTGTGGTAGCGGCCAAGTGTGATGACAGCGAAAATCATGGTCAGTCGCAGGTAGATGAACTAGAACTATCACTAAATATGAAGCCATATAAAGAAAATGCCTATTCTGTGATTCCTTATACTTGAAATTTGACCAAAAGTGAAACAAACTTTCCCTATCAGATCTTGTTTTAGCCGTTAAGAAAATAAATTGAGGAAAAGGACAATATTTTTTTGTTTTAGAAATTCCCCGAGAAACAAACAACAACTTAAAGCAGAACACTTCACTCAACCTGTGAAAAAAGCCCTGGGTGGGTATAATTACGGCGTATAATATAAATTACCTTTAAGTCTTTAACGGCGATATTCGTTATAACTGACACTAGATCACTAGCACTCTCGCACGCCCGACTCCCGAATTATACTTCGCGCCATGCCAGATCTCGTAATTTACAAGCGTCTACCCAGATCACGCACCGGGAAGAGTGAATCAGACGCTTATTGAAAATTAATCAGCTGTCTTTAACCGCCATGTTGTCTTGTAAGAGTTACCTGCCCATCTTGGAAATGGCTAACAGACGGTACTTGTCCCGGTATTTGCAGCCGCTATTTAGAGCAACGAATGACAACTCTGTTAGGAGTTAAGAGATAGTACACGTATTAAAAAATAACTAACGTCAACATCGTTAACTTGTAAAGTGACTTGTTCTTGCTTCCATTGCGTATATTGTTTATATTGTTATATTTTCATGAAATTATTTATAGAAATATACACCTGCAATTAGGGAGGTTGATGTAAGCTATTTTTTTTATAGTGCAGTATTTTTTCGGAAACATATTTCGGATAACGAATATTGTTCTTATTTTAAGGTGTGATTCTTTATGAAATGTTTGACATCGTAAACACAGATATTATCCTCATTGTTTAAAATGTATGCAGTTGAAAATTTGGAAGATTTGAAAAAAAAAAGTTCATTTTTTTTGGATAGAATTTGACTTTTCTACTTTCTTTTTAGCTTGAGCCAGTTCAGGTCGCTTCAGCCAAGGACTTATAAACATACGTATGTTTGTTTGTATATAAGTCTTTGACTTCAGCAGTTATTTAGACTTTGTTGTCTGTATGGTTGTAAACAAATAAGAAAACCCCAATAATTTCATCATAACGGAAACGGTCCTTTTTATGAACTGTCAAAGGCACTAAAAAGAAAAACCTGGCGTAAACATATTTGTTTATCGTACTGATAAGATATTTTATCTATTTATAGAGTGACCTGTAATTTAACACGTGATGAATTTATCTGGTGTTATACATCTGAACAGAACAGCTCAAGTTGTAATTGTTGGTAAGTTGTACGTGTTTACTGTGAATTAATTGATAATGAATCTGTTAATTATCAGTACATGTATGTGAGCACTGTGTGCACAATCTTAAAAGGATGTTTTAAACCAATTCAAAAACTTTAATAGACAAAGGGAAAATCATTTAATTACCATAAATCTGTCTGGACAGTGCACACATAATGTGTCTGTACATGCAATATTACAGGTATGTTTAATATAAAAAATGGTTGCCACTTCAGGTATTGCTAGGTGACTTTACATTGATGAGGTATAATAATGGTATAATAATGTTTTTAGGAATTGTGATTTGCATAATTGTTTGGTTCAAAATGTCGTCTGTTGGAGAGAACCCAGATACTGCCAAAGCTTTTGACAACCGAAAGGTTGAAAGTGACAATGCCTCATCTGTGAAGGAAGTTCATGTAAAGGTGGTCAAAGACTTGAAAGTGGAAGTGAATGGTGAGGTAAGGCATACTTTGTTTACTATCTTTTAGCTTTTTTAAAAATTATGCAGAATGCTTAAATTAGGTGAGACAGTGGATGTACAGTTCCTATATGGCTATAAGATGCTGGTTGCAGGGAAAATAAGGGTAGGTCATGTAACAAAAAGAACTGTTTTACTCCTATGCTCCTGCCGTGATGTTAATTGAATTTTATTTCCTGCTGGTACAGGTAACATTTAGTAGAGAAATCTGGTTGCATAATTTTCTGTAAATAATATTGATAAAAAATGGTCTGCTATGAATGGTGAACAATAAAGTATTTTTACAGTCTAATGAATAAACTTTGATAGTAAGTATTAAAATTTTGATCTTTTCAGACATTGACTGTTGGTTATCGAGAGACGACTGTGGATAAGCCATTACTAGATATACTCTTCCTACATGGAATGAGTTTCAGATCTTTGACTTGGGTTAGTGAACCTGTTTGGACACTTCAACATTTGTCTAGACTCGGTTACAGATCAGTGGCCATTGATTTACCAGGTAATTTTATAACTGTGTTTTTCAAAAGCAGTAAAGACTGTCATAAGCCGAATGAAAAATTCTCCTGAGAATTCTCACTGGTAAAAATCATTACCTGGTCTGTCTCATGCTCTATATTTGAGACACACATTTCTGACCAAACCCTCCTCCCCAAAAGTGACACTCAATACCCTGCTGCATCACCTTAACCATTGATATGATTTGGATGGAAACTTCAATAACAAATATGATTTTGTGCACATTACCAGTAAATGTCCTTATTTTGGCCTAATTTTACCCTGGTCATCTTGCCGATATCAAGGTCATCTGTGGTGATAAACTCATTAAATAGATGCATAAAATGTTTGTGCAAACACATTTTATAATTCTGGGACTTAGCTTTAACAAATCAAATCTCGAAATGATAGTGAAGGTTATTTATAAGGATAATAAACTAAGACAACTTACAGGACATAATTAATGCATACTCATATATTTACTCTTAATAGTACATTTGTATGAATATGTTACAGTTCAATACAGGTGCAACAATATGGTATCACTCAGTAGAATTTATTACAATTTTACCATCATACGTCCGTCACTTCTACCTGAGTTTATATAAAGTGTTATTATGGCCATTGCTGTTTTTCGCTTCATATGAACAGTTTACATTGAGTTACCTGAACTTTTAGTAATCCCAAAAAGAGGAGGTTCATTTATTCTGATGTAAAAATGGATTTATATGACAAGTCACACAGAAATAATATGTCTCATACAAATAGTTATATATATTATATAAGAACATAAGCTATACAAAACGTGGGGTGTCTAGTACTGGTTCTTCTCAGGAACAATGATTAGGGTGAATTGTCTGCCGCACATGACTCTGGCAGTTGAAAAGGGACTTAAAACTCGAACAAAACAAAACATTATTATCTTGGGGTTCATCTTGGATTGATCAGGAGCCAGTAACAGAGAGTTGAACGCTTTCCAACACCCTTTTCCTGGCTATCTCTTGCAACAGTTATAACACTAATGTATGTAATGAAAATGTACTTGCTGAAGGTGAGAGGGGTGGGGTAAAGAACTCATGTGGACTACCGGTAATTATAAAATTGATGTTTGATACCGTTTTTAGCTCACATGTCACTAAGTGACAAAGTGAGCTATTACGATCACTCTCCGTCCGGCGTCGTGCGGTGTGCGTCGTGCGTCGTGAAACTTTATGTTGTGACCACACTAAGGGCCACATTTTTAGCTCAATTTTAGCAAAACTGGGTCAGAATGTTAATATCAACAAAATCTCGGACGAGTTCGATATTGGGCCATTTTGGCTAAAAAACTAGGTCACCAGGGCCAAATAAGGGAAAATCATGTGAACACTTTAGAAATCACTGTTTTGACTGGATCTTCATGAAACTTTGTCAGAATGTTTATTTTAATAATATGTAGGTCAAGTTTGATAATGGGTCATTTTCGATGAAAAATTAGGTCACTAGGGCAAATTGCTGGAAAACCTTGTGAACACTCTAGAAGTCACTGTTTTGATTGGATGATCATGAAACCTTGTCAGAATGTTTGTCTTCATAATATCTTGGATGAGTTCGAACATGGGTCATCTTGGGTCAAAAACTAGGTCGCTAGGTCAAATCTTATGAAAAACCATGTTAACATTTTTTTAATGATATTACGGTCAAGTATAAATATGGGTCATCTGGGGTCAATAACTAGGTCACCAGGTCAAATCTTAGGTAAAAATCTTGTAAAAGCTTTAAATGTCATGGTTTTAAATGGATCTTGGCCAAACCTTGTCAGATTGTTTGTCTTAATGATATTAAGGACAAGTCTAAATATGGGTCACCTAGGGTCAAAAACCAGGTCACAAGGTCAAATCTTAGGAAAACCTTATTAACACTGTAGATGTCAAATTTTGATCGTATCTTCACCAAACCTAGTCAGAATGTTTGTCTTAATGATATGTAAGACAAATTCGAACATAGGTCGGCTGGGGTCAAAAACTAGGTCACGAGGTCAAATCTTAGGAAAACCTTGTCTATGCTGTAGTTTTCATGGTTTTGATTGGATCTTGGCCAAACCTTGTCAGATTGTTTGTCTTAATGATATTAAGGACAAGTCTAAATATGGGTCACCTAGGGTCAAAAACCAGGTCACAAGGTCAAATCTTAGGAAAACCTTATTAACACTGTAGATGTCAAATTTTGATCGTATCTTCACCAAACCTAGTCAGAATGTTTGTCTTAATGATATGTAAGACAAATTCGAACATAGGTCGGCTGGGGTCAAAAACTAGGTCACGAGGTCAAATCTTAGGAAAACCTTGTCTATGCTGTAGTTTTCATGGTTTTGATTGGATCTTCACCAAATTTTGTCGGAATGTTTGTCTTATTTATATGTAGAACAAGTTCTAACATGGGTCATCTGGGGTCAAAAACTAGGTCACCGGTTCAAAACAATGTTTTAATGAGTGAACAGTGATTGCCATGTGAGCGATATAGAGCCATCTTGGCCCTCTTGTAAGTCTTGTTTGATTTCAGGTTTTGGAAACAGCCCAACAGCCTCTCCAGATCCTGCAGCATTTCTTGAAGCAGTTATTGAGAAGTTAGGCTTAAAGGCCCCTGTTATTGTCAGTCCATCAATGAGTGGATCTTACTCACTGCCGTATATATTCAAAGGTGTTGTATTGTATAAAACATGATGCTATATCATTTTTAGCTCTGCTGTTATCGAAGATAAAGTGGAGGTGACCCCTTATGGTTATGACTGACCCGTAATGTCTTGAACTGACCCCTGATATCTCTGTCTGACCCCTGATGTCATGTGATGTTACATATATTGTTAGAACTATACTACATGTATACTACATTGAATTTAGTCTGACAGAACAATGTCATAACATAAGTTGTTGTAAAAAGATTTTGCTGGGTTTACCCATTATCTTCAAACATTTAAATGCTTGATAGCACTTTCAGTTTTCTATGAAATTCAACTCTTAATAAAAAAAGCTCCTGTATTGAGTTACTTGATATTTGTACATTTTTTTAAAAATGTAATGAAATCTTAACTTGTACATGTTGAATTGTTTCAGATCCTGATAACATTGGGTCAAGATGTAGAGGTTATGTGCCAGTTGCTCCTGTCAGTACTGATCAATATAAACCTAAACAATATGCAGCCTTAAAGGTAACACTGTCTTATCTCACACTACAGGTAAAACTGTCTTATCTCACACTACAGGTAACACTGTCTTATCTCACACTACAGGTAACCCAAGTCTTATTGGTGTTGGGAATACACTCAGATCTATGGTATATTGGTCTAGAAGTGATGTGTTTTGGGTGCTTCTGTATTATAAAATATGACTGAAAGAATTACAACTATTGTCAAGTGTCAGCTATCCCTTAGGTGACCTTAAAAAATACACAGTTTGTGTTAATGCTACCTACTTCTGAAAAAGGCCACTTCCCAACTTCAACTTCAAAAGATTTTTTTTTCTAAAAATAGCATTCATACGTGTATCTTGACTAAATTATGGCCTTTTGTGAACTTAGAAAAATCCTGGATAAAGTTTTGCATGCAAAATTAATCTTCAAAACTTCCGAAGGTATTCACTTGACACTTGATACAAGTCTATGGATTAAAGTTGAAGATCACTATCCAAGGCCCATAACCATATTCTTCTTTCATTATCAAGCACTGAGAATAGTTGAGCATGCTGTGCTACTGACATCTCTTGTTATTTTTTGGTTAAAGAAGTGCTGGTTGTCAACATCAGCTAAAATGACAAACCAATCTTCTGCATGCACACCATCATGTTTTAAAGAAAGTGTATTGAATAATCCTGTTGATATCTGATCATGGATTTTATGGAGAAAATCTTTATTTTTCTGTTTTATAGTTGCCTTCTTTAGTGATTTATGGAGAAAAAGACAGATCGATTGGTCCTGTGTCTGTGAAGAATTTGAGTAATATAAAGAACAAGACTCTGGTTGAATTAAAAGGAGCCGGACATGCCTGCTACATGAATGCCCCCAAGGAATTCCATGATCATTTGGATAAATTCTTAAAATCTCTGCTTTAACAATCTGTGTGATTAAAAAACTTTAAAGTTGTGAGAATTTGGTGACATCAGACATCATCTGATGAAAGTCTACCACAAAGAAACAAGGTCAAATTAATTCGAGAATTTTCAATATTCAGAAACATAACCACAAGAAAGAACTGAATTATGTTCAGAATTACTGTAAATTTACTGGAACAAATATGATTATCTTCTGGAAGAAATTGTAAATAGTGTAAAATAACCTGACATTAGATCATGTAATATAAGTGAATGTCAGCACATTAATATAATTCATGTTATATTTTAACATTATTTTGGGTAGTTCATATTTTCATATTTTGTACAAAGTAGGTTGTCATAAAGAAAAAATGTTTGTTGTAAACTTGTCACCATTATACACCATTGCTTGCAGATGCTTATTGAAGTTTAAAGCTTTCATGATACGATGTTTTTATTGGGTTGCCCCTTAAAAACTGTCAATTTAATGGTTGAAATTCATACATAGGTCAAAGTACTCCAAACATGTTTATTTTTATATGCTGCTTGATTTGGAAAGTTTTGGTGCAGTTGTTTTTTGTGTACATATTCATATACTATCATACTAATGTACGGACAAGTGCTGAAAGCACTACTTGTAACATATATAGAGTATTTTCATAAGCTTTTTACATTCATTCATTCTATGAGTTCAAAACTCACTATAATGCATCCATACTGTATTCTGAGTGTCTAAGTATTGTTGGAATTGTGCTCATCCTATCTCAAAAGGTATTTGTTACAAAATATGCCATTTTGTTGGTTAATCTAAGACGAATCATTGTCTTTTACTCTATAATGATTTAATGAAATTAATTAGGGAAGTTCATATGAGCTGAGTTATCTGTCCAAGGTTTGCTGTATTGGCCTGAGCTCCTAAATTTATCAATAAATATCTAATATTTGTTTAATAAAAAAATCCCTTCTATTGTGGCAAGTTTCAACAGCCAATGAAAAGCCTGCATTTCATAATGCTACATTGTGCCGAGTTTTTTAACCAATGGGAATACATGGAATCCTGTATTGCCAAGTTTTGTCCGTATTGGCCAACTTTTACTTGTATTGTCAACAACTCCTTTATATTGAGGGTCTTTTTCTTCTAATTTCCCCGCTTATATTAGACAGTTCATTGACTGTATAAATGTTACAGTTATTTTTAATCTTCTGTGAAATATTCCTCATTTTTCTTGGACGAGTTTAAAGTCTATATTTATAGTTACCGGTAAACATTTCAAGCTGTCTTGTAATACACACATGCTTTAGGTATATAATTATGGTAATGTTTTGTGTTAATACACACTTACTTTGGGTTATATTTATAACAATGTTTAATGTTAAAATGCATGCATACTTTGGATATAAATTAATTATGGTAATAATTTGTGTTAATGCACACATACTTCGGTAATAATTATTGGACTTGTATATGTTAAATGCGTACATACTTTTGTAATAATTATAGGACATGTTTATGTTAAATGCATACATACTTTGGTAATAATTATAGGACATGTTTATGTTAAATGGATTCATATATGTATAATTATGGCAGTGTATCTGCTGGGATCTTGTGATAATATAAATGAACAAAATATTTTTTGTTTACTACTGAAGTATTCTTGCTTTGGTTTTTGTAATATTGTTCTTTTAAAGGTTTTATTGATTTTATTTATCTTGTGCTCAGTTGTAATTTTGCTGTGGTTTTTCATATTGTTGTATACTTTATATAATTATGTATGTTTTTACTTCAGTTTCTAATACTATTATTTTTGGATGGTTTTTGCTGATGATATAATAAGCACTAATGTTATTGGGATAATCAAATTAAAAATTACAGTGGTTTTATGTTGTTGTTTATTTATCTACTCTGTATATGCAAAACTGTCTTCAGGACATTTATGAATTTTGGCTTGTTTTGTTTCATACAAATCCTTTTATTAATCAATTTCTATAGTTGTATATATTAATTATTAAATTATACTTCACAGAAGATTTGTTGATAAACTTCTGTCACAATGTAATATTATGATGTCTTTATTTACTATAAATTGATATCATATATCGACAATATGTTATTATAATAAAGTGAGTCTCATAGAATTTGTAATAAACTCGGGTGAGAATAAAAATGAACACAGATGAATATTCTTTGACTATTTTATTGAAACTGGGGTTGACCAGCTCTGGAAATAACACCATCTGTCTACAGGCATGCATGGCAGTAGATGATGAACAAGTTATATACTCTGTATCAAATTATATTACACACAAAACTGTTTTCTTTATAAATCTTTGTCTGCATTATAAGTTGTTTTAATGAAGTCTCCACTGACTGGATACCTCCATGGTTCTGTTAAAGCAGATACAATGTCAAAAAATTATACAGTGGAAAAAGTAATACTTAGTATGTTGAGTATTACAGGCAGTCATTCCATTATGTGTAGTTTTGTTGGAAATGATTAATATGCTGGAAATGTACATCAGTCGGATAGAAAAGGCTTTTTACGAGCTAAAATATGAGCACTGTTTTCGTATGTTTAAGTCTGAGTATAGCACTTAACAATCCTAGTGGTAAAATTTAAAGCTCAGTTTATGCAGGTATATATATATAATTATATATAATGAAAAATAACTAACATTCCATAGGTATTATTATATATCTAAATTGCCGGCCGGTTTCTTCACAGACTCATCAGGGTATTAATAATAAAAAATTTATTATTAATGCCCTGATGAGTCACACACCTATGGAATGTTAGTTATTTTTCATTATTAATTTGCTTGACTCGGATATATTTTTTAACATTTTATATATATATATATATGTGCCTGGTTTATGACAAGTACAATCAGGGATGCTATATTACAGTAATATAGCATCCCTGGTACAATGTACATCGTAAATTGCATTTTTAATTATTGTGCGTTTAGATATATAATAAACGTCAGTGTGTTCTTGTCATATTGTATTATGTCTTTTGCTGTGTTAAAAAGGGCCACTTAATTGTTTCTACGGATTGCATAATAAATAAATCCACACAATAGGTACATGTATTTGTTGTCGGTAAGGTCCATATCACTGACATGTAAATCCTAGTTACGGTCCGTACGGCCCATATACCGTTCGTGAAAATGGGTACGGGTGAATTGGTTTTTATTCATGACCATGATCTATTTCATCCAATCAGAATCCTGCGTTTATTCAGTCCAGAGCTATAGGAAGTGGAAAGTTCAGAAAATAAAAATAAAACTTCCAAAATGCATAGCGTTGACGAATGGATTGAGATTGCCAAGGAATGCAAGTATCTCCCTGAGAATGATCTCAAGGTATGATCGGTTTAAATTGCATGCTGACTTGACAGAGTATAAACGCTGTACTGTAAATATAAATGGAATAAAATTTAATGAACTTCAAAATAGTTGGGGTGGACTTGCTAAATTTATAAATTTCGTCATATAACGAGATTGTATCTTTCAGATAAGTTAACCACGCCAGTGAGATCCAATTGATAGTCATGGTTGGTGGTGTAATCTGTTCATTTATGCCATATGTAACAACCTACCGCCAGATATCCCTACCCTTTCGACCCTAGAACAGTTCAATGCTGCTGTAAACTAAACAGCATTAAACATGTTTCACCCTAGTCACATTGTCACTCTCATACGCTGTATCTGTTTTAACTTTTAACAACTTACATACCTACATTCTTATTTTATTTCATCTTTTTTTTTCTTTTACACACTTTGTCACAGCTTGACGCGTGTCATGGCTACGCCCCCATGACTGAGGGTTTGGCATTGTAGATCTATTATTATAACAATTTTAGATTACAAAGTATCCCTTGTACACATGGAACTGCGATATTCACTGTACCACGAATGCTAGCCCTACTAATTCGGCTTTCCGGTTGGCCGATTTTCGTGAACAAATTCGGAAGGGCCATCCTCTCAGCCTTACAAACATCTGCATATTTATGTGCGGAATTTAAAATAAGTCAAAATTCTTCAATTACGTGTATAACTTACTTAATTCAATACAAATAACAATAATCTGCATGAATATGCTTTAAAAAATCTGTGTTAAATGTCAAATTTTAAATATTAGACTTAAATTTTACGTCGCGTGAAAAAAAACGGTACGAACAGACTTTAGCCTCATCCAGTTCCACTCCGTACACAAATACTGTCGGACAGTTAATTCTCTATTGATCTTTATAATGAGTACCTAGAATTAACTAAAGTTGAATGAAAATTAACTTGCCAACGTTTCGTTGACATGCCAGCTTATTTAAACGTGTACTTAAAATTATTTTGAGAGTAGGCAATGTTTACCACGACACCGGCATTTTACCGCCATTACGCCAGTTTCGTTTTCAGTTGGGAAACAGTGGGGAGAAACAAATCTTTAATGCATCTTTCAGAAAAGGTATGTTAGAATAATTTATACTCATATGAGTAAAGAAACATGTTTTCTACCCACGGAATGGTTCACTTTGGTCACAGATATTGTAGTTATCGGGCCCAACGAGTTTTAATTGGGGATTTTCCGCACACAAATATGCAGATCTTTGTTAGACTGTGCGGGACGGAGCCAAGTAAAAAAATGTCTCGCCGTCACAAAGCAGTCTCATTAGTTGGACTACACGAATGCCCGAATAATAACAATAACTGACATATGCGCATCGCCTCCATTTCCATTTTCGCCAGACTTTTGTTTACATGTGCATGCCGCGACTTTAAAACATTTTTCATCGATGAGTTTTGGCTTTTGCCATTTCTATCTAGTCAAGTCAATTCATTGTTCATACAGTCATTTGACTTCGATTCAAATTAATACTGCAATATAATTGTGTCAAATTTTAATGCATTTTATCTCTTAAAACACTTTTTATATTTATGCAAATGACAGATGGTCCGCACATTGTTTGGAGTTTAGTACTTTCCCAGGAATTTCCCGCGTGATTTTGTATCTCGCATTTGATTGGCTGATTCGCGTTTTTTTGTATACATGATAAAAATAAACATGGCCGTGACCCGTCAGTATGTCAAAGAATGCAAGCAGATGACGTATGCTTCCATTGTTTTTTAGAGGATTTTTATGTTCTTTGACACGAAGAAGGATTTTGACTATGGTTGTTCAGTTTGGTATAACAGCTTCACTCGGGAACTTAGGAACAAGCTACAGGTCACCCAAAATTATCAGATTTATGTTAGATCTAGAAGCAATAGCTCATATTGATCAAAGTCGTTTTGTCAAGCTGAACTGGTTACCTGTCTCAAAAAGGGTTGATCAAATCATGTTGTGTCATGTGTTCAAAATCTACAGTGGTAGAGCACCAGGTTACCTAAATGAGCATTTCATTCCACTTAGTTCAGTTCATAACTATTCCACTAGGTTCAGAGTGTCAGTTGATGCTTCCAGTGATTCATTTACAGACACCGGAAGATTCTGTCTACCCAAGGTTACAGGTTTTGGTAAACAATCATTTGCTTATCAAGGTTGCTCCCTCTGGAATGAAATGCCACAGCATATAAGAGAAGTTAAGAACCTCATTCAGTTTAAGTCCACCGTCAAAGCCCATCTGCTTGCAGTGTTTGAAGTTGTTTTTATACACATTTTAAATATCAATAATTCTTAGATAATTATGTAAATTCTGTGCTAGTAATTTTATTCTGTGATAATAATTATCTCTTATTCTCTAAGATAAATTTGTATTTTTTTTCATATTAATGTAATTTGTTGTTATTTTCTTGGTTATTTACATATAATTTTATAAAGGACTACAGTGGAAATATGGACTTACTTCCTTTTTAGCTCACATGTCACAAAGTGACAAAGTGAGCTATTAGGATCACTCTCCGTCCGGCGTCGTGCGTTGTGCGTCGTGCATCGTCAAACTTTTTGTTGTGACCACACTAGGGGCCACATTTTTGGCTCAATTTTAGCAAAACTGGGTCAGAACGTTAATATCAACAAAATCTCAGACGAGTTCGATATTGGGCCATTTGGGGTCAAAAACTAGGTCACCAGGGCCAAATAAGGGAAAACCTTGTGAACACTTTAGAAATCACTGTTTTGAATTTATCTTCATGAAACTTTGTCAGAATGTTTATTTTAATAATATGTAGGTCAAGTTTGAAAATGGGTAATTTCTGTAGTAAAATTAGGTCACTAGGGCAAATTGCTGGAAAACCTTGTGAACACTCTAGAAGTCACTGTTTTGATTGGATGATCATGAAACCTTGTCAGAATGTTTGTCTTCATAATATCTTGGACGAGTTCGAACATGGGTCATCTTGGGTCAAAAACTAGGTCGCTAGGTCAAATCTTATGAAAAACCATGTTAACACTGTAGATTTTACAGTTATTATTGGATCTTCACCAAATTTTGTCAAATCGTTTGTTTTAATGATATAACGGTCAAGTATAAATATTGGTCATCTGGGGTCAATAACTAGGTCACCAGGTCAAATCTTAGGAAAACTTTGTTAACACTGTAGATGTCACAGTTTTAATTGGATCTTCACCAAACCTTGTCAAAATGTTTGCCTCAATGATATGTGGGTCAAGGATGAACATGGGTCAGCCGGGTTCAAAAACTGGGTCACAAGGTCAAATCTTAGGTAAAAATCTTGTAAAAGCTCTAAATGTCATGGTTTTGATTGGATCTTGGCCAAACCTTGTTAGATTGTTTGTCTTAATGTTATTAAGGAAAAGTTCAAATATGGGTCACCTAGGGTCAAAAACCAGGTCACAAGGTCAAATCTTAGGAAAACCTTATTAACACTGTAGATGTCAAATTTTGATCGTATCTTCACCAAACCTAGTCAGACTGTTTGTCTTAATGATATGTAAGACAAATTCGAACATAGGTCGTCTGGGGTCAAAAACTAGGTCACAGGTTCAAAACAATGTTTTAATGAGTGAACAGTGATTGTCATGTGAGCGATATTGGGCCATCTTGGCCCTCTTGTTTGTGTTATCCTTGTATTTTAACGTTTTTGACATGGTTTCAATTTTTTACTGGTATTATTTACCTTTAATAATTTAGCCGTCTCAATTTGTATATTCAGTAATATTTTTTGTGTGTTTGAACACTGTAACTTTATATGCCCATTTTGTGTAATATATTTCCTATGTACCATGTTTTAGAAATAGTTAAATATGAATAATAATAATAATAAAGGATTGTTTATATAAATCAAATGGTTTAAGGATTGCATACTAGCACTGTTGTGAATTTTAAGCTAAGTAAAGTGTTAGAATTGCGGTATTTCGTATGACCAGTATACCTGAAGTGGGGCTTGAATCTAAAACCTCCTACTTGCTAGTCAGGAGCTCTACATAGTCTACCAAGTTACCATCTTAGATAATTGAGATGGTTGATAGCACAAACAATTGATTTTCACAAATATTATATACAGTTGAGTTAGCAACCATGCTTTTTTGGGCCTGTTTGCCTGTAAAATTGAAAGACTTCCACCAGTGATCATCAAACTTCATATGTTGGTTCCTCATGATAACCTCTGTGCATTTTCAAAGATCAAGGCCACCCTTTTAATTTACATTTTCAGCTCACCAGAGCACGAATGTGCTCAGGGTGAGCTTTTGTGATCGCCCTGCGTCCATCGTGCGTCGTTACGAATACGTGGCGTCCATGTTTACTTAAAACAACATCTCCTCCTACACCGCTATGCCGATTGCAACCAAACTTGGCTGGAATGATCCTTGGGTGGTCCCCTTTCAAAGTTGTTCAAAAAATTAAATTTCATTAAAAATTCTGGTTGCTATGGCAACAAATTTAAAAAACTTAAAAAATCTTCTTGTCTGAAACCACAGGGCCTAGAGCTGAGATATTTGGTATGTAGCATTGTCTAATGGAACTCTACAAAGATTGTTCAAATTATACCCCTAGGGTCAAAATTGGCTCCGCCCCGGGGGTAACTTGATTTTACATAGACTTATATAGGAAATTTAAAAAATCTTCTTGTCAAAAACTACAATGCCTAGAGCTTTGATATTTGGTGTGTAGCATAGTCTAGTGGACCTCTACCAAGTTTGTTCAAATTATTGCCCTAGGGTCAAAATTGGCCCCGCCCCGGGGTTCACTTGATTTATATAGACTTATATAGGAAAATTTAAAAAATCTTCTTCTCCGAAACCGCAAGGCCTAGAGCTTAGATATTTTGTATGTGGCATTGTCTAGTGGACCTCTACCAAGTTTGTTGAAATTATGGCCCCGGGTTCAAAATTGGCCCTGCTCTGGGGTTTATTCTATTTTATATAGGAAAATTTAAAAAATATTCTTCTCCGAAACCACAAGGCCTAGAGCTAATATATTTGGCATATAGCATTGTCCAGTGGACCTCTACCAAGTTTGTTCAAATTATTGCCCTAGGGTCAAAATTGGCCCCGCCCCGGGGGTCACTTGATTTATAATGACTTATATAGGAAAATTTAAAAAATCTTCTTCTCCAAAACCACAAGGCCTAGAGCTTAGATATTTTGTATGTGGCATTGTGTAGTGGACCTCTACCAAGTTTGTTCAAATTATGGCCCTGGGGTCAAAATTAGCCGTGTCCTGGGGTTTATTCTATTTTATATAGGAAAATTAAAAAAATCTTCTTCTCCGAAACCACAAGGCCTAGAGCTAAGATATTTGGTATGTAGCATTATCTAGTGGACCTCTACCAAGTTTGTTCAAATTAGGGCCCCGGGGTCAAAATTAGCCCTGCCCTGGGGTTTATTCTATTTTATATAGGAAAATATTTAAAAATCCGAAACCACAAGGCCTAGAGCCTAGATATTTGGTATCTAGCTTTGTCTAATGGACCTCTTTTAAATCTGTTCATATAATGGCCATGGGATAAAAAACGGACCAGATGGGTCACTTGATCTTACTTAGAAAACTTCAACAATGTTTATCTCCAAATGACCTTTTCTCCTGGTGAGCATTTATAGGGCCATCATGGCCCTCTTGTTTATGTTTACAACTTCAATTTGTTACATTTTACTGAACATTATCTTCTGTAATGGATGTTTATACTGTCAACTTCTCATTTTATTTGATGTTGGACAGATATATATGTATTTTCTGTTTTAATTGCAGAGATTATGTGATATGGTTTGTGAATTGTTGCTGGAAGAGTCAAATGTTCAACCAGTTTCAACACCAGTGACAGTTTGTGGTGATATCCATGGACAGGTTGGTCTGGCTTCTAATTCTGAACAATCATGATTAGGATCAATTGCTCTGGTTATCACTTTGCATGCATGTTTTTAGCTCACATGTCACAAAGTGACAAAGTGAGCTATTAGGATCACTCTCCGTCCGGCGTCGTGCGTCGTCAAACTTTTTGTTGTGACCACACCAGGGGCCACATTTTTGGCTCAATTTTAGCAAAACTGGGTCAGAACGTTAATATCAACAAAATCTCGGACGAGTTCGATATTGGGCCATTTGGGGTCAAAAACTAGGTCATCAGGGCCAAATAAGGGAAAACCTTGTGAACACTTTAGAAATCACTGTTTTGAATTTATCTTCATGAAACTTTGTCAGAATGTTTATTTTAATAATATGTAGGTCAAGTTTGAAAATGGGTAATTTCTGTAGTAAAATTAGGTCACTAGGGCAAATTGCTGGAAAACCTTGTGAACACTCTAGAAGTCACTGTTTTGATTGGATGATCATGAAACCTTGTCAGAATGTTTGTCTTCATAATATCTTGGACGAGTTCGAACATGGGTCATCTTGGGTCAAAAACTAGGTCGCTAGGTCAAATCTTATGAAAAACCATGTTAACACTGTAGATTTTACAGTTATTATTGGATCTTCACCAAATTTTGTCAAATCGTTTGTTTTAATGATATAACGGTCAAGTATAAATATGGGTCATCTGGGGTCAATAACTAGGTCACCAGGTCAAATCTTAGGAAAACTTTGTTAACACTGTAGATGTCACAGTTTTAATTGGATCTTCACCAAACCTTGTCAAAATGTTTGCCTCAATGATATGTGGGTCAAGGATGAACATGGGTCAGCCGGGTTCAAAAACTGGGTCACAAGGTCAAATCTTAGGTAAAAATCTTGTAAAAGCTCTAAATGTCATGGTTTTGATTGGATCTTGGCCAAACCTTGTCAGATTGTTTGTCTTAATGATATTAAGGACAAGTACAAATATGGGTCACCTAGGGTCAAAAACCAGGTCACAAGGTCAAATCTTAGGAAAACCTTATTAACACTGTAGATGTCAAATTTTGATCGTATCTTCACCAAACCTAGTCAGACTGTTTGTCTTAATGATATGTAAGACAAATTCGAACATAGGTCGTCTGGGGTCAAAAACTAGGTCACCGGTTCAAAACAATGTTTTAATGAGTGAACAGTGATTGTCATGTGAGCGATATAGGGCCATCTTGGCCCTCTTGTTGTCCTATTAATTATTACCACATACTGACATAAGGTAGGGACATGCTTTTAGATATTGACTTGTTCACTGGCTTGTCTTAAGTGAACTCTGACATGTTCATTAGCTGGTGTTATGTTACATTCTGTGTAATCATTTATGGCATATTATATGTTTCAGTTTTATGACTTGATGGAGTTATTCAGGACTGGAGGTCAAATGCCAGACACAAACTACATATTTATGGTAAGTAAGACTAAGAATTTATTGAATCATTGCTAGTGTTGTGCTTACAAAGTCTATGATTTTAATTGGAAACTCAAACAAAACAAAGCAGTTTTAGCTAAGCTTGTTGGTCCTGTAAAAAAATACATAAAAGTACTGAAAGTATGGTACTCATGGAAACTAAACTTACATAGACCTATCAGACTTATATGGGAAGTACAGTACGGTTTGGGTGATTTGTCCGATTTTCGCGTTTCCCCCGCGTTCGTAATCGTCAATTTATCACCCGTAGCGGCGATTTTCATCGCAGCATCAATCTTGAAAAAAAACGCGAATCACCGCAATGTCGCTAATCACCGCGTTTTATGACTTATTTATCAGTCGGTAATCTTTGATAGCGATGGATCACGGTGATTCGCGAACGTCTAAACCCGACTCTCAAGTAAATAAAATGATATTTATTGTGAATCTTTCTTCTACTTTCGCTTTTTGTTGACCGTTCATTTTCCGAAAACAGTCACTAAGATAAATTCAGGATTTAACACTTACTAAACCCGTCGGCCAAAACCGACTGAAATCCAGACATCTGATTAAATTTTGTCAAGTAGGAAATCCCATTCTTGAAGTAAATATGTAGAAAAACCTGCGAATTGCTAAGCGAATATGTTAACTGTGTAGCTATGTTTTACATATGCAGCGTTACGTACAGGGCGAGATTCATATGTCTATTTTAATGTTTTATATATCGAGTACCAGGGCGAGAATCATTATTTAGACCGAGTCGCAGTTTCTCATTTTACGATTGTAGCTCGGTGCTCTAATCAATATAACCAGTCCACTGTTTACATGTAATATTATTTCGCGCAATAATATACGAAAGCTGACAGATTAATTAAAGCTCATCAACTACTATTAAGTTCACAACTGGTGACGGTCACCGTCGCTCTGGACGCGACGGCCAAAATTCAAATCGCCGCGTTGAAGCGATCTACCTGTGGCTTAGCGCGATTTTAATTCCGCGGCGATTCGCGAAAATCGGACAAATCACCCGAACCGTACTGTAATTCACTGTATGAATAGATTACCAAGGGAGGTAATTCACTGTATAAACAGACACCCGAGGAGGTAACCAGTCTGCGAAATTAGCAGTTGTCCTGTTGTCCGGGACAACCAATTTTTCATTCGGACAACCAACTTTTCATTAACAAATCAAATACATGTAAAATAAAAAGCAATTAATTTTCAGTTTCGGCAACCACATTTCAAACTTTAATTTCACAGACTGGGTAACTCATTGTATGAAGATATTACTAAGGGAGGTAATTCAATGTATGAAGTTGTTAATGTTCTTTTTTCAGGGTGATTTTGTTGACAGAGGTTACTACAGTTTAGAGACTTTCACATTACTTCTCACTCTTAAAGCAAAGTAAGACATTTTGTTTTTATGCAATGAGTATTGACTTAAAGGGCTATGGCTCCATAGATATATGTCCATATTTATTACAAGTGTGTCATTGGTTTTGTCTCTTGATCTTAGTCCAAGTTTTATACCATCTCCAGTATTTTTATGGAAATCAACAATGTTGAACAATCTTGCAAACATAAGAACTAGGTACATCCAGAAATAAAAACTTAAATTATGACTTGTGGATATCTAATTCTGTCACCTTTTAATTGATAATGTTTCCTGTTAACCTATACATATATATAGGCCAGACATCAACAATGCTATTTGTTTGTAAGTACTTACATTTAAAAAAAAAAAACTTTGTTTTTTGTGGGGCAGTTTTAATGCAGCAAATAAGTTAGTACAGTGTAAAACACTATAAGTGAACTCTTATATATGATGAAGTCTTAGTCAGGTCCCCACTGAGGACTTCCGTATAACCGTATTCTCCTGTATATGTTGTATACAATGTTAAAATATGTGTTTTACAGATGGCCAGATAAGATTGTTCTGTTACGTGGTAATCATGAAAGTCGACAAATTACACAGATTTATGGGTTTTATGGTAAGATGAACTTTCTGTACTATTTTCATCTCAAAGTTCCTGTTCTCAACTCAGTGATTCTTTTTTCGCCTTTTTAGTTCACCTGATTCATCAGGTGAGCTTTTAGGATTGTTGAATGTCCGGCGTCCGGCCACAATTAGTTTGTTTACATTCTAGCATCCGCAGCTCTTAACGAATCTTGATTAATCTTGCTCACAATGTATATGGCCACAATGTCTCGGCTAAGTTCGATTATGGGCAAAATCTGCCAATAACTTCTAGAGTTATGGGCCCTTGAATTACAAAATTTGCTATATTTAGCTTGTTTACACTCTAGCGCCTTCATTTATTCACCAATCCTAATAATATTTTCAGTAAATGAGTATAACCAAAAGGCAGGGGTCGGCCGAGTGGGCGAAATGGGCGAAATAATCTCCCTCAGCTTTCAGACTTCGCCTCTAAATAACGGTCTGGCGAAATTGACTTCGCCCTAAAATCTTGCCTGTTTTGTCTCTGTATACAATATACAAGCTGACTTACACAGTAACACATGATTATCAATCACGCTCCGATGGTTTTAATATACACAGAAAGCTTATCGTAGTCAATCTTAATTCACACTTTAGACTGCAGTAAGCACCACCTCCGTATGCTGCAGTGGGCAGTCGAATAGATCAATGATAGCCAGTCGCAGCGTTTGTTGTAACAGCTTAATCGTTATCAACCAATCAGAGTGCAGTTTACATTCGTAAATCGAAATTAATGAAAGTCTTCTTGATCAGGCAAGAAGATATGGCTAATTGTTGATAAATAAAAATAAATACCCGGCGTGATGTGAAAACAACGGTTTTAACAATAGATAGCGGGTCTAATTGATGTAACTGACATCTATATTCAGTAGACAGGCATGTACTTTTATCTTTGTTGTTCCGATTTTGGTTTATGTCCACGACGCGATAAACAGAGCGACATGTTCGCGAGTTGTGTAAGAGACAGCGAAGTTTTCCAAACTGCGAAGAATTAATTAATAACAGCCATCTGTAATTAAAACTGCTTCTCCATAGTGAAAACATGTGATTCTGAAATGTCGCTCGCCACTTAGTTACTGGGCGATTCGCGATGTTTTGACTTTAGTAAAGTGAAAGTAAAAGCAAAAATTGGTCCTATGTATTCCAGGCATATAAATAATAATTTAGTTTGATGAATGAAAATTTGTTTCCACTCGGAAATTTAATTACCGGTCATTGGTTATTTGTGAAAACATGCGATCTTGACAAATGATCTATTCGTCAATCATAATGCAAACAGAAAGTAGCTTTCCATGCAGTGATCTCCCTTACTTTGATACCTTAGGTTTATTTTCCGGAGTCTGTGTCCCACAGAACTCGATTTGGACATTGTAGGGGTCTTAGGTAGACTTTTTCGCATTTTAACACAGAAAAACATGTCACATAAATTCCTGAATCTTTAATTACAATGATATATCTAGAAATTATTATTTTGAAAATTGAAATGAAATATAATAAGCTTTAATTTTCATTTATGTCATTATCGTAACAAAGGGGGAATATATATGACGTGTTCCGGCCCAGAATTAACATGTATAGTAACAATTACTTTATAACAATCAAAATGAACGGCAGCCAGTAAAAAGTAATGCATTCGTAACTTCTGCCATGCAACTACCCACTTCTCCCTAAAGTGGCCCCACTTCTCCCTGAATTGAGATTAGGGAGAAGTCACTTCTCCCTAAAATTTCAACCTAGGCCGACCCCTGAAAGGTCTTGGACAAGTTCGATTATGGGCGGAATCGGACCACATCTTCAAGAGTTATGGGCCCTTGACTTAGAAAATTTGCTAAAATTTAGCTTGTTTACACTCTAGCGCCTTGATTTATTCACCGATCCTAATCATATTTACAATGAATGTTTATGACCTTACGGTATTGGACAAGTTCAGTTATGGGTGAAATCAGACCAGAACTTCAAGAGTTATGGGCCCTTGGATTAGAAAATTTGCTACGTTTTAGCTTGTTTAGCAGTATTATACCTTCATTGTTGGTTTTGATCTCAAAATCTACATAAAAATGGGTTATACGAGTTGGAAACTATATTATCTGGTCATTAATTATTGTGACTTTGTTCTCAGGTGAGCGATAAAGGGCCATCTTGGCCCTCTTGTTTGGAATGTGTCCGGGTCTGGTTAGATTGGGAATTTTGGAGTCGTGACAACTAGGTTATTTGGAAGTTTTATCAACAGACAATGCCAAATAAATTAAGTTCTCTGGTTTCTTTGCACTAGTATACTAGTCTGTACTATACTTCTTGTCAAGAAATGGTCATAACTTTCATTACTTTGTCATTTTATGTCCAATTTGATAATAAAAAATAAAAATGTTCATTGTGAATTTCTCCAGTTAGATTTGGGAAAATTGAAGTCTAAATGCTATTGGGAAGGGTCCAGACCCAAACAAAGAAGGAATAAATTGCTGGAACTTTATTTTTATTATGTGAAGTCAGATATCAAAATGAAATAATAAGGGATGGGATGGCGGTTGACATGCCTATGTGTTTATGATATAAGGATTGTAATAAAAGAATGGATTTAACAAATACTGTGGGATCAGTAATTTTTGTTGGGGATTTAATTTCGTGGGTCGGATCTTTTAAATGCAGAGATAAGGCTTTTTTTCAAAAATCAAAATCCTCAAATTTATGTCCCCACGAAATAGCCATTTTAGTAAAAACCACGAAAATTGAGCCCCTGAAAATACAGTATTCTGTTGATGGAATATTTTATCTACCTACTTACTTGTACCCACATGATCATAATTGCAGTGTAAAGCAAATAAAAAATATGGCTTCAACAAAATAGATGATAAATAAAGATATATCAAATTAGACAAATACATATTTTTTGGTATATTAGTTGTGTAAGTGGTCTTGACCTTTTTGCTGTTTTGTAAATAAAAACTGTATAAATTTTCAACAACAAATGTTGGTCAATTATTCCAGTAAGTTACTTAACTTATATAAATAAGTATGTGAAAGTTCAATGTATCGTTTACTACAAGTTTGAATTCCACCTGGGACCAAATTTCAAGGAAACTGTCAAGCTAGCTTACAGAAATTCAGTGGTTCTACCCAGGTGAATACTTGGTGTCTTCCTTCACCTTCAGTTTGACATGTTTCCAAATGAAGCATACTGTTGGTATGATGTTCCTCAGCAAAAGATTGTTAAGTATGAACTTTTTTTTTTTACAGATGAATGTCAGACAAAATATGGAAATGCAAATGCCTGGAGATATTGCTGTAAAGTTTTTGACCTTCTAACAGTGGCTGCTGTAAGATTTTACTTTCCTATAAAACATTCATAATTTGAGTTATGGAGTTTCTCTCAATAAAAAGGATGATAGTTATACTGTAGTTAGACTTGATAACATCAATATCATTGACAACTGTGTTAGTTGGATAATAGAAATTGCTTTAGATACTGAAGTTAAGAGTGATATTGAAAATCAGGATGTGCCTGTGGGGTCATTTTTGAAATCCCCTTGGTCTGGTTGGAAAATTTATTGGGAGCCTCACCTAACAGATCAAATATCACTACCGGTCTCCGCATCCTGGCCTCTCTTGTGCCAAACAATACGCATGTTAAACATATGTATACATATAACATTAATTTTCCTCAGAGCTCTGATTGGTTAATTTTTTTGGCTCGTCCAATCAAAACTACTCTCTTATCACTAAAATTATCCTCTCTATCCTTGTTGATTGCATGGATTTATATTTTAGATTATTGATGAGTGTATATTATGTGTACATGGGGGATTGTCTCCAGACTTGAAGACTATAGATCAGATAAGAACCATAGAAAGAGCTCAGGAAATTCCACACAAAGGAGCATTTTGTGATATCCTTTTTACTAGTCTTTTCATTAAAGTGTTATTTATTTTCTTGTAGTTCTGTCCCCATAGTATTTGATTACATAAATTTAAATGGTTGATAGTGGAAGTGATGTGTAAATTTATATTAAGCAACTGAAAATAGAAATGAAGGGGAGATAACTTGGAAATTAAAACTCAACAAATTTTCAATTTAGCAAACATGCTTGAATCATTAAACAGTGGGGTAAAACGTTAGTTAACACTCTATTCTGATAACTTACAACTTACATAAAATTAACAAAGTTACAACAATCATGTTTGCTAAATTACAGAGACAGTTTTTGTTAAAACACTACGAAAACAATGCTCTTTTACACTTTTTGAAGTTTACGTAGCATTTCTTGTCAGGTATAGTTTTATACACTTTACAATGCATTCTTAATTAGTTTCTTATTGTGTTTAACCATCATGTGACATTTTTCTTATGAAATAATATATACTTGAAATTGAGTACTGTCTTGAAATAATGACTATTTTATGTATATTAAGGACATAGCGTCTTGTCATATCTTTGTGTTACAATATTATAAATATCTGGTGTATTTTAACCTTAACTGTGTGTACATTTGGTATGGTCTGATCCAGAGGAGGTGGATACGTGGGCAATGAGTCCACGAGGTGCTGGTTGGTTGTTCGGAGCTAAAGTGACAAATGAGGTAAACATTAATTTATACACAGTACCTTCATCTTGATTTATCCATCAAATAGGTTTTATTCTTGTATAATTAGGAAGTTTTTGAGAATACGTTTTCTTCCTGGTTTCTTGTTGGAAGTTTGCTGCAGCCTGTATCACACAATTCATGATAGATGAACATTATGTGGTGGTTGCCTGACTCATTTTAGATTTTACTCTTAGTTTTATGACCTTTAGAACTTATGTTCCATACTTATTTGTATTGAAATGGTTTGGAATGTAATTCATCTACTGTTCATAAACTTAAATACAACTTGAAACAGAAATATAAAAAGATCCATACACAGTGAGTTGTATTGAAAGATGAGTATTGTAAGTTTAATGTTCTGGCTGAATGTTCAGTTCTATAATCATTGTTCATGTTTCAGTTTGTACATATAAATGGTTTGAAGTTAATCTGTAGAGCACATCAGCTTGTACATGAAGGTATGTGTAACTTTAGAACATTTTTATCTTAACATTTTCATGATTAACATTTGACCCTCAAAATGGCATATATTGACCCTTAAAATGGCATATATTGACACTTAAAATGGCATATATTGACCCTTAAGATGGCATATATTGACCCTTAAAATGGCATATATTGACGCTTAAGATGGCATATATTGACCCTTAAGATGGCATATATTGACCCTTAAAATGGCATATATTGACCCTTAAAATGGCATATATTGACCCTTAAAATGGCATATATTGATCCTTAAAATGGCATATATTGACCCTTAAAATGGCATATATTGACCCTTAAGATGGCATATATTGACCCTTAAAATGGCATATTGATGCTTAAGATGGCATATATTGACCCTTAAGATGGCATATATTGACCCTTAAAATGGCATATATTGACCCTTAAAATGGCATATATTGACCCTTAAAATGGCATATATTGACCCTTAAAATGGCATATATTGACTCTTGAAATTAGCAAGAATAAAGCTTCTGACTCTTGAGATTTATACCAAAGAGTCAAATTTACTGTGACTTTAGTAGGAAATTTTGTTGACTCTTCAAATTATTATTAGCTAGGGGTCTTTTTTGACCCACAAATTTTGATGTCAACTGAACACCCTGATTTTAAGTCATTCAGAATTAAATTATTTAAATTCTTAATATTTTACGTACCAAATGAAGATATCATATACAGTTATCTTAGTTATAAAGTGATGTGATTTTTATGCATATTTGATGATCATGGGGTCATCTTGATGGAGCATGTAAATGTGTGGAGGAAAGACTGACAAGGTTTAGGGGGGGGGGGGGGGGGGGGTAAACACATTCTCTTCAAATCCTTGATGAATGAAAGTAGATGCATTATAGTTCTTGGTAGATCAGGGTTTTTTCTTGGTATTTTGGGAATAATACTCATACCCTTGGGATTGGGAATTTTCGCGCTGTTTAATCAAAATTGGGGAAAATTTATAACTACAATTTTTGCATTGTTCAACTTATTCTACTTATTCTCCCATAGAACAGTAGCAGAGTAAGGTATTTACTACCAATGGTGATGTTAATGAACTTATAAAATTTTTATTGGGAATTTTTGTCTGTGAATTGGGGAAAAAAGATACTATTTTCCATTGGGAATATGACCGAATTTCGGCTATAAAATCGCCCCATAAAATCCCTGTAGATTTCCTAGTGTTTGTATCCGTGTGTTAGAACTAGTTCTGTTTTCTTGTAATCAGTGTTGTGAAAAATGTATTACACTTGCTTAGTGTAACTCACTTTCTAATATTTTCTGACTTCAGGGTTTAAGTATATGTTTGATGAAAAATTGGTGACAATATGGTCGGCACCCAACTATTGTTACAGATGTGGTAACATAGCTGCAGTGATTGACTTTAAGGATGCTGATAATCGTGAAGCTAAATTATTCAAAGCGGTTCCCGATCATGAGCGTGTTATACCATCAAGGACCACAACTCCGTATTTCCTCTGATGATATCGGTGGTTAATTAAAAATTTGGTTTTATGTTGGATGTGACATCTTTGGTACATTGTACTGTACAGTGAAACAGAAGATTTTAATGTCACATATTCTGTAGTTAATAACTTGTGTGTGATTCATGGAGCATAATTTTGTTTCATGTGTGCTAGAACCATCATTCAATAATTTGTATGATAACATTTGTTTGTATATAGTAAATATTCAATTTATGTCATCTATATGATTGCAAGCTACGTAAATAAAAAAAAATTTTCAATTTTGACTGAATCATGAACATTCAAAAATGTCATACTTATACAAAACATGAAGATGAATGTGTTTGTTCTTTTCTTACTGGGATTTGACACAATGGTAAAACAATGATAGCATTTATTTTTGTTTAGTTGCACATTTAAATACATGATTCATAATGCAAATCAACATTTGAAAAATGAAGTCAATATTTCTGTTCAGTTTATAAGTCTTTTTGAGTCTTTAATTATGCCCCCTTTCATAGAAAAGGCGGTTTATTGCTTCGCACATGTCGGTCCATTGGTCTGTCCATCTGTAACCAATCCTTGTCCGGGCAATAACTAGAGAACTATTTGGCCTAAGCTTTTCAGATTTGGTTGGAAGGTTGGTCATCCCCTATTGTTGATGACCCCTATTGATTTTGAGGTCAAAGTCTTACTATCTAGTGTTTGAAAACATAAGAACAGTCAAACTTGTGAGCAAAGGCCATCCTTGGGAATGACAAAATGTGGTCTTTATTTATAGATGGCCTTTATTCAGAGGTCAGTTTGTTCAAAATTATCAATGAAAGTTATTCAAAGGGTGGCTTTTATGTGAGGGTGGCTACAAACCCAGGTCTGACTGTATATCAATCGATGAAACTGTTAACAGAATGCTGTGAAATGTTTGTGGTTAATTTTATGAGATGTTTGTGAACTTGTGATGTTAGATTGGTTGTTGATTACGTGTCATGCTTGTAAGTCTCCATACAGCTGAAAAGTCCTAAATCTTCCTGTAAATGAGCCAAAGAAAAAAATATTATTTAATTTCTTAAGTGATCCAGGTCTGTAGGGTCCTACAGATTCAGATTTTGTCTGACAAGGAGGTTAGGAAAATAAAGTCCCTTTTTGGGGGGGGGCTAAGTCCAAGCCCCACCAAGTTCCTATGGCCCTATTTTGTATTTCCAAATCTTTAATAATTGCACTCAATGTGATGAGTATTGTAGTTGATGACGGATACATGTTCAGCAATCATTGTCTCTGTTAGGTTATGCACATTCTCCCATGTTTTTAAGTCTTGACATATTTTTTGTTTGCATGTTATTCTTTTTTATTCTTACTATTTTTTTTCTTTAAGGACTACCAATAGTTGGAATCAAAACTGCTTCTTTAAGAGAATATTCTGGCCTTAATCCCAAGTATATTTTATCTAGTTTAAATTAGTGTGATGAAAATTATGAAAATTCTTTTTGGTTTGTGTTTAGACTAGAGACAGTATTCAATCTATTTAACTGTAAATGAACATAAAATGTTGATTGATTAAAATTTATATCACCTTTCACTTGTTCTGGGACCAAACTTGCTCCCTCTGTGCCTGAGTTTTGGCTGTTATAGACATTCTAAATGATAGGAGTTTGAGCCTACAACATTATAGTAATGTTGTGTTATAATATATTTTGTCATGTGACTATGTTTGTGGTATTTTTAGTTCTCTCCAACAGCAAATTGAGATCTTGGTAAAAATTCCCATCTAATCATTATTTACCATAATCATGACAAAAAACGTTTTAGAAAAAAGTGAGAGAAAAAACAAGTGACCAGACATTTAATGTGTGAGGAAGTCATCGAGCTATCTTACGGAATGTCGATGATTCTACCCAGATGTACACCTTGGAGCATTCCTCCACTCCTTCCTCTTCCTCTACTTTATATAAATAACAAAGTTATTTGTTACTAAATAACCCTGGCTGTTAATGTGACATTAATCCCTAGTAAAAAACTTAGTGTGGAGTGTTGGTGGACTTGTTGTATGTCGATATTGATATCTGTTAAATTGTTTCTTATGTATGAATAAATTGATTAACTATAAGTACACATGAATTTGTTATTATTGATAAAATGACTTGAGTCAGTTTTTCGAGGCCACAGTAGAAGTCCAGTCGTTAAGTTGCTGGACTTGTATCTCTGCTATCAAGGTTTGACTGTTGGTCACAGGAGGTCAAACTGTTCTTTGAAAATTTGAACACAGTCAAATTTCCTTTATATGACCAGAATATACAGTATCCTTGTGGTAGGGTTAGTTAGTACTGATTAGAATACAGTGAAGAAAAACTGGAAAGGTTAAACGGCACTTAATCCTGAGTTTGTCAGCTGCTGTGGATGTCCCAGATACTGGGGTAGGCAGCAGGTGGTAGAATGTCTTAACAACCGATCTCCACGAGTCCCTGTTGTGTGGGTTGTTTTACCTTAGATAACAGAATTATAGTTGAAAAGAATGTTAAACCCGCTGAAACGGAAATGAGGTCAGTTTTAAATGTTACTAACTCTGTTTTGAAATCTGTGGTGAATGTAGAGCTAGTATCAACATGCCATGGATTGCATGTTACGTGTGTAATGAATTCATAATCAAAACATACTTTGTTCGGTGCCTTGTGAAATCCATAAACTGTGTGATGTGAATAATGGAATTCACAATACTGTGTTTATGGAATTCACAATACAATGTTTATGGAATTCACAACACAAGTTTGCAATACATGTTTTGTTTTGGTCTAGATGCTGCTCTTGAAATTTAAAATGAGTATTCCATATTTTAGTCTAAGATACTGTGATTGTAATTTAATGGGCTGTCAGTACATTGTTTTAGTCTGGGATACTGTGATTGTAATTTAATGGACTGTCAGTACATTGTTTTAGTCTGGGATACTGTGATTGTAATTTAATGGACTGTCTGTACATTGTTTTAGTCTGGGATACTGTGATTGTAATTTAATGGACTGTCAGTACATTGTTTTAGTCTGGGATACTGTGATTGTAATTTAATGGGCTGTCAGTTCATTGTTTTAGTCTAAGATACTGTGATTGTAATTTAATGGGCTGCCGGTTCATTGTTTTATTCTGGGATACTGTGATTGTAATTTAATGGACTGTCAGTACATTGTTTTAGTCTGGGATACTGTGATTGTAATTTAATGGACTGTCAGTTCATTGTTTTAGTCTGGGATACTGTGATTGTAATTTAATGGACTGTCAGTACATTGTTTTAGTCTGGGATACTGTGATTTTAATTTAATGGGCTGTCAGTACAGTACAACCTCTGTAGAGCAACAAACTCTCTTTAACAACACCTTCAAAATTTCCTTAAACTGATACTTACTATAAATTACAATCAAAGTATCCCTGACTAAAACAATGTACATTACAACCTCTGTAAAGCAGCAACCTCTACACAACAGTCAATATTTGCAGCTCCCATATGGTGTTGGTCTACAGAGGTTGAAATGTACATTGTTTTAGTCAGGGATACTTTGATTGTATTTTAATGGGCTGTGAATACATTGCGCTATGATTGTATTTTAATGGGCTGTGAATACATTGCTTCAGCCAGGGATGCTATGGTTGTATTTTAATGGGCTGTGAATACATTGCTTCAGTCAGGGATGCTATGATTGTATTTTAATGGGCTGTGAATACATTGCTTCAGCCAGGGATGCTATGGTTGTATTTTAATGGGCTGTGAATACATTGCTTCAGCCAGGGATGCTATGGTTGTATTTTAATGGGCTGTGAATACATTGCTTCAGCCAGGGATGCTATGGTTGTATTTTAATGGGCTGTGAATACATTGCTTCAGTCAGGGATGCTATGATTGTATTTTAATGGGCTGTGAATACATTGCTTCAGCCAGGGATGCTATGGTTGTATTTTAATGGGCTGTGAATACATTGCTTCAGCCAGGGATGCTATGGTTGTATTTCAATGGGCTGTGAATACATTGCTTCAGTCAGGGATGCTATGATTGTATTTTAATGGGCTGTGAATACATTGCTTCAGCCAGGCATGCTATGATTGTATTTTAATGGGTTGTGAATACATTGCTTCAGTCAGGGATGCTATGATTGTATTTTAATGGGCTTTGAATACATTGCTTCAGCCAGGGATGCTATGGTTGTATTTTAATGGGCTGTGAATACATTGCTTCAGCCAGGGATGCTATGGTTGTATTTTAATGGGCTGTGAATACATTGCTTCAGTCAGGGATGCTATGATTGTATTTTAATGGGCTGTGAATACATTGCTTCAGCCAGGGATGCTATGGTTGTATTTTAATGGGCTGTGAATACATTGCTTCAGCCAGGGATGCTATGGTTGTATTTTAATGGGCTGTGAATACATTGCTTCAGTCAGGGATGCTATGATTGTATTTTAATGGGCTGTGAATACATTGCTTCAGCCAGGGATGCTATGGTTGTATTTTAATGGGCTGTGAATACATTACTTCAGCCAGGGATGCTATGGTTGTATTTCAATGGGCTGTGAATACATTGCTTCAGTCAGGGATGCTATGATTGTATTTCAATGGGCTGTGAAAGATTGCTTCAGTCAGGGATGCTATGATTGTATTTTAATGGGCTGTGAATACATTGCTTCAGCCAGGCATGCTATGATTGTATTTTAATGGGTTGTGAATACATTGCTTCAGCCAGGGATGCTATGGTTGTATTTCAATGGGCTGTGAATACATTGCTTCAGTCAGGGATGCTATGATTGTATTTTAATGGGCTGTGAACACATTGCTTCAGTCAGGCATGCTATGATTGTATTTTAATGGGTTGTGAATACATTGCTTCAGTCAGGGATGCTATGATTGTATTTTAATGGGCTTTGAACACATTGCTTCAGTCAGGGATGCTATGATTGTATTTTAATGGGCTTTGAAAACATTGCTTCAGTCTAGGATGCTATGATTGTATTTTAATGGGCTGTGAATACATTGTATTAGTCTAGGATGCTATGATTGTATTTTAATGGGCTGTGGATACATTGTATTAGTCTAGGATGCTATGATTGTATTTTAATGGGCTGTGAATACATTGTATTAGTCTAGGATGCTATGATTGTATTTAATGGGCTGTGAATACATTGTATTAGTCTAGGATGCTATGATTGTATTTTAATGGGATTTGAATACATTGTATTAGTCTAGGATGCTATGATTGTATTTTAATGGGCTGTGAATACATTGTATTAGTCTAGGATGCTATGATTGTATTTTAATGGACTGTGGATACATTGTATTAGTCTAGGATGCTATGATTGTAATTTAATGAGCTTTGAATACATTGCTTAAGTCAGGGATGCTATGATTGTATTTTAATGGGCTGTGAAAATATTGTTTTAGTCTAAGATGCTGTATTGCATGTGGAAGTGTTTGGAATGGATCACTTATTTTTAATGGGTGTTGTGACTATTTGACATTTAAAGCGTAACAATGAATGCATTGAGCACAACTTTCAACCTCGATCATATTACCTGACTCCAGTATAGTATTGAGGGACATGTCCCGAACGTGCTGTGTGCTTGAAACAATTTGAAAGAAGTTTTCTATCAATCTGACAAAAATCACTTTGCTGGCTTCAACCAATGTCCTAATTTAATAGTTTGTAGATTGTTGGGTTTTAATTAGATGAGGATGGTGGTTGATAATTATTAGTGGTACACGTATAATCTAAAATGTTATCATGAATGTTGTTTATTGGGGTGTGTATGCATTAACTATGTTTGAAGTAATATATTCTTACTATTCGAAACACCAATGGTCCAACACAAAATTAATTGCAGAAAGGGCCGTTCACTGCCATGGCCCCTAATTTTGAATTTAATATACATCTGGGACCATGTAAACCATATGTCACGTGAAGTAATTGTTTAGTTAAAGCAGGTAGGGATTCTATAATTCATAATTGTTTAACAAAGTTTGCGTTTTTCGCTTCAAAAGCTTGATTTCAAACGTTAGGCTTCACATCGTAATTATAAGATTCTGGTCCTCTAGTTTAGTTTTTACATGTGTATGACTGTATTAAGCTTCTTAATTGCGGCTTCATACGTAAATCCAATGGGATATACACATACGTTTGTATATATAAAAAGTGCAAGTATGATCTTGATGGAATGACATTTTTCTGTCCTCGCACTATGTCGAAAAATACACTATATATATTATAAAGTCCCATTCGCCAACAAAACAAGGTACTTGCCTCTAATATACATTAGTTGGTGTTCCTGTTTCATGTAGAAATTTAGAACACACCATTGACCCATGGGCGGGGAAAAATTGAAAAACGATTTCAAATCCATGTGTTTTTTTTCTTCATATCAACGTATGACGGTACGGACACATAATTTGCCGATTGTTTAAAGTCAATATAAATAAGATACAGGTCGAATTGAAAAGTCTTCTATTCATTTATTAATCATCCAAGATACTTTATAGTACAGAAAAGTGCAAAGTGAAAGTCGTAAAATTAGTCGTTATAAGTTTTCTGCATTTGGCTCACATCGGGCACCTCGACGGAATCGGCCGAGACGTGTCGAATGAATTTTCAAATGCTGATATATTTTTAAACACGCGTGTTGGTATTTGATATATTGACACCGTGTTCGATGCGAACAACATAAGCGATAAAAAAACATGAAAACATATTTTATTTATAATTACGTATCAAACAGAAGTCAAGAATATCAGTAAGTCTATGGACAGAAACAAGTAAAGCAAAATACTCTTGGCCTTCTTTTAACGGCTACGTATATATTTCATGATTTGAACCAGACACGGGAGCTGATTAAGCTCTATGATAAGCCTCTACATATGTCTAGCTTTTAACTCTCACATGTTTCACATTTAAACATCATAACTTAAAACATTCTAACAAATTCAGCTGACACTGCAATATTCTCGTGTAGACAGTTTTTACGTATGTTCATAAGTTTATTCTCAAACACTGGAATTATTCTAAGACAATGACCCTTTTGTTTATGAAATACAGGAATGAATTAACAATATTTACGTATCTTGTTTTAAGACAGACGTTAATGTTAATACATTATTTATTGTTCCAATGTAATTTATACATACAAATATATATACTTGACTACGGAATGGTTTTGTTTACACTAGGTTATTAATGTACTTTAATAATATTTTTATACATGAAAAAAGAAGCTGGAGCATCATTGGTGCATATTGTTACAGTACATATAATTATGATATCATTTCACTAATTATTATGAGCCTGCTCGGTTAGCTCAGTGGTTAGAGCTTTGGTCCACTGATCAAGACGTTGTGAGTTCGAACCCCAGGCGAGGCTCACACTGTCCGTGACAAATTTGACTGAAGATTTTACATCCTATATTAAATTGTCCCCCACCTCTAAATTATGTGGGGTAGCTTGGTAGTAATTTGCGGACAGAATGTAGTTAGGCCTAAATGAAGTCCAGGATAACTGCCCGCCACGATATGATTGAAATAATGTTGAAATGAAAGAGGCGTTATTAAATCTGATGAAATAATAATAATTATCATGGTCGTTATTTTTAATGTAAATATTTATCATGGTTCATTTTAATTGGATAGAGTAATAGTGTTGAAAAAGATACAACCCAATAAGCAGCAATTAAATGTTGTACATATATCGCATTTATGTGCTTTTGAAGACTGTGTAGATTTTACGATAAAACATAACCACGAAAAACACAAACAACTGTACATGTATACCTCATTAAATCAGCTTCATATACATACGGACATATCAAAGTAATAAAAAAAAAAGGTTTTCATGTTGCAATGAAAGAAAACCGCAGACACTATAAGCGCCATTATTTAAAGTGCTGAGGTATCATCAAACAGAAGTTTTTTTGCTCGATATGAAATTTTCAGTTCGCCACGTAAGCAGGCGCTAAAGCAAACAACAATTAGGTATGAGAATGCGCTAACCTACCCCCACACTGTCTCTTAATTTAACATACTAATACTGATATTCAAAGTTTTGTACTAAAATGTTTTGTGAAGGGAAATTGTCCACACATTCGGTCATAATTATTAAGATATCATGCAAGCAAACAGTTGGAAGCCAATAAACTTTGTCGCAGGTAGTTGACCCCTGTTTTTTCTTATTTCGCGAACTCACTCATATGTATATGATAATTTGCTATGGTCGGTTGTTGTACAATGTTTTTTTTTACATTTTATTGATACTGCATTGTGTATAAATGAATTGAGTTATTTTGTGAATATCTTGGAATGATATTTCAATAAAGAAAACAAACTTATATAAGTCTAATGTTTGCTAAAAGCTATACGATTCTAAAGACGGCCCAAAGTGACATAAATTGATTTAACAGATAAGCAAATGCTCACGTTAGACCATTGTTTAAGTTACGAATTTTCAACTCAGTAACAAAATAACTGATTAAAATCACATTATTTGAAATCACGGGATATTCCACACAATATTCCCAACCATATAACTTTTTGTTTATTAGATCGGCATTTATACGCAAATGTATTAATTGGAATCTCGCCTTTTACTGAAATAATTAAAAAATTATCTAGTAGAGTATCGCAAAATTGCGTCCATTTCAAGCAATAAAACTGGAGTTCTCTAAAGACATCAAGGGTGCATATTCATTCATACCATCCATTGTAAACCAGATCAGCAGTGGCATGCTTTGGCCTAATTTTCATGACTTATAAATTTTATCTTGAGCAGTGTTTGTGTAAAACACAAGTATGTTAAAATATCTTATTTCCTGGGGCTACTTGAGGTAAAAATATAGAATCAAGATAAAATCCAGAAAAAATGTATTTAGTTTATCGTGGTTTGAATAAACGAATCTCGTGTAACGGAAAGAAAAGTTAAAAGGCAATATCATTTTTTCTGACCGTTCATTAATTATAACGTATTTTCTAAAACCGTATGCGAATTAAAATAATGACATTTTTTGGTTTTCTTGATTTTTTCATTTCGTAATACATTTGTTGATTTAAATACAATATGAAGTGATTGAAAAATCCACACATTATTTAGTTTCTTCTCATATTATTGTCAGAAAAAATGAAATGAAATCCTATAAGTTTGAATCTAAAAATCTGTATATTTTGTTAATGAAAAACACAAACTCTCAATTTGAGTAACCGGAACATGCTTTTCCTAGTTTCACGACATATTCGTGCATGCAAAGACAAAGATCGAACACGGAACGTCTTATGCTGTGGTTGTTTGGAGCGGAAAATCATCGCGTTTTACGTTTTGTATGATTTACGTTTTGTAAACTTACGTGAATTAAATAATTATGTAATGAATCTTGCAAAACTACCGCGACTTACGTCATATATTTTGTAAAAGTAACCTGAATTACGTCATATATTTTGTAAAACTAACCTGAATTACGTCATATATTTTATAAAATTACCTGAATTACGCCAGACATTCTTTAGAAATATCGCTACTTACGTCATAGATTCTATTTACGTCATAGGGTATGTAAAACTAACGCTACTTACGAAATAGATGTGATGCATTTCTTGTTTGAACTTGTTTTGTTGACTTTTTATATGAATAGTTGGTAAACCATGGCGAACTGACGCCAACTGATTAAACATGTTACCATTCACGAACATGTATATTTATAATGTTCATTTGTCAAGAAGCATTAAATGGCGGATTAGTGAACCAGTAAAAAATAGTTTATGATGATTAATAGAAATTTTATGACACAACTATTAAATGAGAAACGAGTATGTGGTCGTAACTGATACGACATCAGGTAAACATGGTGCCATTGTCGCTGAAGGAACCCGCAATAAACGAACTTGTCAATGCGCCATACATTCATCAGAAATATTTCTAGATCTATATAACATTCAGCTTTTTCTTTGACAGTGTTTTTTTAGATGAATGTCTTTTTTTTATTTCATTAAGATTAATACTACATGTACAATGTTTTCATTGGATTCTTTTTTGTGTGTACGAGTGCATATTTATGTTCATTTATTCATTTAATTACGTAAACATCGTTTTGAACATAGCTTTTATTCTTAACTGTAAGTCTGGGAGGGAGGAAAACGGCTGTTGGTTTCATGAAAAAGATCTGATTCACTAAAATTTTGACAAAATGTACTTTTTATAATTTCCCCTTTTTACCCCTCTTTCTTTCGAGGTACATAACCGCATGCTACGTCAACAGATTTAAGAATATCTCAGGGAACAGCTCTGAGCGCCACCATACGGCAAACTGGTTGCAGTGAGTTCTCGTAGAGAAATTAGGCAGCCGGGGAAAAAGGAAAAAATTAATCAACTACTTGACCACTTGTGTGGGGAATATTTTAATTCTCTCTCACGATATTTGGACAATGCAGTGATTAAGTTTTGAATTTGGAATAAATGCAGACAAGAGCTTAGAGAAGTAGAACAAGCGCTTTGTTACGGCGGTCCTAGGTTTACATAGGACTTGCCACGTTGACAACCGAATCTGACAAGATGGACCAACCGAACAATATGATTGTTTCTACGTTTTTTTATTTATTTTGTTTACTTTCCTCATCTCAGGCCGGCAATGTGGTGCTCCAAGAAGGTATGTGTAGTTATTTTATTCTTCAAATTTATGACATTAAATTAAGAACAAAGGAACTGGAACGCTCGATCATGAACGATCCATAGGTATGATATAACATTTGACATTTTCATGCATTAACGTAATTCTACGAAAACATCTAAATAAAGCAAATTATGAACAACTAGTTTATTCTGCTTTTAAAAAATCGATTCCCTTTCTTTTCACCTATTTTCTTCTGCATTAAACAATTGGTAAGAATTGAACCTTAAATTGTTACATCATGGCTTTCGCGTCAACACACAACCTCTGGCACCATTGCCAGTTGCTCCCTTACTGAGCCGCGGAGCTGATGCATTTTTTTTTAATTTGAGCAATAAAAATTGCTTCTTGCAATTGGCTGATAATTGTCGATAGACGGTACTTACATTGACATGGTGCAATTCATTGCACTAAAGTGAAATAAATGAGAAGTTTGATACATTCTAAAACAAATGCTTTTAATACAATGTCGCAGTTTTTACCGTAAAGTAAATATATATGGCGGGATTTTGCGATTTGACGCGCAGTATAATTTCGCTCTTGTAAATACAACAGATAGTGAAACTATCAAAATTCAATCTACTGTGAATGCAAGCTCCTTGATAGTCCAAAGATTAATGAGTAAAATAAAGGAGCCGAGATTTTTGGAACAATCTCAAATTGAACATACTATCTTTTTTATGAAGTGTTCCTATGTAGCAACCGCCAAAAAACGACAACAGTTTCCCAAACTAACAAGAGCCAAAAAAACGAAAACAATTCACAGCCACAACCGAAACATCAAAATCATTTACCGAACTAGTTACAACCAGCACAAAACACACAGCAACCATTTACCGAACTAGCTACAACCAGCACAAACACACAGCAACCATTTACCGAACTAGCTACAACCAGCACAAAACACACAGCAATCATTTACCGAACTAGCTACAACCAGCACAAAACGCACAGCAACCATTTACCGAACTAGCTACAACCAGCACAAAACGCACAGCAACCATTTACCGAACTAGCTACAACCAGCACAAAACACACAGCAACCATTTACCGAACTAGCTACAACCAGCACAAACACACACATCAACCATTTACCGAACTAGCTACAACCAGCACAAAACACACAGCAACCATTTACCGAACTAGCTACAACCAGCACAAAACACACAGCAACCATTTACCGAACTAGCTACAACCAGCACAAACACACACAGCAACCATTTACCGAACTAACTACAACCAGCACAAAACACACAGCAACCATTTAGCAAACTTCATATAGCCACCACCTAACAAGAAAGCATCATTTACTAAACACTAAACAAAGTCATTCACCCAACTTGATACTGCCATCATAGAAAAAACAGCATCCATTTACCAGTCTTGCTACAACTGCCAACAATCAATAGAATCTTTTATGATTCACCAAACTAGACACTTGTTACCACCATTTACAACCATTTACGTACATACTGCAACAATCAAATAAAAGACGCCCACCTACACCTATCACTACACCAATTCACCAACGAAAACATATTTTACCCCTAAACAACAGAAGTCGCCAAACCGATTGCCACTTACCAAACCTTTTGAACAACCGCCGGTGACACAAATGAACAAGAAAATGTCTCACAATGCTAGATATCGACACTCATTCTTTTACATTGTATTTTTGTTATGTAAAAACACAAGTCGTGTTTGTATATCGAATATTAAACATAATGCATTTCCGAACAAAGAATGTGTTTTATTTTTATTTTTTATTTACGTTACTCATATTGATGTTACTCACGAAGTTTGTTGTTTTTGGAAAAAAATGATAGCTGTGAAGATCTTAAATTGATCGTACCAAGTAAATACATATTTGTGTGTATCTACGTAATATCATCAAAAACCAATTTAAGAGTAAATAAATTATTCAATTATAGCGATGTAATTATTACCAATTTTTGCTAGCTAATTATATGGAAAGATATACGTCGTGGTTTATATTTTTGAAATTACACCTAAACTTGCTCTCTGCACAAAAATGCTGACTCCGTGTTTTATCAACAATTGCTTCATTCGCAAAAAAAGCATTATGCTTTTTATATCAGATTTCATGTTTCAGTTGTGAAAGCTGTATTTATACCCTAGCAGTAAACACTCTGATTCTAGATATTCAAAACGCCATCGCAGATAAATTATAATTCAAACCGCATTTCTGTTTATCCTGTGATATAACATATATTGTGGATATTCCTGTATACACGCAGTATACACGCTATGGTATGATATGGCTTATCAGACATAAGCTACAGCATTGCTTCTGTTTAAGTTCATTGTCCGTGTTTAGTGTTACCAAACACGATTACATACCCCCCCCCCCCCCCCCTTATTTCTTGTGGTTGCCTTGCGCTCGTGAATTTGTCGTCGAGTTCAACATATATAAGTTACATTTGCTTATGCAAACCTTTCTGACATTTTATAATTCACACATTGCTATTAAAACATTGAAGTTCAGTAGTATTTTCTGGCAAATATGGTGTTTTTCTACAAAAGAAATCGATCTCTACACATAGTTGAACATTGTGTATTATCTCTCGCAAGTACCTCAGCTAACGTCTCAGGATTTACACGATTTTGATTTTGTAAAACAAATGATAAGGAATAAAAGGCACAACTTTCTTTTGTACATTTGTATAATATTTTTGAGGCAAAAGATGTTACAGTTTACAGGAAAATCATATTTATCTATCACTAGTTCTTGACGGAACAGTTTATTTTCGCAAGGGCACTAATAATGATAAACACTAATCACACTATTATATCTAACAATTATGATTTTTCTAAAAAAATATGACAACAAATACAAATTAGAGGGGAAAGTATACATTATCTGATGGAAACCAATATATAACACTTTATAGTGTCACTGTGAGATCTTAAAGACGACTCGGAAGGTCGAGAGTTTGAATCTCAACTCCGCCTTCCGAATTTCAATGTTCCCATCCCAGCTACTGAGCTAAGTTCTGTGTTATGAAAATCACAAGAAATGGTTATTCTAAAGCGTAGATAAAGATGTCTAGGTAAACTGTGACTATTCGAAATAAGAGTATGGATGCAAATGTCCGGTTTTCCTGTATCCTCTCTCCCCTATCTTTTGGGGGGGGGGGGGGGGTGAGATGGTCATAGCTATCGAATAGGCCGTTAAACAACAAATAAATCAATCGACCACATGGATATTACTTTTCAGACGGTATCAGAGCTGTATGTAAATGATAAGTAACGATAACTTTGGTCAGATTTTGCGTTACGTAGGTTCATTGTACGGGACGTCCAGATCTTTTAATCACACCCGGCCGTACTGTACGGTTGATAGCATGATTCTGCAAAAGTGACCTTACTATCGGAAACATAATGACCGTTAGGGCGTTCTATACATGGCGTGACGTCACTACGTTTGCCTAACCTCTATACATAGAACTGATTACTATCTACATTTAGATAGTTATACATACGCTAAAGTATAGTTCCGCGGAAGGATTAAAAATGTCAAAACAACCATATCGGTCGTATGATATTTACAAAATTTGTTTAGTTATGTAAAATGAATACGTAGTACCATTTCTATTCTCATGCTTTCGTCAATAACACTCATTATTCAATGAAACGCAATGTTGAAGTACGCTTGCCATACGGTGACGTCACGCTATGTTATTGTTTATAATTTCCATTTTGTAAGTAGTTCTTGCAAATACCCATAATGCCCCAAGCAGAATAACACAGGTCAGCAATGTGTACACTACGGTAGCGCTATGCACTGACCTGTGTTATTCTGCTCGGGGCATTATGGGTATTTGCACGGGTATTTGCAGGAACTACTTACAAAATGGAAATTATAAACAATAACATAGCGTGACGTCACCGTATGGTACACATTGGAGCCAAGCGTACTTCAACATTGCGTTTCATTGAATAATGAGTGTTATTGACGAAAGCATACGAATAGAAATGGTACTACGTATTCATTTTACATAACTAAACAAATTTGTTAATAACATACAACCGATATGGTTGTTTTGACATTTTTAATCCTTCCGCGGAACTATACTTTTAGCGTATGTATAACTATCTAAATGTAGATAGTAATCAGTTTTCTGTATAGAGGTTAGACAAACATAGTGACGTCACGCTATGTATAGAACGACAGGTCAGTGCATAGCGCTACCGTAGTGTACACATTGCCGTTAGGTTGACTTGCACTTGATGATGGGTTGTTGCACAGGACGTTACGGAATATTTCGCATGGAAACGCGTTTAAAAGATGTGTCAGACGACAAAGTGAGGGATGACGTCAGGCGTTCAATGGTCTCTAAACTAATTGAATACTATAATTGATTCTAATGTATGTATTTCTTGTCGATCTATGCTAAATTGCTGCAAGATTTATTTCGCTTATGTTTAAAGCCGTAATTAGCAACATGTATTATTAGGCGGGAATTTAATATTTAAAATTGGTGTATTCGATTATCATGCGTTGCACGTGCGACACGATAAAGTCCGTATGAATACGTACTTGTTGAAACGGATCATATAGTCTGAATTACCTGCCCCTAACTGCTATATAGTAAGTCAATGCCAGGGATCAGGTTAAATTTTCCAAACGTCCCTGACTGGATATGTTTTGTAAGCATGCATTGTTACTTCGTCATGTCAGATCATTAATTGTTTGAATGAAATATTGTGAACTTCTGGTAAATGTAATTACTTTCATTAGCGGAACCATGGTTTTAAACACAGGTACTTGACACTTGAAATTTTGGCAGTATTAAGCTTATTATATAGGTAAAAGTAGCCAATAACAGCCAAAATTTGAAAACTCTAAATGCATGGAAATATCTTTGTCAAAATTCTCTTCATAGGCAAGTGTACATGAATTGGACATAATGTCATTATCTTAAATGTACGAAATATCTTATTAATTAGTACATGAATATTGATTAATTGCTTGTAAGTAAATTGCTGTAAGTTATTGGCTGCTTGTAATTTGTTTGGAAGATATTGCATATATAATTAACATTAGATGCTGCTATACATTCAATTACTGTGCATTAAATGAAAAAACAAATCAATTAACTTTGTATCAGAAATAGTTTTAGCCTACCGAGTAAACTTGATCATGCCTTTTTAGGAGGAATTAATTTCATGGATGAATGGTATGGGAGTGAGGTAACCGCCGACAACAGACCCGTTATCACTCAAGGATTTTGTCCCAACAGGCCAAAAACAATGACCGACATGGCTTACGCTGTCTCTGGCGACAGTAAGGGATGGAAGACCGATATGGGAACTGTTGTAAAAGGTGTGTATGCAGGGTTTTCTTTATGTTTTGAGGAAGGTGCCTTTATATAGAGATAAAATAAGGGGTTGAAACTTCTTTTGGAGAAAAAAATAAAATTCAAGAAATGAAAATTTGGGGAAAATGCATGATTTCAAAGAAACTTTCAGAGGGGAATAAAATGTAGTAATATTTCAGCTGTTTTAAGATTGGTTCTGAGCTCTTCAAACAAACAAAAGGCAACCAATGAAATGAAAGGATTTGATCCTATCATAAAGAAATGGCATAGACAATGTAAATCTAGAAATATACCAGGGGTTGCATATATATTAAATGAATACATACAAAATTAATTATAAGAAAACCCCCTACCCTCCTACTCTATTTTTAATGTGCATGTATGTCAGAAACAAACATATTTTAGGCCTGAGTATGTCACAATGAATTTTTTTTATTGTAGACGGATTTTCAAGTGATAACTTTTCTGTTATAACCACATTCAAGTCTTCATCGGAGGATTCCGTTGATCTCATTGAATTCCTCGGTGATTACGACCAGGTTGACTTTAGGTTCAATACCGGTCCCGAAGGATCAAGATTGTACTTTACTGGACCCGTTGATGACCCTGAAATGATCCCAAAAGTAGACCATTGGGACCTCCCTATTGATATAAGCAGAAACAGGTAATTATGATATAATTTATTGAGTAGTTACAATAATTAGTATAACTAGTTGTACCTTTTTAACTACATAAAGTTATACCCCTGTTTGTCCATTCAAATTTTGGTGTCCGTCAGTTCAAATTTTTCCGAAAGATCAAGGAATATTTCATGGATTGGTTTCATATTTTACATGAAGGTGTATAATAATAAATACAGGTCAAATCCGATTTCTGCTAAAATCCAAACATTTTCATGGGAGTTATGGCCCATTTTTGACTAAGCTATTAGCAGGGGCATTTGTGTCCTCTGGACGCATTTCTAGTTCACAATTTTTTTTGACATTGAATCCAAAATTCCTTGAAATGCTATTTATACAGTGAAAAAAAATTATACCCAAGAGAGACCAAAAAAAGTTAGGTAGGGCTGTTTGGTGAGTATGTAGTGTGTAACCTCAAACAAAATATTTTTTAATAAGGATGGCCAAATATTCTGTTTATTATAATCAGTTTTTCCTGGATTCTGTGCCAGTACTATACCCTATCCTCCACAGGTAACTGGCATTTTCTCATTATTAAAACTTGATAAGCATCTGAGTGTTACTTGACCAACTTTTTTTGGAACAAAAACTAAAAATTGATTTTTTGTTGTTGTTGATGATTACTGACTTAAAGTAGCCTGTATAGAATTCATTGATGTTTATTTATATATTTTTGTTGAAGATTTACATACCAGCATCCAATTGTATAAATTGATGTTATTTACCTTTAATAATTTTACAATCTCAATTTGTATATTCAGTAATATATTTTTGTTTTGAACACTGTAACTTTATATGCTCATTTTGTGTAATATATTTCCTATGTACCATGTTTTTATAAATGGTTAAAATATGAATAATAATAATAAAATATTGGTTAATTTTAACCAGTGGGTTAAATTTAAGGTTATGTTAGATTTTGAGTTAAAGTTTGGTAAAGCAATTTGATAAAACTTTGGTTAAATTTGTTAAGAAATTATTTCCAATAAGATTTAATCCATGTTTCTGATATTGGTTAAGAAACTGGCAGGATCCTGAATTTGTCAATTAATTTGTCTGAATTGTTAAGGTGCTTTATCGTTTGGTACAACAAGAGCTGCCATCTTGCCTCTGGTTAACTTTGGTACAACAAGAGCTGCCATCTTGCCTCTGGTTAACTTTGGTACAACAAGAGCTGCCATCTTGCCTCTGGTTAACTTTGGTACAACAAGAGCTGCCATCTTGCCTCTGGTTAACTTTGGTACAACAAGAGCTGCCATCTTGCCTCTGGTTAACTTTCGTACAACAAGAGCTGCCATCTTGCCTCTGGTTAACTTTTAGTTTAATAACTTTCTTACCAAATATAAAATTTCACCCATTGGTTGAATTTTACCAATGTTAATACAATTGGGTGCAGATTTATACGTATCTAGATATTAAGTATTCATTCCATACAAGTGTCACAACACGTATTAATCTCCAGAAGATTCAGACTAGCTGGCTAAATTTAAACTGTAGCAGGTTTTATTCACAGTATACCGGTATTCATTTCTTTGTTGTAAATTTTATTTGGATTGAAAAAAAGTAGGCTGCTCAATGTTTTCGAGTAGAAGGTGATATCGCCGTCTGTCGGGGCTTCTGGAGAACACTGTAAAATTAATCTAATTTAACTGGAAAATCTGAAACACTGTTTGGTACCATTGTGTGCTCCGTTACAAAATGCCAGCCATTTTTTGTGATGAGATAAAAAGATTGCCTATTAAAATACTGTCTTACTTCTTACAGATGGGAACGAGTTGCATTCAGCGTTGTTGGAGGTACCATTACTGTCTTCCAGAACGGAGAGTTTAAAGACTACATTGAAAAATCTGCCGTCTTAAGTAGCAGCGGAAAAGTGTCAATCGCACGCGGCGAAAAGCCCTTCAAAGTAGGATATTTTATTTGTTGTCAAAGTTACAATGTACAGTCAAACCTGTACACAAAGGCCATCCTTGGGAAATAAAATAATGATCTTAATTGACAGGCGGCCTTTATTCAGAGGTTGTTTGTTCTAAATTATCAATGACAGTTTTTAGAGGAATTGCCTTTATTCACAGGGTGGCCTTTATTCAGAGATGGCTGCTAAAACAGGTTTGACTGTAGTGTTCAGATTTAAAACTTAGTCTGGATGATGACGAACTTGTTCTGAAAGGTTGCCTTGCTAGAATAAATTTAAATTAGTCATCTCTGGAGCTAAATAACTTATGTTGAATTTAATCAAAGTGCTGAAAGTACTCATGGAATCTAATCTCACATAGACTTCCATTGTAAAATGTAAATGGTACCAGTTTAACAATTGCATGGCGGATGTAGAAAACGTAATACTTTGGTCTGCATCAAATTCATGCTCAGGACAACTGAAAGCTATGAAAAGCTTAAATATTGTTCAGCTTCCGAAAATGGTTTTACACAACAGTCTGATATAAATTCCCATAGGTTTCTGAAAAACTTGGATGTAATCTACAAACTCTTCAATGACTGGGTTGTAAAACTGAAAAACAACTTTATGTTAAGTACAATGTATAGCCTAACCACCTAACAGAGTCCCTGATGAATGTATTCAGTGTGCGACATTAATTTTAACCCAATAGCCAGAGGCTATTAAAAAATTCCAAGGGCTATTAAACATTTCCAGTCTGTTGTCTGATGGGCATAAATCTGTGGGCAAAGTCCAAAGCAAGGCAAATGAGAAATTTACTCCTGTTTGATGCTTATGAGTGTCAAGGATGTCATACCTATGTCTATTTTCAGTGCTTTTCAAAAACGTTCTTTGACATTTGTAAGTAGCTTGAATCTGAATTTGTTTACATTTTCCAATTTAGTAATTGCTATTAATTTGGCTTTCTGGCTATTGCAAATAGCTTAAGCTATCAAAATTTGGGAAACAATAGCCCTATTGGCTATCATGTTCAAAAAGTTTATGTTGCAAACTGTATATTTGTGAAGACACTGTAAATTGTAAGTTTACGTATCTGCTTATATCTACAGGGTGTTGTACAAGACCTTTTGTATGTACCCACTGATTTTGCTGCCTATGAACACCTCTCAAGATACTGTCCAAACTGTGAATTTGAGTTTCCTGAACCTGCTATGGGCATGGGTATGGTTAATGGTACTGATGGAGAATATGGTGTCTATGAGAATGGCTTCATGGATAAAACTGAAGGTGGTGGTATGATCATTGGTATGGACAAGAAGGAAACAGTTTATGTAAGTAGGATCAACAGCCCTTTTTTAAGGTTTTGGGGAAGGGTGGCCGGGCCTTCTTTTAGGGAAGGGTGGCCGGGCCTTCTTTTAGGGGAATTTTGCATAAAAAATGAGTAAATTGGGGAAAATTACAAAGCAAACAAGCACAGTGTGAAAAGATATTTTGGTTGGGGAATTTCTTTTCTAATTTGGGGAAAATACATACTATTCAGCTTGGGGAATGGGGCAAAAAATTGGCCCCAAATTTGCAGCAGTTTTTTTCACCTTTAGGGGTAAGGTGGAGTGACCCTTAGAATGTTGCATCCTGAAGGGAAAAAGTGACTGGGTTCAAATCTCGGTGATGACAGGTCATACCCTTCCATGAAAATCTGACAACAAAATGTTGATTTTCCTCCACATGTGGAGAAGTTGCTAGTTCCTTGTGGAAGGACAAGTTAATACTGGTTAGAATACAGTCCTGGTAAACTGGTAAGGTGAATCAGCCACTGTATATAACTGATTATTTTTTTGAAAAACAGTGTAAACCCGAAATAAAAAAATTGAATTAATGCCCTTCAATACCTTCACTCTGGAATACATAAATCAGATACTGTTATATGAGATTTTTTTGATATGTTCAAACTTTTTTCCAATTCATTATCGGTAAAAAACTATACCGGTTCTTAAAACTAGATGTTGATCTGCATTTTTTGTGTATTTATTGTTGTGAATTCTGTGAACTGAATGTAAAGATGATGAAAATACATTTTAGGCTGTTGACAAATATGGCCAACAACTTGGATCGGAAATGGCACTCGGAGTTCCCTATGTAAGTAACTGAAATAACGAAGTATTGGGATAAGTGATATAAACATTGTGTTCATTTAAAATAATCTAGTCTGTCGTTGTTTGATTTTGTCAATTAGCTTAGATGATTTTGTTAATTAGTTTAGGTGATTTTGTTCCATTTTAAGACAAACATTGAAGTATTCAATATATTTTTGTTATATAAGGATTACTATAAAAGAATGTTTGGACTAGACATGATATTAGTTGTATTCCTGAATAAGGACATTCAACTTGCTCATGGCATTGCTGACATTTCTTATACTTTGTAATGAATGTTATTCGGTCAGAACAAGTAGTTGTGTCTATGTTTACCTAAATAAGTTTATTTTTGTGTTGCCATTCAATTTTATTTTTACCTACCTACCATATTATATTTGTCAAGTAATCGCAACATGACTATTAGTATCATATTTATAGCCTTGCTAAAGAATAGTGATGTTTAATTGGAACTTATATATTTTAGGGTCCACCTGGTCCACCTGGACAGAGGGGTCCAATGGGACCTCCAGGACCTAAAGGAGAACTGGTAAGTCTAGAATCAAATTATACATCGTTATGATTATTAGTTTACTCTGAAATAACGCCAAACAACTTGCAATTTATATTAATATTTTTATTTGAATTTTTTAATGCACTGTTCTATGCAAGTGAATTAAAATTTAATGTCTTATGTTTGACAAGATCCGCCTCCATGGTCTAGTGGTTAAGGTCACTGATATCAAAACACAGTAACCTCTCACTAATAGAGGGCCCTGTGTTCGAGCCCAGCTACTGACCATGTCTCTTTATGTGAGAAAGTAGGCAGTTGCTTACGGAAGATGGGAGTCTAATACTTGTTCTTCCCAGGAATGATGCTTAGGTTTACTTTCTGCCTCATATGACTCAAACAAAAAACAGAATATGTTTGACTAACAGATTATAAAGGTTTGTGCGACTGTCTGATTTCTTTATTGCTTTATTTTTTGTAGGGTTTTTCTGGACGAGATGGTATCCCTGGTAACATTGGACAACCCGGTCCTCCAGGCAATATCATGGTTATTCCTGTAAGTCAGATTTTTAAAACATAATTATCATGGATGTCACTGTGAGCCGGGGATAATATACAGTATGGTTTGGGTGATTTGTTCAAAAATCGTGTTTCTCCCCGCGATTGTAGTCAGCATTTTATCAGCTGTAGTGGTGATTTTCTTCTTGAAAAAATATGAATAACGGCAATGCCGCAGTTGTGTCAGTCATCATCGCTCTGTATGCGACGGCTAAAAATAAAAATCGGCGCATTGAAAAGTCTGCAATCTGTTTTCTTTTTTCGCGTATTTATGAATTCGCGACATCGTCATGCAGGATTAAAGTGCTATCAAAGACACGCTGTTGTTGCTTTGTTATTTGTGTGTCACACCTGATCTGTTAGACATTTAAGTTGTGATTTATATCTAATGAAGTATAATAACAATAGATTGATAATAGTTTGGGGTGGTTGTGGAACTTATGTTTTACAAACAGTAGGGAAGTGTGGAAAACTGTTACTTGTATGTTCAAACGATGTCAAAAATTGTTCAACAAACGAAAGTTTAGTAAAAGCAATATTATAAAAAACAGATTGCAAACATTAAAGATATATCTTTATTGCTAATATATTGCTTTCATCAGATTAACTAAACTGATTATTCTACGATGGAATACTAGTAGTGACTTAAGTTGCGTATTTTAGGATATACTCATTTTTGAATATATAAAACTCAGTATTTATTCGAGATATTTATGAATTCACGAGGTATTCGATTCGCAAATATTAGCGAAAATAAAACTTATGCGAATAAAACCAGTTCTACAGTATATATATATTGTGTATGTGTGTGTGTGTGATTACTGCATGATTATATCCAAGTTTTTTTCTAATTTTATAACTGATATTCAGTCGTATTCCCAATTAAAAATCTTTTACCAATTCACAAATATTCCCAATTGAAATCCCCCTTCCCAATAATTTTAATATCTAAAATCTTTGAAAACAGGAAATTTTTCACTGTAATAGATTTTTAATGATTGAAATTCTCATCATGGACAGTGATTGTTGTGTACATTTAAACATTGCAAAATTGCAGTGACACAATTTTTTCCAACACAAAAATGCGGTATGGTTCATGTTCCCAAAATGCTGATATCAAATATATCATTGATTTGAATAAAGTATTTAATTGTTCATATTTTAATTATTTAACCAGGTGTCGTAATTTATTGATAAGGCTGGTGAATAGGATATTTTCTGATTTTTGTGTTGACATTTTTGTATTTTCTTTTTTCAGATGAATCTTGAAGGCAAACAACAAGGTCAAACTGAAGCTTTCAGAGTTATTCTAAAACAACACATGGTAAGTAATTACATCACTAACAACAATAGCAGAAGTAACAACAACAACAACGGCTATAGCAACAACAACAACATGACTTAAATATATCTTAAACATTACATATAATTCCCATATAGAATGTTATTATATTCTGTTATAGAACAAGAAAAGGAAACAGAGACAATCTTGAATGATTATCTCATGTAATGCAAAATATATACACTACTTTGTTTATACAATCATAATGGTACATATTTTGGCTTAATTCAGTTCAGTATTAAGGGGAGTTAACTCATGAATGTCAAATATTAATTATATAAATTATCTCCCTTTTTTCAGCAATCCATGCGAGGAGCCTCTGGACCTCAAGGAATGACTGGTCTCCCAGGAATGGCTGTAAGTTCTTGTAGCTTTCTTATTTCATTCTATGGCTTTTTCAATCAGAGGAGTTAAGTTTGCAGACGCCAAACACAGTGCCCTGGATGTAGATTGGTTACAATATCGAAATCGCTAATTCGTTCATTGCCTCATTTGTTGATTTATAAATCCTGTCTATATTTTATGACATTAAAGAGAATAACATGTTTATTAATATCTATCAAACTGTTATATAACATGTCATAAAGGACAGTTCAGTACTTAATAATGTTGTACATGAGTTTCTCCTGGTTTTGACACTCAAATAGGTGACAGAAAAATATTCAAGCAATGTTGGATGGCAAAATGGTCAAATCTTACAATGTTTCAGAAACTTGATTTCATTGACTGAAAAGAATGTAAGCAAACAGATGCAGGTTGATTTAATGTGATATGTTATTGTAATGTTTGTATATGTGTAATTTCAGGGACCACAAGGGGACCCAGGAGACAGAGGTGATGAAGGCATGCCTGGTGAACAGGTAGGTATCTACAATAAACATCTAGTCATCTGACTCTTAAACTTGATCTGAAATCTATCTTCTTCACTTCTTAACATCACCTAATGGTGAATTCTGACTTTTACTACCAAGTCATTTTTGTGTAAATATTTTATTTACTAATTACTTTCCCTCACTGCTATAAGATTAAATCACATGCTAAAAGTTTGAATTCCTCCCTGGACTAAATTTCCCAGATCTACCTCCACAGTGAAGGCTGGAAAAGTAGCCAAATGACCTTGGCTGAAGGTGAGATGTTAAAAGAGGAAAAGTCATTTAAAACTTATGAATGTCTTCTGTTGACGTTTTTGATAAGTTTATAACCATTATTCCTGTAAGAATTGTGATTATTTATACATGTTTATATTTTAGGGACCTCCAGGACCTATGGGAATGCCAGGACCCTCTGGTCCAACAGGAAAACGTGTAAGTTGTCATAGAAACTAATTCATTGTTTATACTTACTGTGTACTAATTCTTTCTTTATACTTGATCTATGGAATTCAGATATTTTTCCAGTTCATACTTTTTTCAAACTTTTGTCATTTAAGTAATGAGGTTTTTTGTCAATAAATATCTTTTTTCAACCTGAACAATAAATTATAGAATAGCTCTCACTGATTTGAACTTATCTGAAACTTTTGTAACACTGTTTATTATTGTAAAAAATATGAATTAGATACATTTTGTGCAAAGTCTTTAAAATTTTCCACTTCACACAGTGAAGATTTTTCTTGTATGTATCTGTATAGATGATATTTTTTCCCCAAGATTTTATAGAAAATTGTGTATTTTCATATAACTCTGTTTTCAGGGACGTAATGGACGTGATGGCGCACGTGGAGCTATTGGCCCTATAGGGGACAAGGTAAATATCTGAATAAGGGCCAACTCTACAAATAGCATTCTCTTTATAAACCATTCCATGTAGAAATGTTGCTTTATAATTTGGATACCGTAATCACTCGTAAAAAGATCACCCCTGTGTATAAGACCCAGATAAGAAATCAGCATAAATCTAAGGAAAAATATATTCATGTGTTCATATTAAAAGTTTGTACATGTATTAAGTCTGTTATCCTTAGATCCATTTTCAATATTTTTCAGGGTGAATCAGGCTACCCCGGTGTACCAGGACGTATTGGTTCCAAGGGAGACAGAGTGAGTTGAATTCTTCATTGTTGAAATTGCTAAAAAAGTTGTGTTAGGGGATTTTAAATGTCAGAGTTGTTTGGTTTAAAATGTCACAAATTAAAGAAATTTTTAGTTTTCATAAAAAAATTATTGGCTTAAAGTATTTACAAATTCTAAGTTGTGAATCTGAGCAGTGTTATGAATATAAAATATCAGACAAACATTGTTATATGTTTGGATTCTGTTGACTTTAAGGATGATTTTATGATTTTAGGGATACGGTGGTGCTGCTGGAAGTATGGGGCCATCAGGACACGATGGTGAACAGGTAAGGATATCTTTTTTATACGCCCGTTTGAAAAACGGGTCATATTATTGGAACACCCACGGCAGGCGGATTAGTGGGCATGCAGGCGGCGTCCACAACGTTGTCCGCTCTCTAATTCAAACAGTTTTGTTCCGATCTTCACCAAACTTGATGGAAATGTTTATGGCCATGAGATCTCGGCCAAGTTCAATGACCTTCCCAATCGGCCAAGGCACTTCTGAGTTGTTGTTGGCCTTGATGAATTATTTTAAAAAAGCAATTTTATTGGATATTACTTTTTTAGGTTGTTAGGTGCTCATTATTAGCTTGTCTGTTATTGAAGAAAAAGTCAAGCTATTGTGATCACTGTGGCATAAAAAAACTTATGTAGCTCATAACTCAGAAACTATATATAAGAGGCAGCAACATGAAACTTCATAGGTGGATCTCACTGAGGTGGTGAACAGATGAGCATTGGCACCGCTTGTGGAGCTCTTGTTGGATAGTTTGGTGCTCATTTTTTAACCTGTTAAAATACTTGAACCAGTGAACCTTTTATAAGTCATTGATTGTAGAATCTTGTTCATATATATGCGAATGCATAAAAATTATGCTAATTGTAATTTGTTTCCCTTGGTAACAGGGTGAACAAGGTGAGCCAGGAGCCCAAGGACAAGTGGGTGAACAAGGTTTACGAGGATTCATCGGCCCCAGAGGCCGCCCAGGAGTCGCTGGACCTCCCGTAAGTCTGAATCTTTTAAGTTAGATTTTTTAAATTTTGTTTCTTAACAATAATTCAAGTTAAAGAATTATGTTTACAAGAAAACCTGTTTTAACGGGCACCTGTCAATAAAGGCCACATTTTGTTATTGCAAAATGTAAGCACACATGCAGTCAAACCTGTGTTAGCGGCCACCTCAGAATAAGGGCCACCCTGTAAATAAAGGTCATTCTTTTAGAAACCTGTATTGATTATTTAGAATAAAAAGACCTACAAATAAACAATAAATTCACATGATACATTTTGTCTTTCCGAAGGGTGACCTCTGTTCACAGGTTTGACTGTTTACCTAAATTTGTATCAAATTATCATAGTTCTAGTTATGTTGACCCGCCTCTGTGGTCGAGTGGTTCAGACCGCTGAGGATGGGATTCTAGTACTGGTTCTTCCCAGGAGCATTGGTTAGGTGAACTGTCTGCCTCATATAAATCAGACTGTTGAAAAGGGGCATAACCATTATAAACAAGCAAAATCTAGTTATATTAATGACACATTTATTGGCAAAGTGGGGATCATTAACTTAACCAGAAGTTATGTATTTATTAACTTAATGTGTTTTATATTGTAACAGGGTATACCAGGCTTGGAAGGATCCATGGGTGCTAAGGGTAACCAGGTATGTTCTATTTAATCTCCTTGAAATCCCTTGCTCCAGCCCTTGGTTTTATTTTGATATGTTACCTGTAAGATTTTGTTTCATACTTTGAGTTCTCGCAAATTCTGTTGCATGACCGAGACCTACTTATAGCTGTGCTGTTGTCCTGTGGAAAATGTGATGGATTTAAAACTGGGCTATCAGGGTTTAAATCTCAGTCGCAGCAGGTCATACACTCCTCTGATAATTTGATAAATAGTCAGAATTGTTTCTTGTCTTTGTTTACATCAAATTAATAAATTTATCTCTTTCATTTACCTTCTTTAGCTCACCAGAGCACAAAGTGCTCATGGTGAGCTATTGTGATCGCTTGATGTCTGTCGTCCGTGCGTGTGTGCATCAACATTTGCTTTAAACAACATCTCCTTCTTAACCAGTTGGCCAATTTCAACAAAACTTTACATGGATGTTCCTTGCATGAAGCTCTACCTAAGTTGGAAAAAAAATTAATTTCATTTAAAACTCTGGTTGCCATGGCAACCAATAGGAAAAACTTTAAAAATATTCTTGCCAGAAACCACTTGGCCTAGAGCTAAGATATTTGGTGTGTAGCATTGTCTAGTGAACCTCTACCAAGTTTGTTCAAATTATTGCCCTAGGGTTAAAATTGGCCCCGCCCCAGGGGTCACTTGATTTTACATAGACTTATATAGGGAAATTTTAAAAATCTCTACAATGCCCAAAGCTTAAATATTTGGTGTGTAGCATTGATTAGTGGACCTCTACCAAGTCTGTTCAAATTATTGCCCTAGGGTCAAAATTGGCCCCGTCCCAGGGTCACTTGATTCATACAGGCTTATACATGTATAGGAAAATTAAAAAAATCTTCTTGGCCGAAACCACAATGCCTAGAGCCTAGATATTTTGTATGTAGCATTATATAGTGGACCTCTCACAAGTTTGTTCAAATTATTGCCCTGGGGTCAAAATTTGCCCCACCCCAGGGTCATTTAATTTTACAAATGCTCATGATAATTTTCTCTAAGAGTCTTTTTATCTGGTGAGCGATATAGGGCCATCATGGCCCTCTTGTTTCTAAGATACTACAAAATGTTTTATTATGAATGGTCACAATGATGTATGTTTCAATTCTAGGGAGCTGTAGGGTCCCCAGGAGCCCCTGGACAAGGTGGAGCCCCTGGACCTGTGGTATGTATAAATTTTAATTACGTCATTTGATAAGCAATATTAGCATGGCGATATAATATAGCAAGATTGGATTCTTACCATGCTAAAAGACAGGTCTGGATTTAGAGTTACTCACACTGGATGTTGACCCTGTCAGGTAGAACACATCCAGAATGATAAGTCATTTTGTATCATTGCTAAATTCCTAGACATTATTTTTGTTTGTTTTAACGGCAAATTTAACATGTGAAATCTTGCTCGTCCGACCGTGAAGTTAGTTGCAATTACTAGCGGACAATTTGATATTTACACCCCTGGAAAGTGTCCTATTATCCAGCACATAAAGGAATGATTACTTCTTTTGTGTATGTACTGCAAATAAGAAACTTTTATTTGGTAGTCCCGATGTACATGAATGTATATTTGATATTTTAGGGATCACCAGGACCACCGGGCCCTCTCGGACCACCAGGTATTCCCGGAGCTCAAGGCAAACCAGGACTTCCAGGGCTGCCAGGTCCTATTGGACCACCAGTAAGATATATCTTTATCTTTATATATATCATTTTGTGTTAAACATAAATCACTCTAAAAATTAAGTAATGCATTAAATTTAGAATACTGTATTTCAATTCAACATTTTTGTTTATGCTGAGATCCATTCTATGAATTCTGTATTGGATGATTACTTGATATGTCATCAATAAGTATTATGGTATTTGCATTATTCATTACTATGCATTCTTATTAATTGCTGTTTATTATTATTTATTGATTATTTATTCATTCTTATTAATTGCTATTTATAATTATTATTTATCGATTATTTATCAATTATTTATTGACATTCGTTATCATTCATTATTTGTATTACAGGGTATTGATGGAATGAAGGGGTCACCAGGACCTAAGGGAGACGGTGGACCCATGGGAATTCAGGGTATTATAGGGTACCCAGGTCCCCGTGGAACAAAGGTTAGCCCCTTTCCTTCCTTACAATAACAGTTTGTAAATAATGTTTGTTTGCTCGCATGGTATTAATTTTTTCTTACCATAAATTATTTTTATACAACTATGTGGTCTAGTGGTGGACAAAATGTCATGGGTTTGAATCTCGGCTCTGCCTTACAAATTTTTTCGCAATGTCCCTGTCCCAACTACTGAGCCAATTTTGTACCATGTCTAGAAAATCACAGGAAAAGAAAGGGAAGAGCATCGGTGCTTTACATCGTGCACATTGAAGAACCAGTAAAAACTGTTCAAAATAAGAGTAGAGATCCTAATGCCTAGTTCTCCTGTATCTGGGGTGGCCATAAAATGAGCCATTAAACAACAGATAAATTAAAACTACTCAGCAAGAAAAAAACAACACATTATTTCTAAGTAATATTTGAAACAGGTTATTTATTTGTTGCTATGGTTTTAATGCTGCGATAATTTCATGTTTTCAGGGTGAAACAGGTCTTAGAGGTATGATTGGAGAGAAGGGAAATCAGGTAAGATTTATATTCTATTTTCTAAGTATTTTTGTGTAGCTGCTATTTGATTTGGTCATTTATCTTCTATCTCTAAACTTTTTCTATAGCTGCTATTTGATTTGGTCATTAATCTTCTATTTCTAAATATTTCGTATAGCTGCTATTTGATTTAGTCATTAATCTTCTATTTCTAAACATTTTGTATAGCTGCTATTTGATTTGGTAATTAATCTTCTATTCATAAACATTTTGTGCAGCTGCTATTTGATGTGGTCATTTATATTTTAATGTAGTTTGTTGTATAAAAATATATAACTACTCAAATAAATGAAATGAAATTCTACTTCAAGTTACACCCAACATAAGATATAACACATAATATCACAGTACATTACAGCAAAACACAGCAAGGTTCAACACAACATAGTAAAGGCCCCGGGCAGTCCCATTTCGAATATCTATTAGATTCTCAAAGTATTACTGTTGAAAACTGTATCTAACTGTCTAAATGCATCTTTATATCGATCAAGCTAGCAGACTTATGCAGCAGTTATATCATTATTGTCTGATCATAATTAACTTAGAAATTGTAAGAGATAATAAATGCGATTGAACTAGGAGACCGATTAAGATTTTTTTACCTCAGGCCTGAACAGCACAACTTCTCTTCAACATAAGAATTACACTGCTTATGTTATGTGTTATATATTTCTATAGAAATACAATATAAAGTGATGAAAGTATATTGTTCTAATAAACATTATTTTAGGGACCAAATGGTTTCCCTGGTGAGCGTGGTAACAATGGAAGAAAGGGAGAGAAGGGGACTGATGGAGATTATGGACCCATGGGACCAGAGGGTATTGAAGGACCAAAGGTAATATATTGTTATAAGTACCTCTTAGCACAGGGTCAAAGTTAAATTTAAATATTGATATAAAAAATCCTTAACACAGGTTCAATTTTTTTTAATTTTAAAGGCCTTTATTGTAATAAGACCTCATTGTTTCTAAGATTGTGAGGAATTTAGTTTTATTTTCTTTATGAAGGGAGGTAACTGTTGTTGAGAATTTGTAAATATATTTTATTTAAATAAATTAGACACATATTTTTTACTTCATACTGGTCGACTGATAAAGTTTGTGTGTACATTTCATGTAGTAAGTGGGTCAACGTGGGGCGTATATTTTGAATATTTTGCATGTTTTCTTGATTGAATTTGGTGATTGTTGTTAAAACAGTATTTTAACTATTTTCAGGGAGATCGTGGCCCTTCTGGTGAAGGTGGTCCCCCTGGACCTGCTGGAGATAAGGTTTGTATTGGTTTATTACTTGAAATATGTTGACCGTCTGGTTCTTCATATGTTGACTGTCTGGTTCTTCAATATATGTTGGAAGATCAGTGGTGAGTCACGAGGTAGTCTGGATCCATGGTAACCGTGCTCACTCTAAATTGAACAGATTCTGCTAAATCAGCCTGACTTTCTTGAATTAAAGCTCCTGCTTCAGAGATAATGAATGCATAGATGTCGTCTGCACTTGAAATTGAATACTGTATTTTCATTTATTTTTCGTTGGGCTCAATTTTCGTGGTTTCTACTAATGGCTTATTCGTGAGGACAAAATTTTTTTTGGTTTTTGAAATGAAATGCCTTATCTCTAAACTTAAATTCATGGGGATTTGATTTCATGGATGAGCCAATCTACGAAATTAAATCCTGAATGAAAATGAATGATTCCTTAGTAAATCCCATCCGATCTTTACCAGATAATTTTGACAGGTATATTTAGTGACAGTTTGACACACTTGTCTTGCTGGATGTAAGCTCTCACTGATAGAGGGTCATAGGTTCAAGCCCTGCCACAGATCATGTCTCTTTATGTGAGAAAGTAGGCAGTTGCTTACAGAGGATGGGAGTCTAGTACTGGTTTTCCCAGGAACGATGGTTAAGTGAACTGTCTATCTCAAACACACTGTCTTACTGGAGGTTGAGATGATTGTTAATGATTTATTTTATCATCATGTTCTATATTTCAGGGTCGTATTGGTTTAATCGGTCTTCCTGGCTACCCAGGACCACTGGGAATGAAGGTGAGTTCTGTACTTATTCCGAGTATTTCTTCCATATCAAAGATCATGTAACAAGCCATTTAGACTGTCAGTAAAAGGTATTTAATTATGTCTCCCCCGATTTCTCTCCATATTGATTTTACTCCTGATGGTTGCTTGGTTCATTGGTTAGTCCATATTTTGTGTCCGGGCCATAACTTGGACATCTAGTGGACAATTGTAAAATAACTTGGCACAATTAATTTGGTGTAATCTAATAGGACCCTTAGTTTGGTGTTACCTGAAGGACCCTTAATTTGATGTAATCTAATGGGACCCTTAATTTGGTGTAATCTAATGGGACCCTTAATTTGATATAATCTAATGGGACCCTTAATTTGATCTAATCTAATGGGACCCTTAGTTTGGTGTAACCTAAAGGAACCCTTCAAACTGAAAAGTTGTCATTAATTTTATTACCTTACCTGGTATTCCAAATGTGAATATGACAAACCAAAATCTTTTTTGTTGTCAATTTATATTACTCATGACAAGAAGAGATTTAGCCAGTTAATCCAACTGTAAATACTTAGCATGCTTTTATCTCAACCACTTTATTACTTACAGGGTGATTCTGGAAGTCGTGGTCGCCGTGGAAAGCGTGGTCGTCAAGGAAAACTTGTAAGTTACAGTAAAAAAATTACAAATTTACACAAAACATCTCTTTTATGTATTGAACACACAATGTAAACACATGTATGTGATGTGAATCTGAGTTGTTCCCTTTATTATTACACTGTTTAGAGTTAGATGTCTACATCCTTGAACCTGACTTTGTTGTTCACAAAAATCTGTTTAAGTCTAGAGTTTATAGATATATCAATGATGCTGTTACATAGTGATGTATATCATCTACCTATAAATTTGATTTGTGCTTACATGTGGTCAGAATCCATTCAATGAATTAATGAAAACTTTTAACCCTTAAAATACTGGGACCGAATCTGCAAAACTTTTGCCACCAGGACATAGGCAGGCCAGTCTACACATCCATGCAGTCAGACAAGGTTCTTTACTGTTGGGACACTAACTTCTAAATATTCATTGTAATAATCCCTTAAATTGATAATGGACTGGTTTAAAATGGATGTTTGACAAGTCCATTCAAGAAATTCAGCAGGTGAAGTATTAAATGTGTTTTAACCAACCGTCTTTCATGTTTCAGGGTATCCCAGGACCAGTGGGTGACAGAGGCGAGCCAGGACCACAGGTAATTGTTTAAGTTTTTCTATTTATATACGCCCATTTGAAAAACAGGTCGTGTTATGGGAAAAACCCATGGCGGTGGGCGGCTTCCACAACGGTGTCCGCTCTCTAATTCAAACTTGATGGAAATGTTTATGGCCATGAGATCTTGGTCAAGTTGGATAACCAGCCCAATCGGCCCAGTTATGCCCCTTGACGCTTAGAAAAATGAATTTTGACGGGAGTATTTTGTAACCTGGCATTCTTGTTTACAAATGCTGATCACTCCTAACCCTATTAATTTTGTAGTTGTATTTTTCACCACAGTTATTCTGTTTCTAGTAAAGATTACCAAAGATTTACTCTAATAAAATTATAGATATTCAGTATTATAACTACAGTGTATTCACCACTTAGAATATTAATGTTAAATAAGAACCTGAAATAGGTTGACCATGGCATAGAATCACTAAAATAGGATATCACTGTGATAGGGTAGGGGCTGACTTTGGTTAACATTTTGTTGGACATAATGCACAACATTTATGTAGTAATGTAAAAAGTTTTTAGCTCGGCTGTTTTCAAAGAAAATGTCAAACTATTGTGATCACTGGGATGTCTGCATCTGTGCAAAAACTTGAATGTAGCTCATAACTCAGAAACTATAAGAGGTGGCAACATGAAACTTCATAGGTGGATAGATCTCACTGACGCGGTGAAAGACAAGCATTGTCACCACATGTGGCTCTCTTGTTTAATTCTGATGTTATTGTTTTTTTGAAGCTAAGTTGTTTATTACTGTTTATAGGGTCAACAAGGAGAACGTGGTAAGACTGGAGTACCAGGCCCCCTCGGACCTAAGGGTGAATCTGGTGTGGCTGGTCCCCCAGGTATCCAAGGTGAACAAGGTATCCCTGGACCCCCAGGTATGCAAGGCATGTCAGGACCCATTGGAGCTAATGTAAGTACACTTTGTGACATATTTCTATATAAAACATTCTGAGTGGGCCTTATATCAAATCTTTTATGGAGATAATACAAGTTATTAAGTCAGGGATATATTCTGAATCAATTTATTGAAAAAATTCTTGGATGATATCACTAAGTTGATACTTTGGTATTATAAAAGTTACCCATTAAATGTTGATCTTTATTCCAGGGTTTGCCAGGCAAGGACGGTTTGAGAGGAACTCCAGGGGAGCGTGGTGAACCTGTAAGTCATTTCTATTTTTTTATGTTATAATATCTTTTTTACATTTCATTAAGGGCCTCTAGCTTTGAAAGGTGTATGATCATGTCAATTCTATACTCTGTGTCTGGAGACGAGCATAAAACTTGTTAGTGCTTTCACATGACACAACTTTGTAATAAACATATTTCACTGCTTGCAGCTATTAGTAATTTCACATTGCTGTTAGTAGATAATTCATAAAAACATACCTTATGTGTACTCATGTAACAATTTTCCTATCATTCATCGTTACTCGCCAATTGTATATTTTCAAATCATTGAAGAATTGTATGGTTTCATTATGTTAAAAATCATATTTGAAATTTCATGTTCATGTGTTAACTCCAAAATGAACTTTAGTAGATTTTCTAATATTTTGAAAAAAATTGTTGATATGTGGTATATTTTTGTCTCAGGGTCAACAAGGACAAATGGGCGCAGATGGTCCCGCTGGAGTTATGGGCCCATCAGTAAGTAATCACAACATTTACTGTTGGAATTTAATCTGTTCAGTTAGGTTTTTAGCTCACTTGAGCAAAATTTTACCATCCTATCCGTGGTCCATTGTTTGTGTCGTGTAAGGTATGTCCTGTTTCAACAAGTCTCCTCTAAAACCACAGGGCTAATGCAATTTAATTGCACAGGAGTGGTCCTTGGATACACATTCCCTTACTAAGATTTTACAAATGATGCTCCTAGGGTCAAAATTGACCCCAATCCCAGCAGGTCACTTGTTTAATAAAGATGTACATAGCGACAACAACACCATGGGCTATGTTTCCAAAATAAACAAAAAAAACACTGGGTCATCATGGTCCTCTTCTTATATTATAACCTTAGTAGATAGAAATCTTGTCCCATCAAAGAATGACATATTGGTTAAAAAGATTAAATTGTTAAAGTGCCAATGTGTGACTGTGGTATTGAAACATTTTGATAGATTGATCAGTGGTCTAATTGTAACGTGCTGGACTACTAATGAAAGGTTGTGAGTACGAATCTTGACCCTGCCTGTAATTAATTCAAGGATGCTTTCCAGTGTCCCCATCTCAACTACCGAGCCAAGTACTGTGTTAAGAAACTCGCAGGAAAAGGGTGCGGTATTAATACTTTACACAATAAAAAACTAGGACAAACTATTTGAAAAGATTAAGGATATAAACGCCATGTTCTCCTGTATCTTCTTCCCCCCCCCCCCCCCCTGTCTGGGGAGACTCTGAAATGACCATAGCTGCCGAATGGACTGTTAAAAAACGGACAAAATAAACAGATTCATGATTGTGAGGTATTTTTACATGTTAATCCTTAAGACCAGTTTCTCCCAGATATAATTATGAGTGTTGTAAATATACTGTCAATGTGTAATCATGTATTTACTTATGTCTAGGGTCCACCAGGGGATGCAGGACCAACAGGTGACAGAGGTTCACCAGGAATTCAGGTAGTTAACATTTTGTAGACCTAATTAATACTTGTAAACTTTGCCTTGAAAGTTAAAATATTTTAATCAGAATTTGTGATGACTTAAGGATAAACTTGATATTGTGAAATACATGTAATAAACTTATTCTTTATAGATCTTTTTATGCAAAGTAGAGAAGTTTAGAAACAAAGTATTTGTACAGCTTCTTTGTGGTCAGCTTGACATATTTCATCACATGACTGGTCGGTGTATGTTCATGTATCTGTCCAGGTTGTTTTTCTGCACCTTAACTATGCTGTCATTTGGGCAACGTTGAAATTGGACATTGAAAGTGTTCAATATTAGTATTGATGTGAAAAGTTACTGTCTATTTGTTAGAATGTTACAATGTGATTTGAATATTAAATAATGTTTGTATTTTATATTATAGGGAATGCCCGGTGACACTGGTTTACCTGGACCAACTGGACCCGTAGGAGAACGAGTAAGACATTAATAAATATTATCTTACAACATGTGACATGAGTACAGTCAGACCTGTGAACAAAGGCCACCCTTGGGAAAGATATATTATGGCCTTTATTGACAGGGGGCCATAATTTGGAGGTTATTTTGTGCTAAATAGTCAATGACAGGTTTTAAATGTATGGCCTTTATTACTTACACAGGTTTAACTGTACAGTTATCTGAAAATGTAAAAAGTTTGAACTTGTGGATAAAATATGTTAACACATTCACTTTTTTTTTACCTGCCTAAAAAGAGTTTTAAAAATCAGTTCCTTTTTGTCCATTTTGTACTTTTCGTTTCTTTGCTACCATTAAATGATTCTATTCATGTTTCCAAAAAAGGGGGAAAATTTTAATACCTATCTACCTATTTTTTCTGGCCCTTTTGCAGAAACAAGTATAATTTTTTTTGTAGGCCTTATAATTCATGAAAGACTGCTTCCAATGATAATATGTAACAAAAAGTCATGATTTATGTACATGTACTTACCTATATATATATATATATATATATCTGATATTGAGATTTCTTTTTGGTAATTGTGAACAGATGTTAGAAAGTAGCCAAAAATGTACTGATATTGTTTATGTTTTATATAGGAATTAGTTTCAGTAACTCTTTTTTATGGAAGTAAAAAGTGTTAAATATGTGCTTTGAATCATTTTAGGGTATTCAAGGTATCCCAGGAGAACAGGGGCCACCAGGACCCACTGGACCTCAGGGATTTGATGGAGACAGAGGATATCCAGGACCACAGGTATGATAATTGGGGAAAGTATAATACAGTGCAACCTCTCCAAAACAACACTATATTGGAGTAGCAAAATTATGTTGTTGTTTAGAGGTTGTTGCTCAAGAGAGGTTAAATCGTGCTGTGGGAAAAGTTTTCCTGTAAAATAGATATAGAAACTAATGAACAGAGGCACTGTTTGTTGGTTAATTGTAAGAAAATAAAAATAAAATATTTGACATAATTTACTAGTTTTGATATTTTATGATGTCAGATGCTGGTTAACTGTCTTATGTAGATCTACATTCTGAAATATTTTACGTACATGTACATTGTTACCCTATAGATATACCCACTGTGACTGAAATATTTTACTTACCTGTTATCTTAAAATAGAAAAAATGGAACAGTAACCGACAACCATTTTTGGACTTCAAAAATTTGATAAAGATGACCGCCTAAGAAGGAATCATAATTCAGTCAGTATTGTATTATTGGTGCAGAAACAAGTTATAAACTCCCTTTTACACTTTAATTATGCCCCCTTATAATAAACCTTGCACAGGCATTAACTAGAGAACTATTCGGCCTGAGCTCCTCAGATTTGGTTTGGAGGTTGACCCTTGAATGATTTTGAGATCACTAGGTCAAAGGTCAAGGTCACAGAGGACGTCAGTATTTCACAAACACTTCTTGTTTTCATTTTAGGGTCGTCAAGGTGTACCAGGAGAAAGTGGACCTATGGGACCCCCAGGACCATTGGTAAAATATTACATTTTATTCCATTAACAGTTAATCTCCTATAATCAGAGACAGAGAACATATATTATTTATAATTCAACTTTAATTAATCAGCTTGTTTTATTTATTTAATTTACATAATAACATTGCTTTAACCTTTAATTACAATTCTGGAGGGATAGAGCCAGGTCACCCTGCACAGCCTTGCAGTCTGACCAGTGTCTTAACTGTTGAGTGACTGGCTTCTAAATGTTCATAGTAATATACCTTTATTTGACAATGGACTGTTTCAAATGGTATAAATTTACTCAGGAAATTCAGCAGGTTAAGGAATAATGAAATCTTTATAATGATGTATCTGATGATAATAAATGTTTGAATGAATGTATTGAAATGATGACAATTAAAATAAATAAATAAATAAAAGTTTGATATCAATTTAGGTTTCTTCTGGATAATTAGTTGTGACTTAGTACTGGTATGTATAATAGAGTTAAAACCTTGTTGTGTGGAACAAATGAGTTCCTGTTTTACTAATTGTGTTATTGTTGTCTGTTTACAGGGAGAGAAAGGATCTGAGGGTATGCCTGGAGATTCTGGACCCCCAGGTGTCATGGTAAGTCAGTTTCTCTGTCCCCTTTTATACGTTTTCATCCATATTGTCCCCTTTTCTACACAATGATCTATTATGGGGAATAACTTGAGAAATCAGCTTTTTCTATGTTTATTGTTTCCTGATCATCCCTCTGTTAACCATGCTCATAACTTCAGGTTAATTACATTTATTATTTTCAAGTATCTTTGTGACTTTGAGGCTCAGGGACCCTTTTGGAAATGTTGAAGTTTTTGGTTATTTTCTATCATTATGTATGTGTGGAATTCTTCATCTGGTTGAATGACTTTTGTCACAGTTGTTTATAATTTTGTGACTGTTGTTTTAGGGGCCACCAGGACCCCCAGGAAATGAGGGAAGAAGAGGATCCAAGGGAGATATGGTAAGGATTAGGGGCTAGGCAGCCAAGGACGTAATTAGTATTTGCTCTAAAATAAGTACATTACATCTTTTTTATACCAAGCGTATTGCACCTATTTTAGTCATAATTCAAGTTTTTAAGCCTCAACAGGGGCAACTAATCTTTGCAAATTTAAAAAAATTTATTTTATATCTAATGTTTTATGTTGTTTTATGGCACATTGACATCTAATGGTCATGTAGCACGCATTTGAATAAAAAGAAAGCATATTAACATATGCATTGTATTATATAGTGTATTTACATATGCATTGATATACATTTTCCTTCATGGATTTTGTGTTGTAGGGAAATGAAGGACTTCCAGGTGACTCAGGATCCCCAGGAAATGAAGGACCTCGTGTATGTATCCCTATTTTGTCCTTGTACTAAACTAAATATATACTGACATACACAGGGACATAACTTAACTGTTTAATGAAATAAAGAATTTATATAGCAGAAATATGTGTTTGTTACAATTATAAGTATTGCTCCGACCAAATGATACATTTTTAGTATCAGGCTCATTTTTTATGGACATAAAATGTGTGATGTTATGAATTAATAATTTATGCACCCTTTTGAAGAAATAGATTTTTGAGATTGTATTTTGTGTGTATTATTTTAGGGACCTCAAGGACCAACTGGGCCTACTGGACCCCCAGGTGTTGATGGAGATAAGGTAAGTACATGTACCGATATTATTTCTTTTATTCATGCTTTCTTGTTGGAGGAATAAATATTAAATTATGCTGGGCTTATCAGCTGATTACTAAATGACTGCAGTAAGTGTATAGAGATCTTATTTATGGTCGTAATTTATAACAAAAACCATAAAAAGAGGGCTGACCAAAATGTGATTAGATATGTCAGTATGATGATGTCTGTGTTGGTACATAAGGATTTTTGTTGTTGGTAGTGTTGTCCCGATTGTCTCTGAAAATAGATAAATTATCGGACTACCCCAAAATTGGCGACAATCAATAGTTTTTTTGTCGAGCCCGCCTGTGGTGAGCTCGACATAGTCGCCACAATGGCGGTTGCGTGTCTGTACGTTAGTTAGTGAGTGAGTGTGTCCGTCCGGATCCTTGTCGGGGCTGTATCTCCGTTATGCATCGACACTTTTTAAAATAACTTGGCATAAATGTTAAACACCATGAGACGGTGTGCAGTGCGCAAAATCCAGGTCTCTAGCTCAAAGATCAAGGTCACACTTAGAGGTCAAACGTCAAAAATGAGCATTATAGACCTTGTCCGGGCTGTATCTCTCTTATGCATAGAAACTTTTTAAGATAACTTGGCATAATTGTTAAACACCATGAGATGGTGTGCAGTGCGCAAGATCCAGGTCTCTAGCTCAAAGGTCAAGGTCACACTTAGAGGTCAAACGTCAATAATGAGCATTATAGACCTTGTCCGGGCTGTATCTCTCTTATGCATAGAAACTTTTTAAGATAACTTGGCATAATTGTAAAACACCATGAGGCGGTGTGCAGTGCAAAAGATCAAGGTCTCTAGCTCAAAGGTCAAGGTCACACTTAGAGGTCAAACATAAAAAATAATCATTATACACCTTGTCAGTGTCTCCCTTATGCATTGAATTATTTGAAAATGACTTGCCATAATACAATGAGACTATGTGTCTTGGGCAACACCCAGATTTTCATAGGTCAAAGGTCAAGATTACACATTTGGTCAAATATATTTTCCTTGTCTGGGCTGTAACTTCTGTTTGCATTCAAGGATTTTTAAATAAATTGGTATAAAAGTTTACTTCAATAAAATGATGTGTCATGAATATCACCCATACTTGCAGTTCAAAGGTCAAGATCACAAGCTGGCTAAACAGGGGCTCGACATGTTGCCCTTGGGCTTCTAGTTTAACAATCTATTGTTTTAGGTTTCTGACACCGCTAGATCCTGGGGTTGCTAACTTCATATTCAGGAAAAAATCTACCAAATGTCAACACATTTGTATTTACTATTACATGTATAAATTTTGTCATACACTTGTATGTAATGTTCTCACCATGTTTGTTTGGATTTCAAAAGGTTAATCTAACTTCTATCTTGGAGAAATAGGTTCATTCATGCTTAAAATCTGGTCATTATTGTATAGAAGGGTTTGAACCTAAAAATGAAAGAAAGGTCACCAAAGAAACAGCGAAAACTGATTGCAGTATCGATAGACAATCGATTGTGGTGGCCAATTATCGATAGTGATTTTGGAGTCCGATACCCAACACTAGTTGTTGGCCATGGTCCCGTCGCTGACCGAATTCTTTGGCTGTATTACTTACCACATACATGCCTCTTTAGGAAAATGAAAATCTTTGTTTTAGATTTATAATAATTATGTTCAGTCAAGTTCTGTGTGTTTTTCACCAATTGTTTGCTTTCAACTTATTTGATGGTATTTTTATCAGCTTATATGAATTCTTATTTCAATCAATTGCTGATCAATCTATTTTGTTGTCAGGATGTATTTTTTTCATGTGATGTGGTTTATATTTTAGGGTGATGTAGGACCACAAGGGGGCCGTGGAGCTAAGGGTGAATCTGGACCACAGGCAAGAAACTTAAGAATTTCTTCAGAAATACCATTATATTATCATATAATACAAATATTACTACATTTCTTTCTTTAATGATGATGACTTCTCATTATTTTTTTTATTGCAGTATCAGTATTTTCTCTTTTTTTAAAAATAATTTGTATGAATCTTTGTCTGATGTACATTTGAATGTATTATTGTAACATGTTTTATTGATATATATTTATTATGTTTATATAACATATTTGTAATATTATATTATAGTTCTACAATACATATTCTGAATATTTGTATACCAATGTTTTGGTCTCTTTGTCATTGGCTCAAACTTATGTATATTATGTGACATCATACTAAAACAATGATTTCCACTTTAGGGTCCACCTGGACCATTTGGGGCTCCCGGACTTCAAGGACAGCCAGGACCTCCAGTAAGTAGTGTACCATCATTGTACACTTCATTAGAGTGATTTTAATACCATCTTTACTTTGTCAATTAAAATGATCCATTATAAGATGAAAAATGAGTCCTTCAAATGTGTTTTTATGTACATTGCAACCTCTACAAAGCAACACCCTTTCGGGAGAAGCAAAATTATGTTGTAGTTGAGAGGTTGTTGCTCTAGAAAAGGCTGCTGTAGAGAGGTTACACTATACTTCTATTACACTAGAAGTGTATTTATTATCAACATGTAACGTGTAATGGTGTACTATCCCATACCGTGAACCTTCTTTTGTTATTCTTTATGAGACATCTTGCTAAATTTCCCTCTCCGAACAACAAGCACTGTATAATAGAGTTGGATTATTAAGAAATTTCACTTGTATATTTACATATTTAAGGGGCCAAAATTAATGTATATTTATATTTAAGGGGCCACTTGCTATATCTCCATCTAAAAACAATGAGTGCTGCTTAAGATTATATGGAAATTTCACATGATTTTATTTATGTTTTAGGGACCACAAGGTGAGCCTGGAATTCAAGGTATCCAAGGACCTACTGGAAATAAGGTGAGTATATAAATGTAATGTGACCGTGTGTGTCTATGTCTAAGATGCTGACATTCCTTCAGTTTGTTAATTATAAACTTTGATGAAATCAGCAATGTGATATGATTATAATTTATAATGGTCTGTAATGTTATGATTTGTAGATCTGCACTCATTTAAAGGGGTTAGCTGGTTATCTAGCTAATAAAAGGCATGTTTGACTATTATAGGGATCTGAAGGTCCAAGGGGTTTGATTGGAAAAACTGGTAACACAGGACTTCAAGGAGCCCCAGGAGCTCCAGGACCCAAAGGTGAAGGTGGTGATGTTGGATCATTGGGACCCCCTGGTCCACCGGGACCCCAGGGCCCATCAGGACCTTCGGGATCCACAGGACCTACTGGTCTCCCAGGCAACCCTGGACCTGAGGGAAGGATGGGACCAAAGGGTGACTCAGGTGAGGCAGGAACCCCAGGACCACCAGGAATGCCAGGCGTTGATGTACGTAGTTACTTAAACTTTGTTTTTCTTCTTATCTGTATCAATTATAGATAGAAAAGCATATTAATGTTTACTTATAGAAAATCAGCAAAAAGATAAATACACGATCTTATGATCAGACAAAACCTATGTAAGTGAATATAATCTATATAGGTGTAGGTCACTTACATTAGTGTTTATTTTGCTGCATTTTGATATTAAAATGCACCAAATCTTTATTTAAAGAACACAGGACTTTTGCACATTCAGGCTCTATACACTAACCTCATTACAGAGGATGGGAGTCTAGTACTGGTTCTTCCCAGGAACGATGATTCGGTGAAATGTCCGCCTCGTATGGCTCTGACTGTAAGGGGAGTAAAACTCAAACAAACACTAACCTCATAAAAATTAATGAGAAATCATTAAACTTATGTTCGTCATGATCTCTTCTGAGTATATAACTAAATCTGTTGATTATGTTTTGAATTTTATCATTTTAGGGCCAAACAGGACCCCCTGGAGCTCTTGGAGAAGAGGGCAGACAAGGAATACAAGGAGAACCAGGACCTAGGGGTCCAGCTGGACTTGATGGACCAAAGGGACATTCTGTAAGTGGACCTTATTTTCTATCAGAATAATTCTAACCTCTGATGTACTTAGTAGCTTGATATCTGTCTACACCTTATGTTGACTTTTGTGATGCGGCTGCCAATTTACTGCCAAGGAATTATTCAGCATAAAAAAAGTTCTTAAAATAGCGTCTCTTGAAGACTGTCTAGTATACTAATTGCAGAATTGTCCTTCAAGCTGTTTTATCTTTTGTTTTCAACAGTACATAGTATGCAACAAGCAGCAAAAATGTGAAATTAAAAAGCAAATTTGACCTGCTTTTCTGTCATGGAGGACGCCACGTTTGTCAGTTTTTTATTCAAGATAGTTAAATAGGCTCTTTTGTTGGCTCTGCTGGTATAGCTGGGATTGGTGTAGTCAGTCCAGGTGTTTTAATCTTACATGTAGTCTATAAAGCGAGCTGATCAAGAGAATTGAGGTCAATTAAATCAGGTAACTAGTTATTTTCTTTTCTTTTTAGGGAGAATTTGGACCTCCTGGAAGCCCCGGTGCCCCTGGGTCCTCTGGACCAAAGGGAGAACCTGGTAACGATGGCAACGAAGGAAAAGCTGGACAACCTGGCCCTCAAGTAAGTAATATTCCTGTTAATTGATTATACTACCAAGTGTTGAAGCTTAAATCCTCTTGACACTGTTCTGTCTGAATAAACTGCATTTATCTTCATAGTCCAGTTTGAAATGTATTTTATTTCTCATATGTCAATGTTTTTGCAGTGTTTGACAAGTGTTTCTTGTCCCTTCAATAATTCAACAATTTTTGTATTTTACTATTTAAACTCTTAACCTGATTCTAACTAACCTGTATGTTTATAGGGACCCTCTGGTACACCAGGTGATTCCGGTCAGAAAGGACCATCAGGTAAACAAGGACCACAAGGAATGCCTGGTCCACAGGGACCTGCTGGAGAACAAGGTACAAAGGGAGAGAATGGACCCCCTGGCCCCTATGGACAACGAGGACCACCTGGCCCAACAGTATGGAATATCTTTAGACTTTTATTCTTTGACATTTTATTTTCCTTTTTTTTAAACACTTTCCAGGGTTAATATAACAGCCTAGATGAAACACGGGTAGTTCATAGATCAGTTACTTTGATGCTCAAATGTCTGATTGGACAGTTCTAATCCATTTTAAGATTGACCGATAGACTGTTATCAGTTTTGTTTTTGCTTTTGTCTAAAAATGCTCAAGCTATGTGATTGCTTATCGATCTTTTTGTGAATTATACCCAATCAGTAACATTTGACGACAATCCATTCTACACTTTATTTATACAAAAAACCATGCTACATTTACACCAAACCAGTAGGGGTGGGCTGATACATCGAAATATCGATGCATTGCGATCCCGAGTGTCCCGATAGTATGGATCGATAGTAAAAGTCTTGATCCAATAAATATCGCCGATAGTTAGCTCAACTATCGATAGTTACGATAGTTTCCTTCTTTTAAAGTTTATTATTAATCTAAAACAACTCCCGTTGAATCTTGTTACAAAAGAAAATGTAAATAAGCACAGGCATCAAACAAAAGCACTAAATTCAGTATTTAAACTGAATTTTATTAATCTATTTCTGTCCAATTCATTTTAATTTATTTCCACAAACATTTTAGCATATATTTACAGCAAAGTTATATCTTACACTGTGCAAATTTGTATTTACAAGTTAATCTCTGTGGTTGTCAAATCGCAATAGTTACCAGCAATAGCAATAGTATCGCAATAGTACTTTCAGCTATATCAATAGTATTGCAATAGCCAAAACTGGACCCAATAGTCACCCCTACAAACCAGTAACGCCTGACTACAAGCTATTCTACAATACTGACATTACTGTCAGACATTTACACCAAACCAGTAACGCCTGACTACAAGCTATTCTACAATACTGACATTACTGATAGACATTTACACCAAACCAGTAACGCCTGACAACAAGCTATTCTACAATACTGACATTACTGTCAGACATTTACACCAAACCAGTAACGCCTGACTACAAGCTATTCTACAATACTGATATTACTGTCAGACATTTACACCAAACCAGTAACGCCTGACAACAAGCTATTCTACAATACTGACATTACTGTCAGACATTTACACCAAACCAGTAACGCCTGACAACAAGCTATTCTACAATACTGACATTACTGTCAGACATTTACACCAAACCAGTAACCCCTGACTACAAGCTATTCTACATTACTGTCATTGCTGTCAGACATTTACACCAAACCAGTAACGCCTGACTACAAGCTATTCTACAATACTGACATTACTGTCAGACATTTACACCAAACCAGTAACGCCTGACAACAAGCTATTCTACAATACTGACATTACTGTCAGACATTTACACCAAACCAGTAATGCCTGACTACAAGCTATTCTACAATACTAACATTGCTGTCAGACATTTACACCAAACCAGTAACCCCTGACTACAAGCTATTCTACAATACTGACATTACTGTCAGACATTTACACCAAACCAGTAACGCCTGACAACAAGCTATTCTACAATACTAACATTGCTGTTAGACATTTACACCAAACCAGTAACGCCTGACTACAAGCTATTCTACAATACTAACATTGCTGTCAGACATTTACACCAAACCAGTAACGCCTGACAACAAGCTATTCTACAATACTAACATTGCTGTCAGACATTTACACCAAACCAGTAACGCCTGACTACAAGCTATTGTACAATACTGTCATTGCTGTCAGACATTTACACCAAACCAGTAACCCCTGACTACAAGCTATTCTACAATACTAACATTGCTGTCAGACATTTACACCAAACCAGTTACCCCTGACTACAAGCTATTCTACAATACTAACATTGCTGTCAGACATTTACACCAAACCAGTAACGCCTGACAACAAGCTATTCTACAATACTGTCATTGCTGTCAGACATTTACACCAAACCAGTAACGCCTGACAACAAGCTATTCTACAATACTAACATTGCTGTCAGACATTTACACCAAACCAGTAACGCCTGACAACAAGCTATTCTACAATACTAACATTGCTGTCAGACATTTACACCAAACCAGTAACGCCTGACTACAAGCTATTGTACAATACTGTCATTGCTGTCAGACATTTACACCAAACCAGTAACCCCTGACTACAAGCTATTCTACAATACTAACATTGCTGTCAGACATTTACACCAAACCAGTTACCCCTGACTACAAGCTATTCTACAATACTAACATTGCTGTCAGACATTTACACCAAACCAGTAACGCCTGACAACAAGCTATTCTACAATACTGTCATTGCTGTCAGACATTTACACCAAACCAGTAATGCCTGACTACAAGCTATTCTACAATACTGACATTGCTGTCAGACATTTACACCAAACCAGTAATGCCTGACTACAAGATATTCTACAATACTAACATTGCTGTCAGACATTTACACCAAACCAGTAACGCCTGACAACAAGCTATTCTACAATACTAACATTGCTGTTAGACATTTACACCAAACCAGTAACGCCTGACTACAAGCTATTCTACAATACTAACATTGCTGTCAGACATTTACACCAAACCAGTAATGCCTGACTATAAGTTATTCTACAATACTGACATTGCTGTCAGACTTATTGATCATTATTGTATGCAGGGTATTTTATTGATCTTATTTATAATTTTAGGGTGAAGCTGGACGACCTGGTGTTATGGGACCTCCCGGATCCTCCGGTCAAAACGTAAGAGTTTAACACAGTAATATGATACTATATGAACTTTTATACCTCATTTGAAACAAGTAAATATTTTATATTATAAGTCATATACATATTTTATATCATAAGTAATTTAGATATCTTATAATTTTGAATTTTGTTTGATGTATTCAGGGTGAAGCTGGGCCACCAGGATCCCCAGGAACTGAAGGAGAGCCCGGTGTTATTGTAAGTTATTTTAGTACATAATTAGATCATACACAAAATACTATTTGTTACATGCCTAGGGTTGTTTAAAAAGTTGAAAAGCCTGGATAGAGAATTTGCAAATTCTTCAAAATTCGATGGTAACAAAAGTCCCTGCACTGTTTTATTAGGCAGACAAGGTATGAAATCTTCGAAATCTTAAAGACAAATGACTTTATATGAACAAATAGTTACACTTCTTAGATGTGTGTAAGTCGTGGACAGCAATTTTTCATCTGGAACATGTACATATTTTAGTATCAGATTATTGTGTTTTAGTGGAACCTGTGTCTGATGAATTCCTTTTTGCCTGCTGTTATTTTTTGTGTGTAAAAAATGTGTATTTTTATACTTCATTAGGGTCCAGCTGGACCAATTGGTGCCAAGGGAGAGCAAGGACAGAAAGGAGCTAAGGTATTTAAGTTCAACTTATACATGCCAGTTAATTATTTGTTCAGTTTGAGGGACATTTATCATTCATTGTACTTTTTAAAAGGTCAGTAGTCTGACGGTCCAGTAAATTTTTCAGTGATAAATTTATCATATTTCAGAACAAAATAATGAAATATTTTGATAACTCTCAAAAATGTATTTTTTAGCCAAATTTTGTGTACTTTTTGGTCCAGTAAAGTTTGCATTGAAAATTTGACAAAAATGTCGATTTTCTTTCACATGACATTGTGGAGAAGTTGCTGATTTCTTGTGAGAGGGTAAGTTAGTAGTGGTAAGAATATCGTCCAGGAAAACTTGTTAGCTGAATGGGCCGCTGTATATGACTGAAAAATTGTTGAAATACGGCATTAAACCCAAATGAACAGATTTATCAGGTGATGTTCTGGGTATACTACAGCGCCTGTAAATGAACAGATCTATCAGGTGATGTTCTGGGTATACTACAGCGCCTGTTAATTGGTCGTCAGTGTTTGAAGAGATACATTATTACATTCATTTTAAAGAAATTAATCTCTTCACAAATTTTTTTTTTTTCAAAAAAGGGACATCATGGACGAGTTGGACCTACCGGGTTACCAGGAGACCCAGGAAGTCAAGGTGATAGGGGATTACCAGGACCACCAGGACCTAAGGGAGAGCGTGGAGAAAGGGTTTGTTACTGTTATTTATTAACAGGATTTTTATGATCAATCAACAGGATAAGTGTATGTTTTATTTACAGGATAATTTGATATTAAATCAACAGGATAATTTTATGTTATATCAATAGGATAATTTTATGTATAATTTAACAGGATGAATAATAAGCATGAGCACATGTCTGATATAATGTTAACATAAGCTTGAATACTGTAATTTCATTGATTTTCGTTGTGCTTAATTTTCATGTTTTTTTACTAAAATGGCTATTTCATGGGGATATAAATTCGTGGATTTTTATTTTTGAAAAGAAAATTTAAATTTGTGGGGATTTGATTTCATGGATGAGCTGACCCACAAAATCTACGAAATTAAATCCCCAATGAAAATTAATGATTCCACAGTAATTAATTATTTGTATGCAACTCTTATGAAACATCTATAGCTAAGTCAGTTATAATATTTGAACGTGCATGTAATAGGCTAATAGCATAAATGATCATAATTATGTTATCTTCTATTTTTCAGGGTCAAATGGGACCAGTTGGACAACCTGGTGCTGATGGATCTACAGGACTTCCTGTAAGTTATATTCCCGTCCTTATGATCTTCATAAACAATGCATGTGAAAGCATTCATTTAAAAATGTTACATGTGCTATAAAACCTTGATTAATCGAAATTGACATTACCAAATTGTTATTTCGGATAATCCATTGTTTCAGATAACATGATTCAGATAATCAAGTTTATTTTACATTGGGAAAATTGGGAGCGAAAATTCATTTCAGTTAACACCAGGTTTTCAGATAATCAAGGTTTTATTGTGAATAAAGATCACCAACAATTCTTATTTATGATAAGTACATAGAATATTGTATTTGGTGTAGTTGTAATAACGCACCTCTGTATATTATTATCAGCATTTATTTCTTTGTAGAAAAGTTCAAAGAAAACTTATGTGATAATCCTTTCTGTTTTGTTTATGAATATTTATGAATGTAAGTTTCATATAAATCAACTATCAACTATCTATCAATTTTAACCTTTATTTCAGGGTATTGAAGGACCACCCGGACCCAAAGGCGAACCTGTACGTATGGTTTTATAATACTCTCCTGTCAAATTGACTAAAGAATGTTCTCACTACCTGAATAAAATTACTGATGAAAATTATATACTGTCAAATTTACTCTTTATATTAAGTTTCTGGGAGTCCGCAAAATTCTTAGATATGAATGAACTTTTGTTTATCAAATTTTTAGGGACTTCCCAAAATTATAAGTTAAGCACAAACTCCAATATTTAAAATTTATTTGTTACGTTCTAAGAGGCACGCAGGGAAGATTGGGCAAACGAACATTTGCCCACATAACGGTCGAGTCCTCTGAAGAGTTTGCAACTGCTGAACGAAGGGAGATCATCAGAATGATGTTAGGTCAACATAAGAGCGGGTCATCCGAAGCTCCCGCCAGCCAAATTAACATATTATTAGAATACTTCTTTTTGATTGGTTGAGCCCGGTCATGTGCTGAACTAATATTTTCCCATACCATGGTCAGTTGCAATTCATGTCCAGTCAGCTACCATAATTTCAAGTAGTCATAAAAAAGTTTTTACGGACCCTTTACCATACTGTATCAGTGACAAGTCCTGTAACAAATAATGTTAAGTGTTAGTATCATTATTATCTCATTAACTTTACAGGGACAAGATGGCCCCGAGGGACCAGTTGGACCCCAGGTATGTACTGTTTTTATCATGAAATATTCTAAAAGTATTTAACATGTATAATTGTTGTTAAATTCGGTTTTATATAACTAAAACATTTGTAAAAGATGTGTTTACTGATAAATTAGCAGAATTTTTTTTTGTCTTAATTTTTTTTTTATCAGATTGTATGATTTTATGCTTAAACAAACCAGAACCACTTTCTATAGTTAAACTAACACCATGTGTATGTTGTTATATTTAGGGAGCACAAGGACCTGCTGGACCCCCTGGAACCGTACAACCTTATCCAACTGACATGATGGGTAATATGGGTAACAATGAAAACCTGCTAGTACCCAACGCTAGAAGACGTAGAAGTGCCGACCTAGATGAGAGTATGGTTAATATACCAGATATTGAGTATGACTTACAACTTGCTATGGATGACATCATCGGAAATAAGGTTGGTGGACGTATTTCTGGAAAAAACGTTAAAAAGAGAAGGGTCCTATAAAGTGAACATTTTAAGTGTTCTCTCTTTAATTACAATTAAGTGTTTATTTATGATGGTGACAAACCATACATTGTAGTTGATATATAATATAACCTTCCTCCGTGGTCGAGTGGTTAAGGTTGCTGACTTCAAATCACTGTAACCTCTCACTGATGGAAGATCGTGGGGTCGAGCCCAGCTACTGACCATGTCTCTTAATGTGAGAGAAAGTAGGCAGTTGCTTACAGAGGCTGGGAGTCTAGTACTGGTAATTCCTGGGAATGATGCTTAGGTGAACTGTCTGCCTCATATGACTCTGACGGTTGAAAATGGGTGTAAAACTCAAATAAAACAAACAATTAAAACCACCCTTCTGTTTTAACTACCAATGTTTTATTGTTGCATTCTGTTGTGTTTCTGTCATACAGTACAACAATCTGATAAATTTCATTATTTCAGGTAACTTTGCGAGAAGGTGTTCATATCTTTATTGATAAGATGTGGAACCATATTGTCAAGTTATCTGATGAGGTAGATGAAGTAAAAAATCCACGAGGCACCAAATACAGTCCAGCCATGTCCTGTAAAGATATCAAGATGTCCTATCCAGATAGTACCAATGGTAAGATCTACAAGTAACTTAAACTGATTGTAATCCTGACAAGAAATAAAAGGCAACAAACCTGGGATATTTGCAGTAAATTCAGAAGATAATAATTATTAATAAGTATTGGTAACTACTGGATCCCAGATAGTACATAGTGAAAGGACATTATTTTGAGTCATAAACCAAGATGAATGTATTTGACTGGTTTTGTTGTAATTTTTTATGCTCTGTATTGATAGATTGGGGGCTATGTTGTTTTTGGCCTGTTGGTCCGTTTGTTTGTACCAAACTTTAACTTTGCCCACAAAATCAAAACACTTCCACCTACAGTCATTAAAATTCATATGTTGGTTCCTCATGACAACCTCTGCAGGACATGTGCACCTTGAGGGAGCATTGTGTTTTAAAAACACATCTTGTTCTACAATGATATTAACACTGTTTACAATCGAGTATACATGTATGTGCCATAATTTCAGGTGATTATTATGTTGATCCTAACCACGGAGGTACTGATGATGCATTTAAAGTCTGGTGTAACATGACAGGTGGAGGATACACATGTGTAGAACCACTTGCTGACTACTCTCAGGTTAGTAGTACTATTCTTGTTAAACTTTCTATCATCATTATCTATCAAACACTCGCATCTTTACTGCATGCAGGAGAATTTTAAAACAAATCAATGAATGTGATCGAAATTGAAGTCTGTAAATTGCATCCTCCAATTATCCAAATTACCTCTAAAAAATGAAAGGTGTGTTTCGAAATCCATGATGTTTTAGGGTCCCGCAGGTTAAGGTCGCTGATTTCAAATCACTGTAACCTCTCACTGATAGAGGGTCGTGGGTTCAAGCCACGCTACTGACCATGTCTCTTTATGTGAGAAAGTAGGCAGTTGCTTACGGAGGATGGGAGTCTAGTACTGGTTCTTCCCAGGAACGATGGTTAGGTGACTCTGACTGTTGAAAAGAGGCATAAAACTCAAACAAACAAACAAAATAATGTTTTAGCATGTATTGATATTGCTAAGAATTAATGATGATTATAGAACATGTATATTTCTTTCTGTAGCAAAATGTACAGTACTGGGCCAACAATGGAAATGATGAAGTGTGGTTTAGTGAGATGGAGGGAGGCTTTGAGGTAAATAATTTTAAATGATATATCTACTTTCTTAGTTAATACAGGGTCTGTTTACATCCGTCTCTCTTATACAAGGTGGCATTCAAGCAATTCTTACTTCTTACAAAAGACGAAGATTAACTGAACATTTATATTTTTGCAGAATTTTTATAACCCCTCGCCATTTCGAATGGCGGAAGGGCATAACTTGTTACCCTGTCTGTCAGTTCAAATTTTGGTTTCTGAGTGATAACTCGAGAAATATTTCATGAATTGGTTGTATGAAAGTGTATAATAAGAAAATACAGGTCAAGTACAAGTTCCGTTAAAATCCAAACATTTTCACATTTTGACTTTAATGTATTGTTCATTATAAAAGAAATTTAAAACATTTTTGTAAGCTTCACATTTCTCATCATGGCTTCACATTGTATCAATGAGACAGATATACCTCAAAATGTGAGGGTCATGCCTTCAAGATCTAACAGATTTTCTCATTTGTCTTAAGTTACTAGTTCCTATTGGTTAAATAGGTAGATGCCATGTATTTATTACATATACACTGGATGTCTTTGTAAGTGAGAAAGTAGGCAGTAGCTTACGGAGGGAGTCTAGTACTGGTTCTTCCCAGGAGCGATGGTTAGGTGAACTGTCAGCCTCATATAACTCTGACTGTTGAAAAGGGGCGTAAAACTCTATATAAACAAACAAAACATAAGTTTACTCTTTTGCAAAATATATGCTGAAAACAATATATTTTCTAAATTATCTACAAATTGTGTTGTCATGGTAACAGAAGGAATTCTATTTATAGATTAAGTACAATGAACAAATAATGGCTCTAGCAATGAGATCAGATGTAGCCACACAAACGTTCGTTTATCGATGCGACGGCTCAGCTGCGTGGTATGATGAATCAACTCAAGGAACGGAAAGTGCTCTATCATTGTTCGGACTCAACGAACACGTATTTGAGACTGGATCATTGAACAATATGGTAGTGTTACAAGATGGCTGCAAGGTACAGTAATATTAATACAACTTATTCATTTCTTTGCTTGCTTAAACATAATTTTCATCAGGTTGTTTGCCCTTTGACAGATATCTTTGATGTGAGTGAATTGGTCACATGGTATTTGGTTATATTATAAAATCTACCAATCAGATGAACAAAATGATTACTTCAGCTAATTATCATATTTTACATGTTTCAGGACAAATCTGTTGGAGAAACAGTGTTCCAAATTAAGACAAAGTCTTCTCACTTGCCAATCTCTGACTTCCTACCCAAGGATTATGGAAAATCAAACCAGAAATTTGGATTTAGAGCTGGTGCTGTGTGCTTCCTGTAAATCTACATAAACGATGCTTATAATTGTGTACCTTAACAGGGATATACAATATGTGCTCATTTTTATTTTTTCTTTATGACTTTGTATAAGACTTTATGCTATGTGAAGAAGGAAGTTACTGACACATGTGACCACAGATTTGCTGCAGGGTATGATGTGAAGAAGGAAGTTACTGACACATGTGACCACAGATTTGCTGCAGGGTATGATGTGAAGAAAACAGCCTGAAAAATAATATTTAGAAAGAATTCCATCAATTTCTTTTCCGAAATGTTATTGTTGCTTAGCAACCTAATTTTTCAAAAACACTAACAGAAAGAAATTGGTATTTTACGAAAAAAAAGCAAGTTTCTGTTGCATTTGTCAGTAGCAAAATGAATCCGTCCAGTTTTTATGTATTAATGTTGTGTATTTTGACTTTGATACATAATCACAAACAAAGAATTATATCCGTCCAATGTTTATACATTTATTACAATTTTTTTATATATTTTTCTATTCACTATTGGCTTCATGCTGACTTTCATTGAATGAATCCGTCCAGTTTTACTCTTTCATACTTCATATTGTTTGCTAGTGTTAAAAACTTTCAACTTTAGGGGATTACCCCTTTTCTTGCTATGTTTTGAGTATTAATTAACATCATGTTGCCATAGTAACTGAGTAAGGCTGATTTCTATCAGTTCTGTACAAATATTGTTAGTTAAAATGTTGCATCAAATCATTATTTGTCAAAATGTTGCTTTTCTGTGAAGGAATCAGCTGATTGTAAAAGGTTGTATTTTAGATTGGACCATGTTTACCTATACCAAATATTGTTAGATCTTTGATGAAATCTCTAGGTAGACCCTGTTTCTTAAGAAGTTACATTTATTCACTAAAATTAAGGCCGGGATGCTTGCAATGTATGAATGAAAATGTCGAAAATAATGTCGGAAAATGTGTCGCAAACAATTTTTCGTAATTTAAAAAAAAAATTCAAAGAATTTTCATGTTGGGTAAACTTAGATGTAAACTTCTTGAAACAGGTGGAAAACATTTTCTTTTTTTTACTTTCAAATCACGCAATTTATCCTCGATTCCCGGGAGGTAACCTAGCAACAGAAACTCCATGATTCTCACAGAACGCGATTTTCTCCTGTTTCTTTTGCAGCTTCGCTTTCTCCATTATAAGATAAAGAAAATAAAGTTCACTGCTTAGAAATTTATTGGTTTGTACTTGTTTGTAGTCAGGCCATGCTGAAAAATTTGTTAGTTTGTGGTAACCCTACCTGGAGAATTTTCAGTGGGTAGGTAGGTAGGTGGGTGGGTCTTTGATTAGGTAGGTAGGTAGGTAGGAAATATTTTTTTTACAATATGCATTATAGAATGAACCCAAAATACATGTCAGAATGCTATTATTTTTAATAAAAAAAAATTTCCTAAGAGGCCAAAAAAATGTTGGGTGTAGACCTTTTTGTTGAGTAGGTAGTGTTACCGCAAACAAACTATTTTTTATGACAGGCCTTATTTTAACACAAATCAAATGTTTGCCATAAAACATGCCGGCTTATACATTCATCATTAATTTTAGAATGTTAATCTTTTCAATATTTTCATGAACATTTTTCAATCATAGATTAGAAGTTTATCTTTTCAATATGCAAAGTGAATGTTACTGTGTTATAAATCTTTTCACTTAGTAGGGTTAATTCAAGCCATACATGAAATCGGCTTACATTTTTCACAACTCTTTTCCAATGTCATAAAATTCTTAGAATGAAAAACTCCAATTATATCATAAGTCAATATTTTCTCTTGCTAAGCAAAAGTACTTCAAATATTCACACACTTAAATGCACATATTAATTATGTATTCAACTTTGTTCATAAATGTCTACAAAGGTTGGGACAGAAATTATTTGAGAGAACAAACTATTTCTGAACTGTGTATGTGATATCAAATCCTTCCCGTGAGAAGAATTGTTTGTAGCCGAGTTTAATTAAAGAACCGCTTGATTCCCAGATAAAGGGAGATAATTCACCACAGAAAACATCCTCTTCACCACCGTCCAAATCTGTCACCTAAATGAACAACAAAATAGGAAAATTTAGTCTTAATTCAGAACAAGAGGGCCATGATGGCCCTATAAATGCTCACCAGGAGAAAAGGTCATTTGGAGATTAACATTGTTGAAGTTTTCTATATGAGTCCAAGTAAGATCAAGTGACCCATCTGGGCCGTTTTTTATCCCATGGCCATTATATGAACAGATTTAAAAGAGGTCTATTAGACAAAGCTAGATACCAAATATCTTAGCTCTAGGCCTTGTGGTTTCGGAGAAGAAGATTTTTTAAATTTTCCTATGTAAAATAGAATAAACCCCAGGGCACGGCTAATTTTGACCCCGGGGCCATAATTTGAACAAACTTGGTAGAGGTCCACTAGACTATGCTACACACCAAATATCAAAGCTCTAGGCATTGTAGTTTTTGACAAGAAGATTTTTTAAATTTCCTATATAAGTCTATGTAAAATCAAGTTACCCCAGGGGCGGAGCCAATTTTGACCCCAGGGGAATAATTTGAACAAACTTTGTAGAGTTCCATTAGACAATGCTACATACCAAATATCTCAGCTGTAGGCCCTGTGGTTTCGGACAAGAAGATTTTTGAAGTTTTTTCTATTTGTTGCCATAGCAACCAGAGTTTTTAATGAAATTTAATTTTTTGAACAACTTTGAAAGGGGACCACCCAAGGATCATTCCAGCAAAGTTTGGTCCCGATCGGCATAGCGGTGTAGGAGGAGATGTTGTTTTAAGTAAACATGGACGCCACGTAACGACGCACGGCGCACGATGGACGCAGGGCGATCACAAAAGCTCACCCTGAGCACATTCGTGCTCTGGTGAGCTAAAAATGGGAGTTTAAAAAAGTATGGCATTTTTTATTTGTTCAAATGTATATCATTGTTACATGTATTAGTCCCCTACCAGTGTTCACACTGGATGGAGGGGACTGTAGGTTTGTCCTCCGTCTGTCCCGTCAGTCCGTCTGCCTCAAAAGTGAATCCCATGATAAGTTTAACACTATTCAAGCAAGGTTAATGAAACTTGGTGTGTGAATTGGCGGCAATGTGGAGGTAATGCTCATTTCGTTTTTCGGGTCAAAATTGTGGTTGCTATGGTAACAGAAAAAGTTGAAATATGACCACAAAATCTTTATCTTGTGCTAAGTTGATGAAATTTTGTATGTTAGTAGGTACATCAATAACTTACTGTTACACAATGATCCTCTCCCCCTTGTGTCATATTGAAAGTATTAAACACAAGTTGCACGCTGTCTCCTGGTGTGGCCATGACATAAATATCACACACTTCATTCTCTGTACTCTGGAATCCTACAGGATACCTGACTGGGCTTATTTCTCCAACAGACGACACAAAATACTGGTTACAGGCTTAAAAATACAAATAAATCAAGTTACAGAAATTCAAACACACGATTCCCCTTATCTTAATAGATCACAAACTTATAGTTTCAAGAACTTTATTGATACACAGTCAATTGTTATTTTTTATGTCCCATATCAATAGATCTGGAGTTTGTTGTTTTCAGCCCGTCTGTTTGTATGTCTGTTTGTAACAAACTTTAACCTTGTCTATAAAATCAAAACGCTTCCACCTAGAATCACCAAACTTCATATGTTGGTTCCTTATGACAACATCTGCAGGACCTGTGCATTGCTATTTTAAGATTTTTTAAGCATGATGGGTATTCAACTTAGCAAGTTTCAGAAACTTGACCACATTATGTATGAATCAAAATTAAGAGACAAGGACAAATTTGTCTAAATGGGGTCAGTGAGAGTATTCGACCTTGTCTGAATCATGAACTCATGATTTATAGATCAGCAGGCAGGTTTTCTGAAAATTTAGTGATACAAGGGTGAAAGATTTCCGATATATGACAGAATTTCCATATTTTCGCAGGTGTGGACCACACTGGTTTTTATTATTTCCACTGTACTGAAGTTAAGATTTTCATTTTTTCGCAATTATTAACTTTCACCCATAGCAAACCAGACTTGTGATAAATAAACTTGGGTTGTAACATACCAGATATATGTTCATCCTTAGGGACAGCTTTATATGTATACGCAATGCCATGACCTTCAGATCCTGCCGTAACCTTGACGACCACAATATTACCACTAGAGGTCAGATCTGTTTGTGTGACATCACAAATATCAATTGTCTCCCCATTGATTACATCAATTAGTTTGATTCTGTCGCCTGAAATGTGAAAAGCTTGTAATTTATCCATCGATTCAACCAGTACCCAACAAATCTTCATCGAGTATCAAAGAGTCAAACTCAGGCATACAAAATTTTGGCATTTCCATGGAATTCCATGTTTGTCTTTATTTTTTAAAAATGAGTGAAATACATTGACTCTGAATGTATTAGTTACATTTTTGACAACTTGGGTAAAAATGCAGTGTCGAGTCGAACATGAATTTCAAAACAAAAAATATCTGCTCCAAAAATGCTGTCTTGCCGTGAAAAACTTTAACAAATTTTGTTAAGGCTTTGCCTACCTGCATCACAGTCAATGATGTTATCAATGATCTTGATGGATATTTTGTCTCCTGCTGGTAAAGCTATTGTCTGTTCACAAGTCTCACCTACAAGTAATTATAGAATATTGAATACTAAAGATAATTAAACAACACTTGATGAACACAAAAAGTATGGTTTATCTATTTCACTGAGCTTTAAATTCACAGCTAAAGCTTATACTTATTTTTAGCTTCAGAGAGGTTAGGTTACTTGCGTAAGTTGAGTGATAATTTTCAACAATACCATTGTCGAATGTAAATGTATTTAACATTGCGCTACATAATATTATATAAACATGTGGAATGGAACATTCCCTAACGGTAAAATAAACAAAAACCTATCGACTGTGGTAAAAAGCTAGAAATAACTGCATTCAGATGTGTTATCATAAAGTAAAACACAAAGTTATAAAAATCAAGGAGATGCTTTTGTCTTTTGAAGTATAAATATGATATACTAAAAGAAAGATACGAGTGTTCTAATAAATACAACTGATCTTTTCATGAATAATTTCTAAAATTATGTTACTTTATGGTAAAGAGGGAATGCCATTGATTCAGATAACAATTGACAAGGGAAACAAAATGTCTCCCTAAACATTTTCTCGAAATCGGAAGTATCTAAAATTTTATATATTATAGACACAAGAGGTAATTTATTACTATTTGGCCCTGAGGCTGTAAAACTTAAGATCTGTCTCTGAGAGCTTGAATCTCATATCTTGTCTGTTAATGTTTCTAAGTTAATTATGATCAAACAATGATGATATTATTGATACATTAGTCTGACAGCATAATTGACCTGAATATTTATTTATACATTAATCATCTCTATCTTTTCAACCATACTGGTAATACTTTGAGAATGTAATTGCGATTTGAGCTTGGAGACTGTTCTTAAGTTTTATAACCTCAACTTCATAATAATTGCAGAACTAAAAAGTATGGAATACAGATTTCAAAATTTTCCCACAAACCTGGCACTAGTTTTCCAATTAGATTGAAAGTTTCAGATTTAGCAGTGAGCACAGTATTACAAAGTGGTTTAGATGGTATTTTCCTATCTTCAGTAAGTTGTGGAACTTCATCTTCTTCCAATAAATCAGAAACATTGTCATCTTCATCAAACCTATTCTTGTCCCTGACTGCGATCCTTAGTAGTTGATCAGTAAGCCTGTCTTCTTTTAGTACTTTGGGTGGAGCTATTTCTGTTGAAGTTAAGAAACATACAGTCAAAGGATGGCCTTTATTTACAGGGTGGCCTTTACTGGAAGGTGGCCGTTAACACAGGTTTGGCTGTGGTTCAAGAACTTACAGATTTGTCAGTGTAAATTAGATTTTCAAGTTTCAAAGTTTATTGCATTAGACAGACTTCCGGCCCATACACAATCAAACATATACAAATTTTGTATGCATTATGATCAATCAAACATACATATACACATATAACAAACATATAGATCAGTCAATTTTCAACAAATCAACAGTTTTAGGGATACAAATTTCAATGTATACAAGGTCCTAGTATCACAAGGTAGAAAAAAATACCATGTTTTGAATACATAAAGTTGCATGGCATGCAGGTCTGCAAAATGTGTTTTTTTTGTGTAAATACTATTAGTTATTAAATATTGAATAAGTGGGATTAGTGGAAACCAAAAACTTTATCTATTATATCAGTATGTAGAACTGACAACCTACCATTCATTAATGGAGGAACAATTAACTCATCTTCATTGAATGTCACAGACCCTGAAATATATGAAATATTAAAATTAAGGATTCTGATTCAAATCTTAGAAATGGACTATAGAGAAACAAACCTGACTTAATGTTTCTTCTGATTATTGTCTTTCAGCAGAAAATAATTTCTGTAAATTAAACTGTTGAGGTCTATGTTCAAATTGCAAGTATATTTTACAGTGCACATTCTCCAAGGTAACACCCTTTGGTCTGTGAAAATACAAACTTTTCTGAACAAAATGAACATTCTTTAGGCCTCTTCATGAATGAATTTTTAATTTTGGGGAAAGTTTTCTCTTAGTGTGCAAAAAATAAACATTTTTTTACTTAGGGCATGGGGCCAAAAACCGAACTCAGAAATGGCCCAAAAAAGGGCCTGTCAGATATTAACACTACAGTAAACACATACTTCTTCTGCGTTTCTTGCACAATCCACAGTAACCCTGACAATGTGTAGATGACCAACCCTTATATTCCTCACAGACACTACTTCCATAAGCTGCACAATTCTCATCCTGATCTTTACAGCCTATTTAAAACAAGATATAATAAAATAATAAATTAATAAAATCATGATCATAATAGATAATTGAATATTAAGTTATTAGGATCCTCACTCCCGAAATTATTATCACAAAATGAAGTAGACAGATTTTGGAAATAATTTATTCTGTATGATTTTTATAGATTTTCATGATAGAAAATATTTTTCTATGAGATTTTTAAAAAACAATGACTTTCCTTTGAGTTTTTCCCCTTTAAATTTGCATTAAAGTTAATGGGAGTAGGTCATTTTTCAAAGATAAAAGAAAAAATAACATCCATTTCAATGAAAACTCATGGCTATAATACAGTATCAATCTAATTTAATAAAGAAAATATAGGTTGCCATGCAATATCTGAAGAAATTAATTTTTGTTATTTTTCAACAAGGGCAATAACTCTTGCATTTCTTTAAATGTGTAAAATTACATGAAGTACATAAGGTAGCTATCAAAAAATATTTGGTTTGTACTATTTTTGTAATATTAACATTTTTGCATAGCATTGAGTAGATACGTAAGAAAAGTTCAGTATTAGGCATGTAATAGTGCATTAAGCAGTTTTTATACAAAGCTATATAAAGCATTGTTAATAGTACCCAGCAAAAGCAAGCTTGCTAAACAAGTCAGTATTTATTATAAGCAAGTTTAATTAGATTATAATTTCTTTAGAATAATGGTAATTTTAAATATAAAGATTCCGTGAAAAAAAGCTACTTCAAATAAAAAGAATTAAAAACAAAGGGAAATAACTAAAGCAAGAATTAAGCTAACATAAAATATAAGATAAATGGTAAAAAAAAAAAAAAACAAGAAATATAATATAATTGTATACAGATTTTTCCATTTACCCCAACACACAGAGCTGTTGGCCTCCCATAGGATAAGGTTTGAAAGCAAATAAATGTTGCAATGAACTAGAAATAAGGCATTTAAAAATAGTTTGTTTCTGGTTACACAATATACCCTAATTTATCCTGCAACCCTAAACTTTATATCAGGTCCAAGCAACAGTACATTCATGCTAATTTTTTACCTTTCAAGTTTTTAAGAATAAATAGTAAAAACAATTTCCTACCTACCTGACCTACTTTTAATGATCATGTGACCAGAAATAAACAATTTTGTTTACACCTTAAGTTTATAGAAGGAAACAAGGAAAAGAAAACAAGACCAAACAAACGTAGAATCTACATTTTGTACCAATGATGCTTTCCCTTAATTAGACATTTATTCAGAAGATATATTCAGTACTTATTATGCATATACCAAAACCAGAGTTGATAATTATAATGTTTAGATCTGGAGCGTTTGTTGGCTTATTGCATTAAGAATGGTTATTAAACAAAGCAAAAGAAAAAGAGTAAAATATGATCCCGCAAATATATAAGACAAAGCAATTGTACAAAAAATAAACCTTGACAAAGTCCACAGAATTTTCTGCAGTGAGTGTTTGCAAAGTCCTTAAACTGAGTGCAAACATCTTGTCCGTACCCCTCACAGTTAGCCGTGTTTTCACAAACCTGGTTGTCTATTTCAAGTATTAAAATAGTGAATATAACTAAAACTAAATACTGTTAGTGTCATTAATCGCTTAAATATCGGGCTTGATTTATCTCAATAAGACCAAGTTACATATATTAAAAATTTAGGACTTTTTGCCAAATATGGACAAAGCTCACTTTTAGTGGTATTTCCTCTTATTTCTATCTTTAATCACCTAAAATTTTACCGTAATTAAACAAGTTTGTATCTTTATTTATTACAAATTTCTTAATTAAATACACGTAAACTTCTTATTCTATTTTGGAGTTTTACCTTTGTTAAAAAAAGATGAAATACACTGTATACTCTGTACTTTAAGTTTCTGTAGACAGATTAAATGTGAGAAATGATAAGATCATTCAAAATCAACAAACAATTACAAATAATAAGGCTGTGGACATTTTTTTTAAAAGTATATAACAACATACTAAATGTGGATTACGTTAAATAAATATCATATCTAATAAAGCAATATAATAATATTTCTAATGTATGCTGTGGTGTCATGATGAACATTAATAATAAATGTGATTTTATTTCTCACAAATAAAACCTGTAGACTGGGTCTGTGTTACATAAATAAAACATCACCTGTAAACCGGGTCTATGTTTCACAAACAAAACATTACCTGTAAACCGGGTCTATGTTTCAATAATAAAACATTACCTGTAAACTGGGTCATTTGTTTCAGAAAAAACATTACCTACAGACTGTGTCTTTGTTTCACAAATAAAACATTACCTACAGACTGGGTCTTTGTTTCACAAATAAAACATTACCTACAGACTAGGTCTATGTTAAACAAATAAAACATTACCTACAGACTGTGTCTTTGTTTAACAAATAAAACATTACCTACAGACTGTGTCTTTGTTTAACAAATAAAACATTGCCTACAGACTGTGTCTTTGTTTAACAAATAAAACATTGCCTACAGACTGTGTCTTTGTTTAACAAATAAAACATTACCTACAGACTGTGTCTTTGTTTAACAAATAAAACATTGCCTACAGACTGGTTCTATGTTTAACAAATAAAACATTACCTGTAGACTGGGTCTTTGTTTCACACATATTACAGAATTTCTTGCAGTGAGTTTTCGCCCAGGCAGCGTAATCAGTACAGGCACCTTTCCCATAAGCAGGACAGTCGTCTGTGTCCATACAATCACTGGAGACTGGTGGCTTCTGTGTGGTGGTGGTAGTGGTGGTCACTTCTAAATCAGATAAAAAATATCAACATATAAAATTCCTTAAAAAAATCTCCAATCCAAAATATTCTTTAGCAAGTCAAGTAAAATATTTTATTAGATTTTTAGCTGCTTGTACTGTTCATTGCCAAATAAATCATATACAATGGTTTTACATGGCTACAATATTCAACATGTTTAAAGGAAACAAAAGTCTAATGAAAATAAAAGTAAAAATCAATGAAAAGCTGTGTTCTTGATAAAGCAAGGCAAAGAGATAACAAAAAAAATGAAGCTTTTGATATTGATATGATTTCATTCATTGCAAAACAATTTCAGTCAGATGAGAAGTTTAGTGTAGTGTAACTCTACCTTGACAAAACCCGCAGAATTTACTGCAGTGTTTCTTAGCCCAGTTAGCATAAGCTGCGTCAGTACAGAACCCATCCTGATACTGGTTGCACGTGCTCACCGTGTCTCTACAATTTGAAACACTTACTGGAAAGAAATCAAGCATATTTACTGAATGAATGTTGCCTCGATCATGTACCATAGGATAACAAACAGTTTGTTCAAATAGTAAGTGGTTAATGTCTTTGCTTACTGTAGCGGTTAAGTTCATATCCCAGAAATGTTTGCATTTTTTACAAATGTATTTTTTTGTGAACATTTCTGCCAGCAAAAATTACTGATCCCACAAATGGTGTTTTGTTCTTTATCATTTATACATCTTTAGGTGTACCAGAATATATTTTTTTTCGCATTTAAGAAACAAGTTTCATACACAGATAATATATATTTATACAGTAAATCATACAGCATGTTGTCTATAATAGTGTTTATACATAATCATAGGACAATGCTTCTGTGTACCTTTTGAAATATGAGTCAATTAATAGTCTGATTGTTAATCCAATATTTCAGAAAATGATATAATTCACTCACCACTTGAAGTTACGGAACAAACACCACAAGATTTCATACAGTTCTTCCTGGCCCAGGATTTATAAGCCCCGGTACACACGTCGTCACCGTAACTTCCAAAACAATTGTCCTTCTCATCTTTACAAGCTGCCCCAGCTTTATATATGATAACAATGAATTAGTAATATATCTTACAAACATCGCTGCATGCAGTATGAACAAAATATGTTCCCAGAATGAATCCCTGTCGAGAATTTGTTCATGAACAGTTCATGAAGGTTGATGAATTGTTCATCAAAGTTCATCAAAATAATTCATCAATAGTTCATGAAAAAAAATCAAAATGTGTCGTAGAATAAATTAAAGTATCCAATGTAACTATTAAAGAAATGATGACAATCGGGAAATACTATTTTTGTAATATGAACATTTTTGTGTAGCATGGAGCAGATACATTAGAAAAGTACAGTATTAGGGGTCTGCTACCTTAAAGTCTTCAATACTTAAGGATAATGGACCCTAATACAAACTTTTAATGACTATGAATAAAGTTAGAGGCGTCTGATCCTCCTATATTGTGACATTCAAACATAAGTGATAAAATATTAACTTTCAAACACAATTTTTAAATGCTGGACCCGAGTCAACTATATTTGACTTTATATCATAAAGGGAGGTAATATAATTAACTAGTACCCTCCCTTTTCTATGATTATATAACATTTTTAATTTCATGCTTACCAATTCCAAAAATCAGAAAAAGCATGTGGTGAATTATTTATAAATGATTCATTCTACATATTCAATGAAAATAAACAAAAGTTTAATGGTAAGAGATAAATGCTTGTAGCCGGTCTGTAATCCTTAATATCAAAGTTAGGCTTAAAAACATTACCGGTAATTAATTAATAAGACCAGGGATGCTATATTACAGGGATGTGCAACCGCTTATCATCCACTGATCAACTATCGATTATCAGTGCCTAGGCTAGTTAATGAAAGCAAAGGATCAAAACTACCGAAATTACATTGAAAATAACACAAAGAATCGATAATTGACAAAAAGTAACATTAGTGGTCCATGATCGACTCAAGTTCCTCGTAGTTTTTATTTGTTTGTTATTAACTTTAACAACTTATTTTTTTTCTAAATTAAATTTGAGAAAGAAATGCTTATATTATGTAAGTTTTGTAGGAAATAAATGTTTACATTATGAAAGTTTTGTTTGATTTTCACTGTATTTTTTTTTTTTTTATTTATTTTTTAAAAGAAACGTTTATGTATGAAAATATGTATGAAAAATTGAATTACATGTAGTATATTACATTATGAAAGTTTTATACAATTAAATTTTATGTCGTGAAACTTGTTTTCGAATTATCAGCTGAAGGCGAAATTTTCACGGAATAAACTTGTGAAAGAAAAGTTATATCATGACAACAAATGTACGATAGAATGCTAAAATTTGACTTAAATTCGAGAAAGAAACTTTTATATTATGAAAAAATGTACGATCGAATGCTAAACATTTCATTATGAAAGTTTTGTTTGATTTTCACTGTATTTTTTTTTTTTTTTTTTTTTTTTAAAGAAACGTTTATGTATGAAAATATGTATGAAAAATTGAATTACATGTAGTATATTACATTATGAAAGTTTTATACAATTAAATTTTATGTCGTGAAACTTGTTTTCGAATTATCAGCTGAAGGCGAAATTTTCACGGAATAAACTTGTGAAAGAAAAGTTATATCATGACAACAAATGTACGATAGAATGCTAAAATTTGACTTAAATTCGAGAAAGAAACTTTTATATTATGAAAAAATGTACGATCGAATGCTAAACATTTCATTATGAAAGTTTTGTTTGATTTTCACTGTATTTTTTTTTTTTTTTTTTTTTTAAAGAAACGTTTATGTATGAAAATATGTATGAAAAATTGAATTACATGTAGTATATTACATTATGAAAGTTTTATACAATTAAATTTTATGTCGTGAAACTTGTTTTCGAATTATCAGCTGAAGGCGAAATTTTCACGGAATAAACTTGTGAAAGAAAAGTTATATCATGACAACAAATGTACGATAGAATGCTAAAATTTGACTTAAATTCGAGAAAGAAACTTTTATATTATGAAAAAATGTACGATCGAATGCTAAACATTTCATTATGAAAGTTTTGTTTGATTTTCACTGTATTTTTTTTTTTTTTTTTTTTTTTAAAGAAACGTTTATGTATGAAAATATGTATGAAAAATTGAATTACATGTAGTATATTACATTATGAAAGTTTTATACAATTAAATTTTATGTCGTGAAACTTGTTTTCGAATTATCAGCTGAAGGCGAAATTTTCACGGAATAAACTTGTGAAAGAAAAGTTATATCATGACAACAAATGTACGATAGAATGCTAAAATTTGACTTAAATTCGAGAAAGAAACTTTTATATTATGAAAAAATGTACGATCGAATGCTAAACATTTCATTATGAAAGTTTTGTTTGATTTTCACTGTATTTTTTTTTTTTTTTTTTTTTTTAAAGAAACGTTTATGTATGAAAATATGTATGAAAAATTGAATTACATGTAGTATATTACATTATGAAAGTTTTATACAATTAAATTTTATGTCGTGAAACTTGTTTTCGAATTATCAGCTGAAGGCGAAATTTTCACGGAATAAACTTGTGAAAGAAAAGTTATATCATGACAACAAATGTACGATAGAATGCTAAAATTTGACTTAAATTCGAGAAAGAAACTTTTATATTATGAAAAAATGTACGATCGAATGCTAAACATTTCATTATGAAAGTTTTGTTTGATTTTCACTGTATTTTTTTTTTTTTTTTTTTTTTTTAAAGAAACGTTTATGTATGAAAATATGTATGAAAAATTGAATTACATGTAGTATATTACATTATGAAAGTTTTATACAATTAAATTTTATGTCGTGAAACTTGTTTTCGAATTATCAGCTGAAGGCGAAATTTTCACGGAATAAACTTGTGAAAGAAAAGTTATATCATGACAACAAATGTACGATAGAATGCTAAAATTTGACTTAAATTCGAGAAAGAAACTTTTATATTATGAAAAAATGTACGATCGAATGCTAAACATTTCATTATGAAAGTTTTGTTTGATTTTCACTGTATTTTTTTTTTTTTTTTTTTTTTTAAAGAAACGTTTATGTATGAAAATATGTATGAAAAATTGAATTACATGTAGTATATTACATTATGAAAGTTTTATACAATTAAATTTTATGTCGTGAAACTTGTTTTCGAATTATCAGCTGAAGGCGAAATTTTCACGGAATAAACTTGTGAAAGAAAAGTTATATCATGACAACAAATGTACGATAGAATGCTAAAATTTGACTTAAATTCGAGAAAGAAACTTTTATATTATGAAAAAATGTACGATCGAATGCTAAACATTTCATTATGAAAGTTTTGTTTGATTTTCACTGTATTTTTTTTTTTTTTTTTTTTTTTAAAGAAACGTTTATGTATGAAAATATGTATGAAAAATTGAATTACATGTAGTATATTACATTATGAAAGTTTTATACAATTAAATTTTATGTCGTGAAACTTGTTTTCGAATTATCAGCTGAAGGCGAAATTTTCACGGAATAAACTTGTGAAAGAAAAGTTATATCATGACAACAAATGTACGATAGAATGCTAAAATTTGACTTAAATTCGAGAAAGAAACTTTTATATTATGAAAAAATGTACGATCGAATGCTAAACATTTCATTATGAAAGTTTTGTTTGATTTTCACTGTATTTTTTTTTTTTTTTTTTTTTTTAAAGAAACGTTTATGTATGAAAATATGTATGAAAAATTGAATTACATGTAGTATATTACATTATGAAAGTTTTATACAATTAAATTTTATGTCGTGAAACTTGTTTTCGAATTATCAGCTGAAGGCGAAATTTTCACGGAATAAACTTGTGAAAGAAAAGTTATATCATGACAACAAATGTACGATAGAATGCTAAAATTTGACTTAAATTCGAGAAAGAAACTTTTATATTATGAAAAAATGTACGATCGAATGCTAAACATTTCATTATGAAAGTTTTGTTTGATTTTCACTGTATTTTTTTTTTTTTTTTTTTTTTTAAAGAAACGTTTATGTATGAAAATATGTATGAAAAATTGAATTACATGTAGTATATTACATTATGAAAGTTTTATACAATTAAATTTTATGTCGTGAAACTTGTTTTCGAATTATCAGCTGAAGGCGAAATTTTCACGGAATAAACTTGTGAAAGAAAAGTTATATCATGACAACAAATGTACGATAGAATGCTAAAATTTGACTTAAATTCGAGAAAGAAACTTTTATATTATGAAAAAATGTACGATCGAATGCTAAACATTTCATTATGAAAGTTTTGTTTGATTTTCACTGTATTTTTTTTTTTTTTTTTTTTTTTAAAGAAACGTTTATGTATGAAAATATGTATGAAAAATTGAATTACATGTAGTATATTACATTATGAAAGTTTTATACAATTAAATTTTATGTCGTGAAACTTGTTTTCGAATTATCAGCTGAAGGCGAAATTTTCACGGAATAAACTTGTGAAAGAAAAGTTATATCATGACAACAAATGTACGATAGAATGCTAAAATTTGACTTAAATTCGAGAAAGAAACTTTTATATTATGAAAAAATGTACGATCGAATGCTAAACATTTCATTATGAAAGTTTTGTTTGATTTTCACTGTATTTTTTTTTTTTTTTTTTTTTTTAAAGAAACGTTTATGTATGAAAATATGTATGAAAAATTGAATTACATGTAGTATATTACATTATGAAAGTTTTATACAATTAAATTTTATGTCGTGAAACTTGTTTTCGAATTATCAGCTGAAGGCGAAATTTTCACGGAATAAACTTGTGAAAGAAAAGTTATATCATGACAACAAATGTACGATAGAATGCTAAAATTTGACTTAAATTCGAGAAAGAAACTTTTATATTATGAAAAAATGTACGATCGAATGCTAAACATTTCATTATGAAAGTTTTGTTTGATTTTCACTGTATTTTTTTTTTTTTTTTTTTTTTTAAAGAAACGTTTATGTATGAAAATATGTATGAAAAATTGAATTACATGTAGTATATTACATTATGAAAGTTTTATACAATTAAATTTTATGTCGTGAAACTTGTTTTCGAATTATCAGCTGAAGGCGAAATTTTCACGGAATAAACTTGTGAAAGAAAAGTTATATCATGACAACAAATGTACGATAGAATGCTAAAATTTGACTTAAATTCGAGAAAGAAACTTTTATATTATGAAAAAATGTACGATCGAATGCTAAACATTTCATTATGAAAGTTTTGTTTGATTTTCACTGTATTTTTTTTTTTTTTTTTTTTTTTAAAGAAACGTTTATGTATGAAAATATGTATGAAAAATTGAATTACATGTAGTATATTACATTATGAAAGTTTTATACAATTAAATTTTATGTCGTGAAACTTGTTTTCGAATTATCAGCTGAAGGCGAAATTTTCACGGAATAAACTTGTGAAAGAAAAGTTATATCATGACAACAAATGTACGATAGAATGCTAAAATTTGACTTAAATTCGAGAAAGAAACTTTTATATTATGAAAAAATGTACGATCGAATGCTAAACATTTCATTATGAAAGTTTTGTTTGATTTTCACTGTATTTTTTTTTTTTTTTTTTTTTTTAAAGAAACGTTTATGTATGAAAATATGTATGAAAAATTGAATTACATGTAGTATATTACATTATGAAAGTTTTATACAATTAAATTTTATGTCGTGAAACTTGTTTTCGAATTATCAGCTGAAGGCGAAATTTTCACGGAATAAACTTGTGAAAGAAAAGTTATATCATGACAACAAATGTACGATAGAATGCTAAAATTTGACTTAAATTCGAGAAAGAAACTTTTATATTATGAAAAAATGTACGATCGAATGCTAAACATTTCATTATGAAAGTTTTGTTTGATTTTCACTGTATTTTTTTTTTTTTTTTTTTTTTTAAAGAAACGTTTATGTATGAAAATATGTATGAAAAATTGAATTACATGTAGTATATTACATTATGAAAGTTTTATACAATTAAATTTTATGTCGTGAAACTTGTTTTCGAATTATCAGCTGAAGGCGAAATTTTCACGGAATAAACTTGTGAAAGAAAAGTTATATCATGACAACAAATGTACGATAGAATGCTAAAATTTGACTTAAATTCGAGAAAGAAACTTTTATATTATGAAAAAATGTACGATCGAATGCTAAACATTTCATTATGAAAGTTTTGTTTGATTTTCACTGTATTTTTTTTTTTTTTTTTTTTTTTTAAAGAAACGTTTATGTATGAAAATATGTATGAAAAATTGAATTACATGTAGTATATTACATTATGAAAGTTTTATACAATTAAATTTTATGTCGTGAAACTTGTTTTCGAATTATCAGCTGAAGGCGAAATTTTCACGGAATAAACTTGTGAAAGAAAAGTTATATCATGACAACAAATGTACGATAGAATGCTAAAATTTGACTTAAATTCGAGAAAGAAACTTTTATATTATGAAAAAATGTACGATCGAATGCTAAACATTTCATTATGAAAGTTTTGTTTGATTTTCACTGTATTTTTTTTTTTTTTTTTTTTTTTAAAGAAACGTTTATGTATGAAAATATGTATGAAAAATTGAATTACATGTAGTATATTACATTATGAAAGTTTTATACAATTAAATTTTATGTCGTGAAACTTGTTTTCGAATTATCAGCTGAAGGCGAAATTTTCACGGAATAAACTTGTGAAAGAAAAGTTATATCATGACAACAAATGTACGATAGAATGCTAAAATTTGACTTAAATTCGAGAAAGAAACTTTTATATTATGAAAAAATGTACGATCGAATGCTAAACATTTTAATTAAATTTGTATAACAAATATTTATATCATGAAAGTTTTGTTCGATTTATCAACTCAAGACCAAATTTAATTTTGTATCGTGGAACTTTTTTCTATTTATCAGCTGAAGAAGAAATGTTCATGGTTAAACTTTTATTTAAAGAAATGCTATATATCATGAATGTTTTGTGCGAAAGAAATGTACGTATGTTATTCATTTTATGGTGAATAGCTTGTTATTTGTAATTTTGATTCGTATAACTTTATCTTGTTATTGATCTTTGTTTTTCATAATGTATGTCTCTATTATAGCGTATCAATTTTATTAGCCAAAGACTTAATCTGTAACTTTTAATCTTCCGCCAAAATGGCGTACGATATGCCCTCGTATAGTCATAATCATAATCTCGGTGACGATCTTTACTGATTACAAGGAAGCAATCAATAAATCCGGATGGAAAACAGTATGGGGTAGTCTATGTTTCATAAATCTACATTGTTTTCACAGCTGCGCATATGTCATTTGAATGCATTAGGTCACGGTGTGTGACCATTAATTGGAAACAACTGAGGTTCACCAATAAAATCTAATGTCATAATTTAAACCAACATATTCACATCATATTGATCATGACAGTAATTAATCATTGTTGAAAAACTGATATTATTTTAGCAAATACAACAACAAGGCAAGTACCTGAGATCACAGTGAAATATTCGTGGCGATTAGCATAAAACCATAATTTGGTCGACCTTACAACTAACCCATCATTAAAGATGTACATTACCAGATAAATATTGAATAAGATTAAAGTAATGTTTCTTCATTGCTTTCTTCATTATAAACAGATATAGAATAACTGCAAGGAATTCTGTTAGCATTATAATGTACGTAATATATACCGTCATTATTTCAAGTCTTTGACTAAATGTAGTAGATATTTAAAAAATTGATCTGTATCTTATATTTCTGTATGGAAAGGCATGTATACACGTATTCTATGTTTTCATATTATGTATGTACATAATGTTCTACGAGTCATGAATAAACTGTTTGACTTTACTCAATCTGTAAAATTAAACTGTTGACACGCTTCGTGTATGAATTGATGTACATATTGTTTGTCACATGCCAGTTGATTCTCAATCAGCCATTGTTATGAATTGACGATTTCGAATAATAGGTGTGAAAATATGTGCATACCAAATAATATATTCGGGGTACACCGTTTCTGGTTTGCGCTAAAATCTATGTAATTTAGTGCTTATATGATGCTTTTTCGCTTTGCTATGCACCGATAAAAATGGATCATTATCGAGAGCGAAATAAGGTACGTACTACTATAATTCTTGCAATTATTGTTATGCCGTCAATACAGACGTATGTCAGTCTCAAAATATGGAAGAAAATTTTCATGTTTAGTATACCTTCACATACAAATGGTGTTGCAAAAAGTGAAATATTTTCCTCGTCAGATCAGGCCGCCATTGAATTGAATCGTAAAAATGGGGTCATAATCAATCGCGATATTGTGTTCTTTTACAAAAGTAAGCATGAAAATATTATCATGCCGCCAATATCGACGTGTGTAAGTGTCAAACTATGGAAGAAAATTTTGATATAGAGTATATCTTCACAAACAAATGATGTCGCAAAAAGTGCAATATTTTCCTCGTCAGATCAGGCCTCCATTTTGTAAATTGTAAAAACTGGGTCATAATCGATCGCGAAATTATGTATTATAACAAAATAAAACATGAAAATATAGTTATGCAGCCAATATAGAAGTATGTCACACTTCAACCACGGCAAAATATCGTGAAATTAAGAATATCTTCATGTACTAAAGCTGTCGCAAAAAACTGACATTTTCTATTGTGCGACCATTTCGGTCAAATTAACACGTCAGTTTTATTTTCGAACGGTCACAAAAACTTGGAAATCTTTAGAACCACTAATATTTAGAAACAAAATTACAACATCTGTAAAATATTTAACACTTTAAGATCAATATATAAAAAACTCTATGCAAAAACAGCATTTATTTAAGCCGATTGAAGAGAATATTTGACCCATATTTTATCTGCTAGATACCGACATTAACGGTAAATGCGTGCGCATGCGCTCTCGCGCGAATATCCCTAGGCACTGTTTTTCAGCCAGTTTCCGTCCGTTGCGTATCCCTGTAATATAGCATCCCTGATAAGACTTACTGATATCAGTGCGACACGGTTTAATCACACAGTACTCCTGGGCCTTAGGTCTGTCACCAGCAATACATTTATCATCAGCTATCGCCTGTCCGTTCTTATAACATTTAACACTTCGTGTTTTCAAACCACGTGCGCACGATTCGGAACACTACAATAGAACATAAATTTTAAAAATAATTAAATATTTATAGGGAAATATTAAACATCTGTGCAAAATTGTTAACCTTTGTTATGGATAATAATTACTTGATCAAATATTGCAATTATTTGATATCAATTTGAAAATAACTCAATATTTATTAGAAAATATCAAATACAACACTTACTGTACCTTTGTGAAAATATCAACCTTGTTCAGATAATTATTTTTTTTATCAAATATTTCAATTATTTAATATTAGTGCATCATCAAGTCAGTATCATCAAATCAATTGTTCAATAAGTATCGGATATTCACTGGATAACCGATAGAGCATTGACATGTAAATATAAATAGCATTTAAGATTTGCAGTATTGTGTACATTATCCTAAGATTTCAATATTCATTATTATAAAAATAGAAATATTCTCACAGTTGTCCAGGCCCCATGTTGCCAGGTACCAGGGCAATCATCCTGGTTACAGGACCCTGTTACTGATGGCTTCCTGTGTGTGTGACATCTACTATCTGATAACACCTTAAACAAGATAGAGATCAGTAATATAACATTACATAATTACATGTACATTCTAAACAACAAAAGTGTCCGTAGGACGCAGATGCCCCAACTCTATTATTCTAGTCATGGTACACTGTGTGTCACAGACACAAGATTTTCATACGAAAATACAAATATAAGGGCAGATAGCTCCACATTTAAAACATGATCTTTATTTCGGCATAGGAAGCATGGTTTACATTATATATATATAGATACTGTTTGATGGAATATTTTCGGACAGAAGGATGGACAGGGGTAAACTTATATGCCCCCCCCCATCTTTCTGAGTTGGGGCACAAACAACTTATTTTCTTTTATTTTTTTTATTTTTCCATCTTGAACATGGGGGAGGACACCAGGCCTACACCAGAGTATAACCACTGTCCTTCTGTAACCCAACCAGAGTATAACCACTGCCCTGTAACCCAACCGAACAATTTCTTCACATATGAAATTTCATCCTGGGTGGGATTTTAACTAATGGCAGTGAAGGGCTGGTAAGAACTAATCAGAGAGACCTTAACCACTCAACCTTGGAGGGATCAAAACCTTTCTTTACCATGTATGAATGTAACCATTGTAATTTCTTGTAAATCAATCATTTACACCAGTTATACACTAGATGCTGTGTCTAATAAAGTAATAATAGGTAAAATAAAAAACATACTTTTTCCACATTATTATTTTCTTCCACACATTCAACTGTTCTTTGACGCTGCCCTCCGCCACAAGATTTGCTACAATGTCCCCATTGAGAAGTACGCCATCTATATAAATAAATTATAATAATAATAATGTATATGTTTAAACAGATGATAACAAAAAGCAAAGACAATTTACCACAGAAATTGATTCATACTACTTCTTTAAAGAACATTTTGTACCAAACAAAGCTACATAAAATATCCAAAACATGAACCTGTCTTCCTAACACTAAATTGAATAATCAAATCATTTTAAAAGATCGATCTAGTTTCATATATTCTGCTGCGCATTGTGTACATTATCCTAAGATTTCAATATTGATCTGTATAATGTAATTATTCATGAACAGACATTACATTTAGCAGTCCTTACAATTAACATTTTATCATACATTCTATAAGTGGATATCACATGATCTAAATATAGATATCACATGACATAGTATACCTTGGTGGACAGGCATGTGTGTTACATGGCTGAGCAGCTTCTCTAGGTTTGTCATAAATATCACAGTTGTAATCATCTACACTTCCTGTTACACTGCTTATACATGTCAATGTAGGTATTTGTTCTCCTGAAACATACACAAACATCAAATTGTCTTGAATAAGTTTAATAAAATTTGCTATTTGACAGGCTGAAAAAAAAATTTAGTGACTACAAGTTTCAGTCACAAAATGTACTCTAGCTTTGTTAAAGATGAAACAGTAACAGAAACATTAAACAGATGAATAAATAACAAAATTTGTGGAAGGGTCAATTTTGTTGCAACAATAAGTTATTTTAATGAACAGCTATATTAATAACCCTTAGTAACCATCTCCTGTCTAGAGCTGAACAAGTGATATTCGTGAGGTTGTTGCACTGGACATTACAGATTGAAAGTACATAATACATTGTCTTATTCACCACAATGCTACTGTAGCACTGAAAGTCAAACAACAGAGCACGCACTACAAAGGTGCCCACTTCTAGGACAGTATATAGATAAGAAGTGTAGCCAAAAAGCATCCCACTCTTTGGCAATGCACAGGAGTTTTGAAATACGACATTCTTCATCTCTGTGGTTGCAGTGATGATGTAGCCAAGCGAACGACAAGAAGAAGAAAAAGAACCCTACCAAGTAGTATATCTTACCAGTTCCACAAGTTTTAGAACAAGCCCCAGCTTTTGTTTTCCACATGTAAGATCCTGTTCTAGGTGTTGTTGGGATGTGGTACTCATAGTAAACATCAGGGTCCACACCAACATATACAGCCCCATATGTCCTGTATACCTACAACATGAAGAACACTCATGTTCTGGTTACCTGACATGCCCTTGTTTTACCCCGCAAACATAGACTTGTTATTAGGCACAAGGAATGGTACATCAAATGTCTCACCTTTTAACAGTAATTGGGGAGGTAAATAATGAAATAATGCGGGGCTCAAAACCACGACCTCCTGCTTGCAAGTCAGATGCTCTGCCAACTGAGCTAATCTGGCTGGAGAAAATCACAACTGATCTATTCATACAAAGTATACCCTACGGCCACATAACCTTTCCAAACACTTTCAAGCATAATACCCCCCCTCCCCCTAAAAATTTCACTACCTGCCTACCCTATTTTTTTAAATGAGCATTTATATTGTAACTATAAACAAACATTCTATTTTACGCCTTAATTAGAACTGTGAGAAGATGAAATATTCTTTTCATGCATATAAAGAATTAAAAATTATGGCCAGAAACATAATTTTATGTATCAAATCTCAAATATTTTAACTGGGTGCTTTTGTGGGTTCAGTTGAAAACTGACCAATTAGAATGCTTTAATTTGTGGCAGGCTGGTGTCCGACTTCTAGCAGCTATACACACCTGTAATTCGACTGGGGCACTAATGGGTCCAGTGATTTCTAGTCGTTCTGGCGTGGATTGATACTTTATGAGGACGTTTTCAAGTTTGTGTGTCCCAGATTGTTTCGAACTTGAAGAGGAGAATAATTGATGACCATGCACTTTAGCAGCTGTAACAGATTACAACATAAACTGTAGTTGTTTGTACTTACACATATTTAAATGTAACAGGTTCTGCGCAAAATTGTATGTCATAATTTGACGTTGTTATTGACGTCGCATGACATTTCATTTCCTGTTTATTGTTTATATAACTAATTATTAATCCTGATGAAGGCCAATATGGCTGAAACGTTGATACATCAGATAAATTAAATAAACAATTTAAGTTTTTTATTGAAGTTGGACTTCTTTTTTACAAAAATAAAGTAATATTTTTCAGAAATTGTAGTTATTTTCTATAATGTTTCATGTATCAAAAATTGACTAAAATGCATTGAAAGTTTCATTTCCAGTGTACTCAACCTTTGACCTCTTGACAGGATTCAGAGAACACACTTACTAGTTAAGTACATGTATATAGTAAAACAGTTCCAGGTGAATGTGCATTAGTGCTGAATTTTTTCATGAATTAATACTGATAATTTTTGTAGGGTGAGGTAGTGGGCTGAGGTTTTGAAACTGAAAGATACTTCAGCTTTCCAAAGCTGTCACTCACTCGCCACACGTGAATTTTGATGCAGACTATGTTTTTCTACATCTGTCATGCAATTGTTAAACTTAAGTTCCCATTCCATGTTGCAGTGCAAGTCTATATGTTAGTTCAGTTTCCATGAGTACTTTCAGTGCTTTGATATTTTTACTATACTTACATAAAGAACAATATTTATTTTTCTGAGTCACCAGGATACCAGTACTTCCAACAGGGATTGTCACAAATGTGGTAAACACTGAAAATAAAAATGTTTTAATTTCAAAACTTTGTAAAATCAACCAATCAAAAGCCAGAGATTTGAGATTGACCTACAACCCTCAACCTTCTGTAAGCTAGATGGACAGTTTCCTCATATATGAAATTCGTCTGGTCAAACTCACTTTACTTGTCAGGAACCACAACCATTTGAACATGGAGACCTATTTAGACCCCTATTTAATTCCTTAAAGATGACCCAGTGCTTGCTCAGTGTGACGTCAATGTAACAAGACTTTTGGAATATGTCAGTCACATAAGCCCATGATATGCCATTAAAATGTTAAAGTTTCACAAGGTCAGTGTTTACAATTAATCAATGTGATACAATGTAGTGTATTTTGTGTGAACAGTCAAACCTGTGAACAAAGGTCATCCTTTGGAAAGACATAAAGAGGCGGCATTCATTGACTGGACATTGACTGGACATTGAGTGACCTTTATTCAGAGACCATCATTGGGTAAGACAACATATGACCTTCATTGACAGGTGGCCTTTATTCAGGTCATGTCTTCTATATAATCAATGACGGGGTTTAAAAGAATGGCATTTATTCTATAGGTGGTCTTTGTTTGAATGTGGTCGCTTAGGCAGGTTTGTCTGTAATTAAAACATAAAAAAAGAAATATTTACAAACCTTTAGCTTGTCCACCATGGAATGAACCAGTCACACTTCTACACGTGTCTCCATTACCATTACATACTCCACACTTATCATACTGAAGAAATTGATCACTAGCAGCAGCATGTCCATCACAACCAAATTCCTAAAACAAGCGTAGTAAAATATGTTCAATTGTAAATTGTCTTAAGATACAACACTGAAGCAAAGTTCTGAACAATTTAGAATGAAAGAGAATTATGTTAGAAAAGTTCAGTCTGATGAGGAAGATTTGATGAAGCTCTGAAAATACAGAAATAAATACAGATATTATGGGACATCCTGTACAAATGCAATGTATCTGTCTTTGTGTACTTCTTATCATTTAAGTGTCACAACAGTCCCTGTAAGTTAAACATATAAAATATACAAGTAGAGTAAATAGGAGATTCAACTCACCTTGCATTTTCCTGACACACATTTAAAGAATGGTGCTCGGCTGTCAATGAAACACTCGGAACCATCGACACTGATTCCTCGTTTGGCACTTATCTCTGTCTCAGATGCAAGACAGGAAACTCTACAACTGTCATCACCTGAAGTAACGTTTTGTAATATTTAATGAACCTGACACAAATAATATGTTAAATTATCACCAGCATTATTATATAATTCAGTCTGTGACTTAAAGCTACTTAACACAAAATTTTCACTTACAAACATGAAATTGTCACTTACAAATACAAAATTGTCACATACAAACACAAAATTGTCACTTGCAAACAGAAAACTGTCATATACAAACATAATTGTCACATCAAACACAAAAGTGTCACATACAAATACAAAATTGTCACATTCAAACACAAAATTGTCACTTACAAGCACAACATTGTCACATACAAACACAAAATTGTCACTTAGAAATACGAAATTGCCACAGACAAACACAAAAACAAGCTTTTTGTCAAAATGGCCTGGTATAACAAATGTTTTGAAATGCTTCCGCAGTTAATAATACTTAGAGTAAGTTATGGATGAAAATCCACATAAATACAGATACACATGTACAGTGCACCTCTCCAGAGCTGTCCTCTATTGAGCAACAACCTCCCTTCAACAACAGTATGTTTTTTTCTCACAGCATGATTTAACTATTAATTTAACCTCTCTAGAGCAACAACCTCTCAACAATAAAATAATTTTGCTACTCCTAAAGTGTGTTGCTTTGGAGAGGTTGTACTGTATATCATTTAATGCACCTCTAAGGTCGTACAGTCATATATGCCTTACAACATCATATACCATACATGCATGTATATTGTAGAGAAAAGAAAATGACTATAACTGTTAAATAAAGTCCAGACGCTACCTCAACATATTGTAAAACATTCATGAATATGCATGAGTTACTAGTTCATGTTTTATCACAAAAAAACAACAACAATTAAAACATTAGATTTACACTTAGTACATGAACATAGATGGCTATCTTTCACAACAAATACATAGTTACCTTTAGGTGATCCTTTTTGTACAAAAATAAAACATTTTTATTTTTTTATAGAAAAAAAACTTTGTTTTCAAATTTAACCAAATTTAGCTGATAAATTTCAATACAAGAAAGACTTTTGAAAGTTTTCACTACGTAGTAGGGCTTTTTTTGCATGGAAAAGTATAATATTGTCTTGAAAGATTCCATGATAACTGTGAAAATCACAATTTTGTTCAGAAAGCAGCTGTGTGGTAACAGCAAAATCAAGGTCCACACAAGACCAAATATTTTTCAATACTTTTATAGCCTATACTTATGACAATGGTGTAAACTTGCTTTGAACATGTCCCAGCTTTCAGGGACATTCTGAATTTGCAAAACAGCAACATCCAACTCTATATACTGATATTTTATAGTGAAACAAAACAATCATCTTTTATTTATTATATAAACAGCCATTTCCTAATATGGGTATATGATACATATCATTTAGTTATACATTAACACAACTTGATGGTAGTATTTTTATTTGATAAATTGAAAACACACAGTACGTTAAAACATATGTACATACAGAGACGTATAATACTTGTATTATACGTCTCTGGTACATATTAACAAAACTATCACAGGAGGACCACTGTGGTATCATGGTCCTTTTTATCCTTTTTCAATACAATAAACAATGATGTTTGAACATATTCATGACCTATTAAGATAAATTCATGAACAAAAACACATATAATCTTAAAAACTTTCATATCAACGTTTCGGCGTGGATAGTCTTTTTCGAGACATATCAATGAAATAATAAAATAACAGACGTTATGTCATAACAATTTTAAAAAACGTAACGTAAAAAATGCGGGAATGCATACAGTAACAAAAAGTAGATGAGCAAAGAATAAAATTATAACGGGTTAAAACAAATTCAAACAACGCTTTCGGAACCTAGGAATTCATTAATTATAAACTTATGAATAAAGAATGTCACACACCTAGATTATCTGTGTTAGGTTTCCAGTGATATGTGTGACCCCTCAGTTGTACGCCGTCTGTGGCAGCACACTGCTCAGCCAAGAAGTCTTGCTGTGTTTTAGTGCAGTCCCCAATGTTACATATCTCAGCAATAATAGAGTCACCAACACAATTCTGGCCACCATACATTGGTCTAAATAGTGTAAAATCCTCTTTTTAACATTTAAGACCATTTGACCATATTTGGTAATAATTGCATCATGTAAAACGTACATAGATCTGTATGGTATGTTAACATAGAAGTGGCATCATTAAATGTAGATATCAGCGTGCTTATGTCAATACATGTCTTAAACTAATGGATACGTTATATACATGTAAAATGTATGTAATGAAGCATATAAATTTCTTGTTTATCTTTGCATTGGAAGTCACTAGTAATTACATTAGAAATAACATAGATAAATACTGATACTATCAGCAGAATTTTACAAAAAAAAAAAAACAAAAAAACATTTTGTCTCAACCCTAAAAAGTTTGTGACTGACCGACAGATGAGAGTTTAAACAGAAAGTAAACTAGACAGGACTAAATATAACTTAAATATTCCATTCACAATTACGTTACTTAAGTCACGTACTCGGGATTATTACAATATCGGTGCTTGACCTTGACCCCTCCACCACACGACCTTGAACATTCGCTGAAACTTGTGTCCCACTCTGACCATCCACCATTGACGGGATCTGGTGCCCCAGCGCCCATACTGACACAACTCCCTCCAATACACCACTAAAACACACATACTAAATTATATTTCATTTACTTGAAATTGAGGAAAAGCACATCGATCACTCGTAATGCTTAATTCAAATATGGATTTAATATGTTAATTACTCGACATATCCATAAGTCGGAAGATTCTGATAAAGTAATACACCAAATTCTATAAGTTAATGTTAAACTAAATTACATTTTTGTATACAAAAATACAGACACATACGTGCATGGGCATCTGTTTGGTCAACGTTCAAGTTGTACATATACATTGTATAATATGTACTTGTACACGTATAAACCTGATACCAATATAATGGTACGAACTGTTATATACAGTGCTTACCTTTCTGTTTCCACAATCTGTTCCATCCATACGAGGTGTAGAAAATATAATACAACCAGTTACCCCCGGACCAGGTTTTGCTCGACACACGATACCACCACATACATCCTAGACATGATAAAGTACGTAATAGTTTCTCATTTAACTTTATAACACCTTCCTCATCAGATATTTATTACCTCAACAGTTTATGAATGAAACTTTAGTGCAGATAAATACTTAATTGTTATACTTTTAAGTTTTAATTGCCAAAACACTCTTATAATTCCCATGCTTTCAAAATCGACATAATCCTGTAATACATGCTAATTATATAAATTATGTGGTTATATTATATATCTGCAATGTATAGGTATATACAACAAGTGGTACTACTTTCTGTGCTGTTATTGGGCCGACGGACATTTTTTCTATACGATGACACAGGAACACACCGTATACCCCGAAGAGCCGAACACAGTTGCTCAGGCGAACACAGTTGCCGATAAATTTTACAGTTTCGAACGGATAATAATAATCGGCTTAATTTAAAGTTATCTTGAATGATCCGAACAAAACCAATCATGTACATTTATTCGCTATTGAAAAAGGAATAAATACTCGAAATTGTGAGGAAAACCGTGCATTTTTCAGCGAGAAATCGCTAGAAATGTCTGCTATTTTTTAAAAAAAAACGCGTGGTCTGATGAATCCAGATCCATAAGTGCATTTTTACACTAAAGTGAACCGTTTTAAAGATACCATCATTTACTCCAATCTATTTCCTCTCGATATGCGAAATCACAGCTTTCCATTCCCGGTTTCCTCAAAGATATTGATGCATAAAGTCGGCCTGTCCTCGTATTTTTGAGAACGTCAAGCACAGTTTATTGTAAAAGTTGCGAACCTCGAATACAGTTAGAACGTTAGAGGTGATAACGCTTAACACAGTCACCATGCACCTCTTACAGCATCCTTTTCTAATCGTTTAATGTTATATGTATATTTACTGATATTGATTTAGACCTAAAAGAAATACAATTACGTTACATATAGCATTTAGAAATGGATTCTTTTTAAATATATGAATCAATTTAAGACTGAGTGCCAATAATTGGTAAGTCTATATTATAGTATGTGAAGATCTATTTGGTAACCGGACTATATTCGTACTGAAAATATTTAAATACGGTCGAATAACAGTCTCACAGGAGTGATGCAATTACTCACACAATTCTAGGCCCTATTTACTTTTTATTTCATTGCACTAAATACTAATATGTACGAGAACACCGCTAGGAAAAGGCCATTATTTGGGCACTTTCCAGAAAAAATCATTGAAATTATGTTTCATCAAAAAGATCTGAGGAAATTATATTGCTTTTTCCCTGGTTGCCTGTTGTGATGTCCGTCCGTCTATCTGTCGTTCTGTCACAGATCATTTCCGCTCTGTAACTCTTTAGCCTTTCGGAAGGTTTTCAAGTAAGTTGGCTTTTATGTTAACTATATCAAGAAGGTCTGCATAACACATTCCAGCTGCTTGGTTTATTTAAGTCAAGGTCACAGATGTCATGAAAACAACATTTACAGTGTAGGATTTACAGACTGACCATGCATTGTACAAGTATGGCCCTTAGGCACTGCACTTTCTTTCGCTGGTCTCCTTCACTGTGATTTCTAATCTAATTTCTTGAATACTTAACGTAACTGAAACTCACAAGACCTAAATGTTCCAACCCTAATCCAAACCCAAACCCCACAACAAACCTCTGGTGTGTACAATCAGACAGACTGTGACGGACATTTTTACTGTTACCTATTATCCATATAGCCATCTAATATTCATCCGTTCGCTATGACGAACAGATGGACGGACAAAGCGACATATCTATATACACGTATATCTTCGCCCGGACAAAAGGACGGACAATTCAGCGACTATATACTCAGCTTTCAAGACGCATAAAAGTATATAACTAAAACATAGTATCTAAGGCAGTTTTCATAAACATGTAGTTTTTCTATCAGAAAAAGGTGTCTATTCATACTACGTATAAGAAAAACACAATGAAAGTCGCGCTTCATTCGGACTTAGGTCGACAGTATTATATCATCTTTGTAAAATGTACGTATAACACAGATAATCGACAATTTTGGGTTTAAAAGTCTAAAAAGGGTGTGGTAAGAAGTGTATGGTGACTGTGTTAAGCGTCATCACATGTAAAGTTCTAACTGTATTCGAGGTTCGCAACTTTTACAATAAACTGTGCTTGACGTTCTCAAAAATACGAGGACAGGCCGACTTTATGCATCAATATCTTTGAGGAAAACGGGAATGGAAAGCTGTGATTTCGCATATCGAGAGGAAATAGATTGGAGTAAATGATGGTATCTTTAAAACGGTTCACTTTAGTGTAAAAATGCATTTATGGATCTGGATTCATCAGATCACGCGTTTTCTTTAAAAAAATAGCAGACATTTCTAGCGATTTCTCGCTGAAAAATGCACGGTTTTCCTCACAATTTCGAGTATTTATTCCTTTTTCAATAGCGAATAAATGTACATGATTGGTTTTGTTCGGATCCTTCATTATAACTTTAAATTAAGCCGTTACTTATTTTCCGTTCGAAACTGTAAAATTTATCGGCAACTGTGTTCGCCTGAGCAACTGTGTTCGGCTCTTCGGGGTATACGGTGTGAGGAAGGTGATTCTGAGGAAGTCACCTTCCTAAAACTGACGTCGCAGATAGATGGTCACGTGTACATATTCTATTAGGATAAAAGCCATCCCATCACGTGTCACTCACCTGATTATTAGCATGTGAACCTTCACATACTTCAGCCTCGTTTCCAAACATTAGTTTACACTGCTGATTGGCTGAATAAATGGTTCCTGGCTTGATTCTATTGTTATACAATTTTTCAGCAGCTGCTGGTGGTTCGTCGTCAAGACAACTGGAGTCTTCGTTACTATGATACAAATGTTGTACGTACACGTTTGCATCACATTATTTATGTCAGCAATTTTAGCGATATACAATAAAACCTCTCCAGAGCGACACTCTCTAGAGCAACAACCTTTCAACAAGAACATGATTTTGCTACTTCCAAAGGATGTTGCTTTGGAGAGGATGCACTATACTTGTACATTTATGAGATCACTCTCTCTCTCAAAGTATAAAACGTATGTTGATCCGCATATCAGTACATATATGTGCCTAGCTTTAACTTTAAGGCATATATTTGGATTTCAAGAAATTCACCGCACCGATCATGAAACCAGCTATGGAAAACTTGTTCATAAGATGACTTGGTACATTAAAGGCGTTTGAAATTACAATGTAACACTTTTTTGTGAATAAAATCAATAAACGAATTAATGAACTCACCTTAGATATTGTGACAAATATCTGGCGCTACAACTTGACCACTTCAGAGCCTGTGGTCCACTTGGAGCCATTGACGACATCAAGTTTATACCATCGGGACAATCGTTCCCTACTGAGTCATGGCTCATACCTAACCTACAGTGATTAATAATCAAGTTGTTGTTATTCACAAGTGTTTTTTTTTTTTTTTTTATACTGTATATTTTTCATCATGTTAATTTAATGCTTGGCTTTGTATCATTCTGTATGTTCATCTGTTAAGATTATATTTTTTGTTGTTTTTGTATTAGAAAATCTCTCAGCATTCCCTTCTGTGCCTTAAAAAGCCAAAATCAACCGTAACTACTCGGACATTTCCGTAACCGAGAAATGCTCCTCGTACATAAATGTGGGGTTACAAATTTAGGTTATGCGGTTTCCGGTCACTTCTTTTTCAACATTAATTACTCGTTTTCAAGAATTATTTTCAGAATTACATACTTTTAAACGTGTTTATCGTTCGCTATTGATAAAATAAGAACCAAATTCCCATTGAAAGAGAAACAGGTTGTTATCCCATGATATTTTCTTAAGACAAACGCCGAGGTGTTCCGATTGTAGCAAAGCGTGACATAGCCTGGTTCCCGGCAGTTAGTGGCAGATAATCAAGACTAATTAAGCGTGACATAACCGTTGGAAGGAGTTTCGTTTCAAAGATGGTAGGCAATAAAAGACTTACACGTGTCCGGTCTCGTGAGCTATAATTAGTCCGGTACCTAAACCATTGTCTTCATTTACCGAACATTTCGTCTTTTGTCCACACATTCCCTTTCTTGCTAATCCTGTGTTGGTCTTTTCGCCTCTGTGTTCTAAATCCTTCCTGGGTATTGAATAAAAATCAATGATGAAAATGAGTCTGAAATACTTTACTGAGTAAATAATTACTTCTTAAAATCACGTGTAAGTGTTGGTTAATTAGATATGGTTAAACCCCCTTTTCGGGCTGGACCAAAAGTCCGGTTTTCGGTTTATAAAGAACTTTTGATAAATTCCGAAAAATGGGACTTGAAAAACCGTCCGTTTTTCTGGGAATTCCGGATTTCATGGAGTCCGGTTTCAGGCGTTTTACTGTATCTTCTAAGCACATTTCAATCAAATATTATAAATGTTATCTAACTGTATAATTATTTGAAGTTTTTTTAATTGCTTTAAAAAGACGTAAGCAGTTTTTCGGCTCGCCGGGTGCACACCCCCTGAATCCGCCAGTGAGTCTACTTCTATGATGTACGATAGAGATATCTACTTACTTTGTTATCAAAACAACATAATCTGAATGATGTGGGTCTGAGTCACGTGGGGGGTTCCACTGAGATTGCCAGTCACAGAAACTGTTTAACGTGACACCAGAATCTTCATCAATGTTCAAGCCAGTCTACAACATAATTATAATATGAACATTCTTTGCCGAAATCTTCAACAAGCGACAGGATCGAGGAACCTGATGTTCAGAGTAAAGAACAAGGGTTATATACATTCTGCATTCTATTCACTGTAACACAATCGAATGAATGTTTGTAAAATGGAATTAATTGAACAAATTAAGTTTTATTGCTCTGCAAATAGTTGCTTTCTCAGCGTGTCTGCACCTTGTACAATTTTACCTTAATAAATATATTAGAATTAATAAGCAAAATACAAATTTACGCATAAATGAATCTGAATATTTAAATTCTTGCTATACAATTAAATTTTAACCGGAACAGTTATACCGGATACTGTACTGTAGCGTGTCATAGTAACGCGCACGTGGAGTTTGGAGCGACGCACGGAAAAAGCGTGCTATGTGTGATTTCTTTACACAAAGTCAGTACATATCTTATAAGGAGCTAAATAATTATTTTACTTTTATGAGAATATTCGTAGATCCATAAATTAGCACTAGAAAATCTACTTTTAAACATTTTACAAATCAATTGATTTGTGTTGCCACAATTAATTAGTATAACCGACCAATTAGTCGGACGTGGTTGAACGTGGTCAACTAAAAATAATTATTGGACACAAATTCGATGATAAACAGACATGGATTTAACTAAGTTTCAAAAATTAACTAAGGATTGATGCTTCAAATTGAGTGTAAAATACTTGGACATACCCGTGCATTTTTTTAGTGCGATCGAAGTGTTGGAAAAATGGATTTTTACATGTCAGGATACAGTGATTGATAAAGGTACGTATATAATAATCATTGAATTCTTCTGTTTGTGAAAACTATGACATTCTAAGTCTTATATAGATCTATTTAGGACTTTTTATAATATCAACAATATATACTACATATTGTTGACGTTGAAAAATGTATTTTTTCAAAACGGCTTATTTTAGGTTTTAGTGGTAGATATGATAAGTTTATGTGTTTGGATTGACAAAAATACAATTATTTTTATTTCTTTAAAGCTCCTAACCCCAAGTGTCTGTGGAATAGTATACACTTTTTGAAATATTCTATTTCACGCACATGTTACAAATGCGTACATCTTTTAATGTAATAATTATGTAAATCATGGCCCTAAGACGTCTACTTTGTTACTATCATTTTCGTTTGACACCATGTACAGAATAGTTGATGAATTCGACATTTTCACTTCACCCCGTTGTTTTCTCCATACCACTAAATAGCATGCGTTCCTCGTGAAATTGTAGCTAGTTTTCAATAATATGTAACCGTGACAACATCGCTTATAATGACATACCGTACCATTTAGACCATTTGTTCTGTGAATGTGTTTCATGTTAAAGATGTTTGTATTTATTGATATTAAAAAAGAAGGCCAAGGTTAAATAATGTTGTTTGCACAATCTTAATTCCATGTTGATTAATTGAGCACCACCCAGGGAAATTTATTTACTGTACGGTAAAAGATTACATACACTGGTTCTCAGTTGAGGGTTCAAAATGACCCTTATGTAATAATAATTTGAAGAGTCAACAAAATTTCCTACTAGTATAATAGTAAATATGACCCCTTGAGAGTCAGAAGCCTTATTTGCTAATTTCTAATTTTTAAAATTGAAACGGAAGTCATGTTGATATAACGTTACAAGATACTCACTGGTTGTTGTTCAAGGATACTGATTTTGTTTAAAGTCAAATAAAGTTGTGTTCCAAGACTTGGGTCCAAGTATCTTTGCGCTACCTGAAAAAAGTTAGAATAATTTTAAATACAATGTATAGTTGATTTTTGTTTGTATTGAACGTGGTTTAACGACCGTAATACAGTAACCATGGGTCAATGGGTTTGGGGACCCGAACGTTGTCCCCTCCAAATGTTGAAATGTTAAACTCACAATTAAACGTCGTATATACGAGTACATAGGATTTTCTTCACTGACTGAGCTGAAACAGGACAAGCTACTTATCATGCAATTGCTTGTTTCTTAGGACAAACTAGCCAAATCATGTGCATAATTTAACGCACAAAATTTCACCCCATGTGAACTGAGAGATCTCATGGTTCGCATAATCTTGAAAATGCTTTGAAGAGAAGAGAACCATAAAAAGTCCTTAAATTGTTTTTTTTAAAACTTGCTTAAAAAGCATATATCATCTGATTTAATGGTAATTCTATATTCGACTTAATTTGCTTCATTTTTTGTGTCACGAGTTCAATTACAAAATGGTTAATAATTGCAAACTTGTATCAAAGTGTACGTACTATGTTCATAATAGTTTTCACCATTTTCTCCGTACCACCCCGGTGAAACCTGTACGCTGTTGGATCAACCACCACTGTCGTCTCAATGTACCTCTTTCCGGAAGTGCTCCGACGTTTACGTGATGACCTTGTTTCGCTCCCTGTATCAGCGTCTGCTGAAATAATGTTTGTTTTAATGTGTAAAATTGTATTTTGTGCGTCTTGGAATAACCAAAATATCATTGACGTTGCGTATAGTTACATCTAGAAGGGCTATTTTAGTCTTCAATAATTCTTATTCCCTAGAGAGACCAATTGTGTTCAGGAGCAGTTTTCCCGGTGTAATATACTGTGGTATTGAAAGAACGGGTTCGTTGAATAATAAAAAAATACAATATTTTTTGTATTTGAGTTAAGTTACTGGCAGCGACCTGGTATTATTTTCGCATGTGGCTTGCTTATGATTGTACAATTAAGTTATACATTAATTGTGTGGACATAAATTCTTTGACTACTGGAAACATTAGTCTGTGGTTTCAATGTATTTTCACTTTGACCCTTCATATTTGGTGTGAAAACACCGCATGCTATAGTGTGCATGTAGCAATTTTGCAACCTGGAGTAAAAATGTTTGTTTCTGGTTACTAGACTTACCCTAATGTTCCCCACCCTAAGCTAGACTCTTTTATAAGGCCCAAGGAACGGTGCAACTTTATTTACCTTTCTACACAATTTCAAGAGAAACCCTATTTTAGATGAGTATGTAATCAGAAACAAACATTATAGGCATAAGACATACTGTCTGCCGAGGTGCAGCCTCGTTTCTTCTCTTCATATTGATACACGATGTAAGGCTTTGGTAACAAGGTGTCCCGTCTAGCACGTGACAGATGCTGGTCGCTGATTGGTTGAATTACTAACGTCTTTTCAGGGAGGCCTATCATTGCATGCTGATATGAAACAAAAACATGATCTTATTAGTTTCATTCTTAGCATTTTGCAATTTAAACAAGTGCTTTAGGACAGGTGATTTGGTAATGCTTTTACGAAAAAAAAACTAATTCAAAAATATGATGTTAAAGGTCGTTACTTTTTTATCACCTTCCTAGTGTCTACTTAGAACATAAGTAAAAATCATACCATTCCACCACAAACAGACGCAGCCACCCATGAATCGCTATGGTTACTGCTTCTTCCGGTATAAAAACAATCCACTTCCTGTGACGCGCATGGATACACGTTGTTCGTTCCATTTGCACCTAAATGTTGTACCACGCAACCTAAAGAATACGACGTTCAAAAATTAGAAGTTAGTCGAACTAACTTGATGTGTTCACCGGCCTTAGATTTTGGGATTCTTGTGTTTAATCTCATAGATATTCTCATAAAATAGATTTCAAAGATAATGAACTTGTTTTGAAAATCATGTAGTCATGAAGAAAATAGTTTCACTCACCTGGTGATATGAGATCTTTGTTTTTCTCCAATATAAGATGGGTAGCTTCACCAAAGGCATCTACAATGTATTCTAAACTGTCATCTTCTGTCGTACTTCTCTTTCTTCGTCTGTCAACAAGCTGTGGCGTTATATACTCATAACGAGGCACTAGATAAAGATAAAACCAGAATCTATCACAATTTTAGTTACAATAAAAACTTTGATGTGTATATAGTATAGGTATAGTGCGATTTTATTGACCTGTCAAAGCTTAATAATTACACGGTTGTTGAATGCGATTATTTTTAGCTTCGTAGCACAGTCGATATTTTTCGTTTATTTTACCGTTATGTAATGTTCCAATCAACGTATAAGTATAGGATATCGATCGAGTACGAGGTCTATCTGCGTAGGAAGGACCTGGTCACGGGATTCACGTGAACACCGAGAGCGCGTAGCGCTCGAGGTGTTTCGAGAATCCCGTGATCAGGTCTTTTCTACACAGATAGGCCGATGTACGAGGTTGGTATTCGACAGTTGCGAGATGGCTTTACATTTACCGACATGTCCAATAGCAATACAGACGATATATTTTCTTTGGCTCTGGTCATATGCAGCGACATGGCAACACCCGAAACGATGAACAGGTACTGAGTATATACTATAACGATTTATAAATAATCTGAATTTGACTGTTATATTGTCCTTCTCGTCTTATTTAGAAATGTGGATTTGGCTACCAATTACACCAGCCTATGACGATGAGGTCATTGAATGTTAGCTGAGAGCTTGCTTATTTATTCTTGTTGCAACGTTACTGTCGGTTTGAAAGAAAAGGAAAAAAAGTTTTCAGACACAAATATGTTTTTACATAATATACGTAAAACGTCGATTTTCTAGTATCTTATTGGCAAAGAATAATATGTTGCCATAAGTTCTTTTCATGCCCCGCCATTCGATACGGCGGTAGGACATAAAGTGACACCCCTGTCCGTCCTTCCGTCCGTTCAAATTTTGATCTCAAGACATAATTCATGGATTTATTTCATATAAGCCCGCCCGGTTATCACAGTGGTTAGAGCGTTGGTCTACTAATCAAGAAGTTGTGAGGTCGAACCCTGAGCGCACTGTCCATGACCAATTCGGCTTAAGATATTACATCCCATTTTGAATTGTCAACCACCTCTGAATTATGTGGGGTAGCTTTACTAGCTTGTAGTAGCTTTCGGATAGAATGGTACCTAGTCTAGATAAATCCAGGGAATTTAGCTGGGTAGGATGACTACCCGCTACGATATAACTGATATTATGTTGAAAATGGCGTTAAATCTGATGAGATAACAATTAAATAAGAATGGTTTCATTTTCTACCTGAAAGTGTGTGATAATAAAATACATGTCAACTTCGATTTCCGTTAAAAACCAAACATTTCACAGGAATTATGGCCCCTTTGACTTAGCGCTTAGTGGAGGTATTCGTGTCATCTGGTCACATTTCTAGCCTGATATTGCTATTGTTTCAACTATGATCGGAAGTTTCACGTGTACCAACATTTTCTTTTAATAAAACCGACACTCATATCGTCAAATCTAACAAAGAAGGAAATGTATTGCGCTTTCGTCAGCCTTGTATGTGTCATTGTGGTATAATTAAAAGTAAATGATCTAACTATAATTGCTGTTTGGTTTGTTATATCATGTATATATGACACATTTAAGGTATTTTGTCCATCATTAGTTCTAGTATACTTGACTGTCCAATTTGTGATTGCTCATGCATATATCATCATAGAGAATACACATTGTTTATACACACAATAAATTCTTAAAGCGCTTATGTAAATGATTGTGCACGTGGGCAGGTCTAGCTTCTTTCGAATATAGACCTGGTCACGTGCAGAAAACAGACCCGCGCACGAAATTCTTTTGGTAATACAGGTCTTTCTAAAGGATATGAACCTATCACAAACAAAGAAGTAGGTGTGTAACTTACGAAAGATCGAACCTCACCGAAGCTAAACATAAATGCAATCATTGACCGTATGATTATGCAGGTTTGACAGTTTAATAAAATCGCGCTATATATTTGTCTTTGTTTATGTTTTCCCGTTTTCCCTGTCTTTGCTGAATATTGGTTTCTCTATGGTGGCTGATTAATTTCTGCCATTTGCTATCTTCGTGTGTTCGCCCCCAAAAGTCGAAGCACGACGACACGAACACACGATAAATTGCTCATTTATCGTGTCTTCGCCTTCGACCTTGGAGGGCGAATACACGAACACACGAAATATTGAAGGCGAAATAACGATATTTTGATAGGCGAACTGACGAAATCTTCTCTTGTATAGTTTCGTGTCGGCGGGTATGAAATCTTCGTATCGGCGCCCTATATTTGTCGTGTGTTCGTGTCTTCGCCTTGACAGGCGAAAGGCGAAGACACGACGATAGGTTATTATCGTGTCTTTGTGTCGTCGTGCTTCGCCCCGAAGGACGAAGACACGAACACACGATAATTTGCAATGTTTCGTGTCGTCGTGTCTTCGCCTTCCGGTAGACATGCGCAGAACCAATCTGGTCCATCGTGTAATAGTTTTGCAATTCAGTACTAATATAAGTGTTTTGGTTATGCGTATGTCTACCGAAAGGCGAAGACACGACGACACGAAACATTGCACAATATCGTGTGTTCGTGTCTTCGTCCTTCGGGGCGAAGCACGACGGCACGACGATACGAAAATTCGCCAATTGTCGTGTCTTCGCCTTTCGCCTGTCTAGGCGAAGATACGAACACACGACAAATATAGGGCGCCGATACGAAGATTTCATACCCGCCGATACTAAACTCTACAAGAGAAGATTTCGTTAGTTCGCCTATCATAATATCGTTATTTCGCCGTCAATATTTCGTGTGTTCGTGTATTCGCCCTCTAAGGTCGAAGGCGAAGACACGATAAATGAGCAATTTTCGTGTGTTCGTGTCGTCGTGCTTCGACTTTTGGGGGCGAACACACGAAGATATCAAATGGCAGAAATCAGCCACTATATTTCTCCACACCGTGACACACACACACACACCCACACACACACAAAACGAATACAATAATGTATCTCCAACCACTGTCTTACGATCCAAGTGTAAGTTGTTTGTCGTGATCCATTTTAATAGATCTGGCTAAAATAATGATAAATTCCATTATTTCAAAACACAAACAAAACATAATTATTTACCTTGTTCGATCAAATCTGTACCAAAATAATGTCGTCGTTCCTCGGCTGATATTTTTGTATGGAACTGTAATATTTAATCATACATAATTTTATATAACTCGTATGTATTATAAGTACCTCTGACCAGCAATATCAATACAATTATTATAACAATCATTTTATAAAGACATTTTGTTCTATCAATACTTTTATCTTTAATGAATTGCTATTTTGTAGAATCATTTCCGTTACGTAATTTAATATAATTACAATTACAAAGACTAGTATAATCGATTTCATCATGTTTATTATAGTTTAGTTTTATTTTATTTTATAATTTAGATAAACGCCGAGGAGTTCCGATTGATCACTTGTACGTAAGTATAAAACACGTTATTTGTGTCGTGGTGGGAGACTGGAGAAGCTTGTAGCTTAAAAAAATATAACAGACAATGAGTTGTCGTAATATGGCTTTTATTGTAGAAAGCAATAAATACATTTGTTCGTCACGGATAAAAGCAATCGGACCTCCTCGGCGTTTGTCTAAAGAAAATGCGTATTTCTCAGTGACGGAAATGCCCGAGCAGGTACAATTGGGATAAAGCACATTTTGTAATATTACTGTTTTCTTTTTTCTCGACTAGTAAGATTTACGCAAATTGTAAATCATAAGATTGAATTTGGTGAACTTGTGGTAAAACAAATTATAAACACGAGGGCACTAAGTACTCGGACCTTGTACAAATATTTATAAGTGATCGAAGTGCCCCCCTTTAAGTCAATTACGAACAAAACATAATAATGTAGATGATATTTATTGTTTGAATGTTTATTATCCACTTCAAGTTTTGTTTAATTTTATTTATCATTTTATCAAAAACAAAACCCGCACTATTGAGTGGTTAGTACCACAATGTCAGCACAGATTGTCATCATTGTAAATATTAGCCTAGTTTAAGTCAACGTACGTCACTGTTGATAAAAAAATGTAGAGATTTATTAATTTGAACTTTTTTCTCGGAAATAATATGCTTTCAATGTTTGTCATTAGATTGGGTTATCTATGGTTTAAGATCGTGCGAGTGTGACAAAAAAATTAAGTGCCCGGATTTTGTTCAAATATTTACAGATGCTTGAAATTCGCCCCCTGGCAGTTACGAACAAATTTGGGTACGATAATAATGTAGTCCGGAAAACATAACTTACTTGTCCAATTAGCTGCGCGATTATGATTTGTTTACAAAGCAGGCATTAACGTTTCATCTTCATATTTTTATGCTCTGTAAATAAGATATTAATTTAATTAGCTTTATGACTTCAAAGCCTGGGTTATATAAAATGTTTACCGAAGTCTGATGGCACCGAGGTAAAGTTATTATCAAATAATGATGTCTTAATTAGGTGAACAATATGCCGGACATTTTAAAATAAATAAATGCAACTAGGCACACATGACTATACATAATTAAATCATGAAACTTCAAATTAATTACATTTCTTTCAGGAAGATAAAAAAAACTCCTTCCTTTCATTTTACTCACAAACGTATGAGTAAAAAATAGCCAGGTTACTTTGATGTGATTTAATAAAAATGATGTTTGGACTTGTCGATAACTAATTGACCGCATAAGCAATTTTGTATGCAAATAAAATATTGACATTTCTGCAGACAACGACAAATAATTTCATTTCAATTTGTAATATCTTAGATCTTACCCGTCATTATGCTTGTTAATCATTAAGATAACGTTCCAAGTGTTTTGGCTTTTAACATGACAAATGTTTGAATATACTTAAAACCAGTCCACACTGGCGTGAATTAATGTCCTTTGAAGTATTATATAGATGCCTAACAAACTAATGAACTGAAAACATTAAGTAATAAATAAACAAAATTGCATTAATAAAACTGGTCTGTCTATAAAAGAGTGAGACAGTTTTTTCCGTGTTGAGTAGAGGAGGCGTGTCTTTGTCATAAAGTGCATCTGAAGTCATGTTTGTGTCTTGTTAGTTTTGTAAGGTCACCGAAGCTATTTTTTTGCTGTTTACTTAAAATCGTTTTTGCAGGCGTCACACTGTCCCGAAGTAGACACCAGATGGACACACGATTAAGGAAATGTTTAAATTCGGGTGTGATCGTGATAACATCGGGCCATTCGTGAGGACATCTTAAGCCATCGTATGACCGCCGGTTGAGTTTCTCAAGCTTCGGCACCAACTTCGTGAGCGGTAACAAAATCTTTGGCATGCCAAAGAATTGCCGAAGGTCCACGCGAAGTATCATGTTCGTGTTGAATTCGTGTGTTCATTTTGCCCTTCGTATTGCCATCGTGAGGGCATCTTGTTTAATCGTGTCATCATCGTATTTTCTTCGTGTAATCATCGGTGCCATCGGACATTTTTGCCATACGAAGACAATACGAACGAAACAAGATGCCGTCCGATTGTCTTAAGAAGGCATCACGACTACGTGAAGCCCTCGCAATGCCGTCGTGTAGCCATCGTATTATAGTACGATGACATCGAGATGGAACCACGGTGACGACGAAGACAGCCGAATTTGAGTTGCTCAAGCGTTTCACAAGTGTTATAGTAACGAGAATATATAAAAAGCCGGTCATAGAGCACCTTCCTCAGTCAGTCCTGAGCAACTCTACAGAACAGAGGCATGTGTTACTCTCCAAGCTTCAATCACATTAATCCATAATTCACTTCCTGCAGAATGGCATACTTTGATGATGAGACAACCTTTTGATATATACCTTAGAAAACATGATGAACAACTCTGACAGGCCCAGTACCTCCTCTTAAGGAAACTTTTCTTATTTCTTTTTGTCATTTCTTGCTATTAGCCTTCCTTATGTGATAGGGTTATTTTATTATGTTATTATTACTAATTTATTAGTATTCTTATCATGATCACAAGTACATCATTTCATCATTATCATCACCAATACTAGCATTCTTTCAGTCCGGAAAAGTACGGTCATATCTATCTTGATAATATATGACCCAACCTATAGTTCACTTTTTTTAGCACGCAATCGCCAATTTTACTTTCATAGCGTACATGTATACGCACAGGGTAGTAAATCTTATATACATAGTGAAAATCAAGGTAACTTTTGCATTGTGATCTACATACCATTTATTATTGACAGTTATTGTTTGATTAAATTTTATTTCAGAATCCCTGGATTAAACCCACGTAATACATCAATGGGTTCTTCGTAAACATTTAAAGGGTAACACTCGTATTAGATAATGTACTTATTTTAGGGTAGGTCGTATAGAAGAGAAGAACACATGGTACAGAAAGTCTCTCCCTCCCGGTTTCAACCTGTCTATCACCCTACAACATATGAAGTATGTGAAGCCGAGTTTTCTGCTGATGTGATCCAGTGTCCTACTACAACTGAAATATTGACCGCCATTGCTGAGTAGTTTGAGAAGAGATGACAATTTCCACACTGCTGTGGTGCTCTGGATGGCTCATGTGGTGGTCACCTGTCCTTGGAACGGTGGGTCTGTCTACATACACTACAAAGGCTTCTTCTCATTGTCCTCATGGCCCTGTTCGACGCAGAATACAAGTGTCTTTGCATTGATTTTATGCCTCTCTCTTTGGTTGGAGGCTCAGTGAAGTCTACTCAGTTGCCTCTGCTTTCCTCTTCTGAACTCTGCATTTAGTGGGCAGCCTCCTACCCCTGTTTCTCTATGCCTTGGGTGGCATGTTAATTAAATTGACTTTAATTTGAATAATGTAAATTTGTAATTTATACCATCGGGAGGTCACATGACGCCTTCGTGACCTTGTTTGAAGGCATCGTACTCTCAATACGACGCCGTGTAGCCATCGTGTATCCTTCGTGTGTCCTTCGGGTAAACATCTAAATAAAAATTCACATCTTCGTTCTGCCTTCGTGTGTGGTTCGGGTGCCATCGTGTGATCTTCGTAAGGCATCGTACTTGATTCGGCTGTTGATTTGGCTATTGACTAGGATCGGGGCCAATTTCGCGCGAAGTTCAAAATTCCACATTCGTGTGGACATCTGCTGTCAACTTCGGGACAGTGTGACGCCAGCATTTGGGAAACTGAACCCTTAGCTGTCACTCGCTCGGCGCACTTGAATTTTGATGCGGACCAAAGTACAACGTTTTTCTACATCCGCAATGCAATTGTTAAACTAAAAATATAGTTCCCGTTCCATGCTGCAGTGCACGTCTGTGTAAGTTCAGTTTCCATGACTACGTTCAGTACTTTGATTGCGATGATGATAAAGTGCATATTGCATACGTAATGTACTGTTGTACGTAAACAAGATCGTGTTCTTGGCTTAGGATTCAAGCATATACGACTTGGGTCATATAACACTAACTTTTCCAAAGTAAGTTTATCTGTTGGTTTACAGAAACATATACATACGGGTTGTTTCGTGATTCATAATAATTATGTAAATTGTAAAACATGGAGGAGAGATACATTTGTTAAAATCATGATATTCGTCTTTATATTGTTCAAAGTAATCACACGATAAAGCTGAAATTGAATACTAGTACTTGTGTAAAAAATATGTGATTGTTTAATGAGATGGTTTTAGTATTGAGGTGGTAACTAAGTAAAGATTAACTGTTGTTGAAATGTGTTGTATCATATTAAGTACAGTACATCCTCTCCAGAGCGACCCTCTCTGGAACAACAACCTCCCTCCAACAACAGTATGTTTTTCCCACTGCACGATTTAGATACTAATTTAACCTCTTTGGAGCAACAACCTCTCAACAACAATATAATTTTGCTACCTCCAAGGGGTGTTGCTTTGGAGAGGTTGCACTACATGTACATGATTTTAAAAATAGCTACTTTCAATTGATACCGGATTATGAATCTTTCAATAGACCTCATACATATTATCATTGAGATAGTAATTTTATTTAAATGATTATTTATCACATTTGGTTTCATTTCGACAGTCAGCAATAGTTTTATGCCCCCCCCCCCCACCATTTGAAATCGCAGTAGGGCATTATGCGTTACCCCTGTCCGTACGTCTGTCTGTCCATCCATATTTTGCATGAAGGTGTATGATAATAGAATACAGACCAAGTTCAATTTCCGTTAAAGTCCAAAATATTCCACAGGAGTTATGGCCCCCTTTTTATTTAGCTCTCAGCGGGGGGTATTCGTGTCCGCCGGACACATTTCCTAGTCTTTTAAAGATATTTATATAAATGTCGGTTTGATCTATTCATAAATATTCATGAAATAAAATTGTGAAGTAAAATGGTCTGGTATTTGACCTAGTGACCAGGTGACGACTGGACCATGTATGTATTCGATGTAGACTCTTATTGTCGTATAGGTAGAACATCTATGTTCACTTCTATGATTGTAATACATTGTGTCAAACAGAGATAAATTATCTATTCATATTAAAAATTTGGACTTACAGCTCATGTTATTGAAAAAGATATTGTAAACAAATCGTACTCAGATTAGACATATTTACTTTATAAATCCACATACAACTGGCGTCTTGATTTGTACATAGACATGTATTTCTTAACAGTTCCTGGTCAGTCAAACCACGTTGTAATTTTACGATTTGTGTCAGAGGATTTAACGTCGACTTTCAACGATAGCTGAGTTATACATGACAGCCGGTACGTCTAACCAGTGTTCCGGGGACTGTATTTTAACCTTTCCACAAGGAGACGGTAACTTCTCCACATTTGGAGGAAAATCGACATTTTTTGTATGACCAGCCACGCCCGTGACTCAAACCTGTATCGCCGGGTTACAAGTCTATCACACTAACCACTGGACCACTGCCGCGGTCCTGATATTACGAAATACTACTAAATTACTGATTACTAACAATGTTGTCTATAACGGAACCTCCTACATCTTTCAATTGATTAAAACCTAAACCATTGTGACGTCAGTAATTTTCTTTTTAATTGATAATTACCTTGTTATCTTACAGTATTCATTGTCTACAATGCCGGACCACCCTTAAATCTATGCGTAGGAGACCTTCGTCTTTGAACTATTATCTATCGTTTCACGACATTATATAGAAAATAGAATTATCTCATATGGAACAATTTTGGTCAATTTCCGTAAGTAGCCTCCCTTTCGAGATTGAGCTGATTAAGCTGATACCAACTATTGGATTGTTTCCCTTTAGGTCATCTGATAGAACACATGATACTGGTCAAAATTTACCGTGTCACCAATATAGCCCCAGGAAATCGATAGGCAATAAAACCGCGGGTGGTATTATACAAGCTTGTAATATACGTAATTATCTGTGTATGAACATCGATAATATAATGCCAGCGTAGTTGGCAAGTAAAAGATGTTAATGCAGTTATAGAAAAAATATTATTTTTAAAGTCCGAAAATCCATGATTATATTATTTTATTAATTTGGTTGTTAATAGCGTTATACAGCACGAGAACCAATTTTCTTAGTACAAGTATTCGAAAACGAAAGTTTGTATGTATGTAAAATTTAATATAATTTATTTGTTGTTTATTGTGTCTTAGCCATAAAATGAGTAAAACATTGATAAATTAATATGTCGTGTATGACTTTGAAATAGAAAGACAATTCGGATTTTGATCCATTAATCATTAACACACAGAACTAGCATTAATTTACACTGGCTGTGTGTAATAAGAATATTTAAACATAATCTAAATAGTCCTGAACAAAGATCGAGGACTTATATATGTAGTTGTAATTGTTTCTTGAACAATTTCCTCAGAGTCAAAATCCTTCTCACTTCACGCGTACGTGAAAATATGAGGAACATAATGTACAAACAATGGTATAAAACTCTTAACAAAATCAAAATACTGACTATCAATATTTACATGATGCTCAATATCAAAGATATTTAAATAAAAAATTATCGCTTTTTAAATGGCGTATTTCGCACCTTTTCGAAACAACAATCAGAAGACCTGCTCAATTCTATTTGCATTAAAACTGTTAGTCGACAGATAAACGATATTATGTATAAACTATAATATTGCTAATAACATGTGTATGTCAGTTCGTACTAAAATAAAGTGCAGAAACAATCATGGTGAATAATAAAGATTTTATTAAAAATTAATTTATTAAAATTAAGTATTAGAACTGTACGTATCATAAACACTCGTTTAGCCATTTAAAAAATATAATGCTTTAAGTTTTTTACAAAAAAAAAATGAAAATTTCTGTTTAGAATGATTCACTCTTGAGATATTTACTACCGCAGTAGAATTTGTATAAACTTTATAAAAAAATACTCAAAACTTTCCTTACAGTAACGCCATAATTGTCTACTGGAATCATCAATTTACAATATCTTATCTTCTTACAATAGAATTATGGAACTAAAATTGTATTTTAGACTTAAGTATAACAGCCCGTCGCCACCACAACATACACAAAATTATGAGTACATGAAATAGAATTTAATGCAATTATCTAATAAATAACAATTCAGTACATGTGCAATGTACAATGCAAAGAAATATTAGATCGTATCAAGGGCATATATATATACATACATATGTATATAAGTCTTTGATCGATATAGCAAATAAATACGGTATTATCACGATTTTTATTGATATATTGTTTCATGCAACTTTTCAAATTCACAAGAACTTAAATTTACGTCTACAAGGGATTTTCTACCATAAAGCTGTTTAAGGATATATCTACATTCCAATGTGTATAAGCCACCCGCTGTGCTAATTTTGTACATGCATCGGTAAACATCGGCCAAACGGAAATTACCGAAGATCGAGCTCAAACGAAAGCAATATTTGTCAAAACATGGTGTTACAAATCATTAAAAATACTGTACAAGATGTATATTTATTTTATTTTGGTTTATATCATTTTACGGGAAAAGAATTTCTCTAAAATGTCATATGTGGTAATTTATTGGCAACTTATGATTTGTTTGTCAATTTTTAGTCTGAATTTTGGCAAAAAATCATTTTCTTCAATATTTACATAGAACACAGAGTAAATTTTGAACCGTTTTACCTATTTCATACAAGTGCAAAAATACTGTCCAAGATAGATAGTTATTTTAAATTAAATTACACCATTTGAAAGGTAGTGATTTTATCTACAATGTCATATGTGGTAATTTATTGGCATTTACCGAATAAAGATTTTATAGCAAGTTTTAAATTATTTCCCTATATAATCTATATAGAGTTAAACTGGGCAATTGTTATCTGATTGTGGTTTATCGAGCCATTTCAAGGGAGATAACAACATCGATTAAGACGATTATTGGTTCATTATTGTTCCATATGTATCACCCTGGATAAAACCTTTTCATTAATCAACTTTAATCGGAATATTATCGCACTGTTCACATTCACGCTAAGTCTCATCATATTTAGGTATCAACATTTGAAAAGACCTCGATTTTGAAGCGTAGCCCGTTGAATGGATTTCAAATAACGCCTTCCGTTTTTTTACCCTGGCTTGTGAACTCATACAAATTAGTTAAAAAAGAATTCGCTTTAATCTGAAGGTTTACAAATATGTTTTAATACACAAACCGGACTCCTGCACTATTTTAATCACACGACCATTATTATTATTTGTTTTTTCGACATTTTGTAATCTTTTCATCCTGTACACACTAAATTAACACAGAAGAATCCACATCCCAACATGAAGTCAACTTTACTATACAAGAAAAACTTTATTCTAATGCTTTAGGTGAATTGAAAGACGCTAAATGCTGTGTGGTTGCCATGCTGAATTTGCTACTGTTGTATTTTTAATGACATTGGCCCTCTTTGTTAAATATATCAAGCACATCTGTACAGTCAGCCGAGTGGATAAAGTGCATGAGTTAAACATATGTCTACTATTCCAAGACAACTTGATCGTACAGTAAAACTTCTCCAGAGTGGCTCTCTCTCTCGAGCAACAACCTCATTGCAACAACAGCATGATTTTTTTCCACTGCACATTTCAACTATCAAATTTAACTCTCTAGAGCAACATTCTCTCAACAATAACATACTGTTCTACTCCTAAAGGGTGTTGATTTGGAAATGCTGTGCTGTATATATTACATTAAATATTATTATCTATCGGTGTATTCGGTTTATAACATACGACCATTAAACGAAGTTAAAACTTTCAATACGACATTAAACTAATTACAAGCTTTCTATAATGACATATTTTTTATAAGTAAGGTCAAACCTATGTTAACAGTCACCTCCGAGTAAAGCTACCCTGTGGCATATCCTTCAAATACCGCGAATGATTATGTAGAACTAGATGACCTCCGAATTAAGGTCACCCGTCAACCTGTATACGTGATATTGTTGGTGCTGTTTATTGTTGTTAAGAAAAGCTAGCAAGCTTCGAACTACAGACCTGTGTATGCAATCACCGATGTGATAAAGTTGCCGCTTCATTGACTGTCGAAATTTTGTCCTCGGATAATAATCAGCAAAATGAATATTTCAAGATTTTGTTTAAAGGACATTATTTTAAAGAATATTTATTATGACTAACATTTCATGAATCCGTATGAAATGTTGTAAACGGTTTGTTCTATGGCAATACTCAATGGCGAAGACAATGTGATGCAGACATATAACATATTTCACATTAATTGATCTTCGATCTCTTAGGCTATACCGCGACACAAGGCACTTACTATTATATCATTTCCAAGCATGTATTCATGACTGTTGTTCATTAAACATCTTTGAAACTACAATCCAATGATCTTGTCAAAATAGTTGTCAAAATGGACCACCGTTGTAAACAATTAAATTCTAATTAACTTTTAAACTTATTTATTTGTTTCAAAACATGGTGTGTCAATATAAAAAAAATAACATTGTGTAATATCACAGTACTTAGGGTGTAGGACTAATAACCTGCAAACATGCAGGCAAACATATTAAATCTTTGGACAATTTTCATTATCCAAGGAATCAAGCTATGTTCGGTATGAGTTTAACAGTGACCTAATCAATGTTAATTTACGGAATATAAATTGGCGTTCAATAAAAAAAAACTGGATCCCAGTAATTGGAAACTTAAAGATAGTTCAACTTTCCATAGCCGTCATTCACTCGGTGCGCATGAATTTTCATGCGGTCTAAAGAACTACTTTTTCTACATCCGCCGTGCAATTGTTAAACTAGTCACACATTTCCGCTCCATGTTACAATGCAAGTCTATGTAAGTTCAGTTTCCAAGAGTACTTTAAATACTTTGATATATACTTAGTCGTCTTTTACATTATACGATGTAGTTAAATTACATTACGTATTGTATGTTCAGTTTTTAAGGCGAATGTATTGTGTTATAAATTTGGAACAGTATTATATAAAAATGTTGATACATGTATTATTAAAATATCCAAATGTTTAATTAAATTATAAGAGATCAAATTACATTACACTTTTCTTTGTATTTTTATTCTTCGTCTGAACACTGAAATGATCTATGACAATAATACGTTGTTTTTAATTATTTATACCATTGTTCCCGTATCTTGTCTTGTAATATCATTGAAAGTGCTTTCATACTAATGAAGCATTGAAATAAATGTAGGTGTAACACACTAAAGCCCCTGAACCCCTCCCGGACTGGACAAAAAATTCCAGCTTTCGGCATGAGAATTCCGGTTTTTATAGGAATTTCCGTTTTTTCCGGTTGTCAGAGGTTTTACTGTATTTCAACTTTATAATAGAAATAAAACATAACAAAATTAGGTAGAAATGTTTTAAATTTTAAACACAAACCTTTGGTGGCACATCAGCTGCTATATAAGTTACCAACAGGATCAGCAAGCAGCATATTGTTCGTGAAAATCCGTAAAACAACATAATGGCGAAAACACGTTAAATGGGATATACGATAGAAGAGTCCAGCTCTTTGTGTTACAAAATAAATTATTATAAATATGTTTGCTTCAAAAATATAATATTCACATTGCAAGTGCAAGAAACAACCGTTACCAAAAAGTCTATTTTAATAATCTGTAATCAAATAATAAGTTATTATTTCTTAATTAATAAACACATAGTATACTGCGATCATTGTCACAAGTGGTCAACTGCAAGGATGTCATAGAATGTACCGACTTTTATATAAGTCTTATCTGCCCCGGTAGGATAGTAACACATAAATCTAATTATACAAGTAATTCAAATCTCAATATCAAACAGACATTAACGGTGTTGTTAATAAGTATTGACCAATACGTCACGGAATTGCGATGTTTAAAATCGATTTGATTGGCAGATGGCAGATCACGTGATACGTTCCGAGTTCCTGATTGGTTTAGACCGCGGTGGGACGTATTGTAAACATGGCGCATCTAATTGAATATGGAAATGTCCAAAGTATGACTACTTGAAATCCTAGATAATGTATTTACTTTAAAGAAGGAGATTATTCACACACTTGAATGTAAATGACATCAGGTCTTCACATTCCATATCCGTGTTTTGAATCTAGGCAGTGAATAAAAGAAAGCGTTGCATTTTATTTAATGATGTTTTATGACGTACAATATTTCGACATTTACAATAAAATTAAATGTTTGCATACAACTCTTTTTGTAATAAACATTTTTTGGATTCGATGGTAAATCTAATTTGCGTAGACATTTTTTGCTAATAAAATACGATTGTAAAGTACAATCCTTACTGGACATTCCTTAAAAACTGTCTCCGTAGTGATAATCGAAGTGATGAGTAAGAGGATGGTGACTGATCATCCAGATATCGTAGTCAGACCTTTTTATGCCATTTTTTGGGTCTGGTATTCTCCCACGCTCCCAAAGTACAAAAATAAATATTTTCCCCACTGAGAGAAAATATTCCCCATAATTAAAAATATACCTATTAAATGCTACCTAAAGAAAGTACTAAAGTCTTTAAAATTCTCAAATTTAGTGTTTCACGACGCAAATTTCCCGGAAACAATAAAAAGGGGATAGAATCTAAGTCGCGACAGGACACTTCTATGAAAATTTGACAATGATGTCGATTGTCCTCCCGTGTCATGTGGAGAAGATCCAAAAAGCTTGTAAGTAGACCCAGCCGCCGTTTATAACTGAAATTGTTGAAAAACCCGCTGAAAAAAATATCCAGGTACTAACAGTATTTATAAACTATAAATGTGCGTGTAAAACTCACATTTCACTAACGGGCGCATGTAATACATGTACTTAGTATACATGACGACTGATAAGTAACCATTAGCTCCTTTCGTCAAGTCAGGCCCTCATTCTTGTGTAAACACATTATGATATATATAGTGGAAAAAGAATATTAATTTGTTTCCAAAACCATCTTCAATTAAAACAAACTGTCTTATTTTTTTACCTAATCTAATGCGGCATTCCATGGTATTGCGGTAAAAAAATAATACAATTTAAATGTCGGGAGTAGTATCTTCTACATCCGTTAAAATTCGTGAAAGTTCGTTATCTAGTGTTTTTTGGGGACTGATCTGGGGCGGTAATTTTGCCCATTCTCCTGTCTGAAAAGTATATATTTTCCCAAAATTTAAAAAAAATCTTCCGTGTATTTTCTTTTTTTAATTTCGGTGAAAAAGATCAGTGACAGCTCTTGACTTTGTCTGTTATCGCCTAGGTTATAACGTAGTGAACATTAAATGTTGGGAGGATTTGAATTCAATGTCATGTTATTGTTCCTAGTTTCCCTCAACATGCAATTTTCCACCTTTCTCATGGCCCGGCTACTTTCCCCTAAAGGTGAAAAAAAACTGTAATATCTTTTCTTTGATAATGTTCTAATTTGATGGCGAAACTCGCTACAGTGCAACGCATGGATTTAATTAAACTCTTAAAGTACCTCTGTCTGCAGATAATCAACTTTCGTTCATTGTATAATTATCTTAATGTTTATTTTAACGATCTCTTTCATAGTTACCAAACTGGGTAACATATCTGGACCAATACCCATCTTCTGTCTGTAGTTCCTTTTTTAATAATGATCTATTTTCCTGTTTGGATATAAAACATTCATCGTTAAACCATGATGTTTTGAGTATCTTCTTATGGACTCAAAAGTGGTCTAATTTTGAGGTGATCCTGGGACTGTAATGTAGTGTCCCTGGGTGATCCCATTAAGTTGAATATAGAGAAAATAGACAGTCTGAATAAAATGGTCTAAGTATATGTTATAGCGCATATTTGGGTGTTCTTAAATTAAGAAAGCTAAAAGGAGCAATAGCGATAGTTGATGATAATATTGATAATGATAAAGATATTGATGAGTATATTGATGATGATGTTGATGATGATGTTGATGATGATATTGATGATGATATTGATGTTGATGATGATATTGATGTGGATGATGTTGATGATGATATTGATGATGATATTGATGATGTTGATGATGTTGATGATGATATTGATGTGGATGATGTTGATGATGATATTGATGTGGATGATATTGATGATGATATTGATGATGTTGATGATGATATTGCTGTGGATGATGTTGATGATGATATTGATGATGATATTGATGATGTTGATGATGATATTGATGTGGATGATGTTGATGATGATATTGATGTGGATGATGTTGATGATGATATTGATGATGATATTGATGATGTTGATGATGATGTTGATATTGATGTGGATGATGTTGATGATGTTGATGATGATGTTGATCGTGATATTGATGTGGATGATGATATTGATGTGGATGATGTTGATGATGGTGTTGATGATGATATTGATGTGGATGATGTTGATGATGATGTTGATGATGATATTGATGTGGATGATGTTGATTATGTGGATGATGTTGATGATGATGTTGATCGTGATATTGATGTGGATGATGATATTGATGTGGATGATGTTGATGATGTGGATGATGTTGATGATGATGTTGATCGTGATATTGATGTGGATGATGATATTGATGTGGATGATATTGATGATGATGTGGATGAGTATATTGGTGATGATGTGGATGATGATATTGATGTGGATGATGTTGATGATGATGTGGATGATGATATTGATGTGGATGATAATATTTATGATAATGATAATATTGATAATGATGAAGATATTGATGATTATATTGATGATAAAACCAGGAAAAATTATTCAGACTGTTTCTCTGATTGAAAATACATGTAGATACATGTAGTAGTATTTAAATTATGTTTAAATTATGACGTGTTTTTGGAATGTGTACGATACAAAAGCGTCACCTAATTTAGGCACTGTCCATAATAGTGGTTGCTTGCGGAAAAACACCTTTCTAAAGATATGGCCAAATCTTGCTTATCAGACCATATATTTTAAAATGAAGAAGTACTCAACCAAAAAATCTAAATTACCCACCTATCTAAGTATAATACTCACTATCACTTGATTACATGTATCATTTATATAACTAACATAAAATCTAAGCTAAATAGTCTGGAATTTAACTTTAATATATTTCCTGTACACTGGCCGATAATTGTCGATAATATGGCAATTATAAGCTTCTAAATCAACGTTCAATGTATTATATGTCTTTCCATTAAAATTCCTATTATTTGAGATATCAATTAAAGCTCTCCAGATTCGCTAGGCGGTATTTGACTTCTAGTTATGACCTCATGTCTCTAGATTACATGTTTGTTCTCTTGTGGTGAAACTGATCGTTCGTTGATGATTATACAAAGCAAGAAGACGGAACTGTTCTGCTTACATATCTCAAGCATTGACTAAACGGAAGATGTAAGATATTATTTCAGTTACACGTTAAACGTCGTTTTTCAACGATATTCTAATTATATACAGCTACCGGTTCACCTAAACAGTTTCCTTGGACTGTAAATTAACCAGTATTATAACTTACCCTTCCACAAGGAACCGGCAACTTTTCTACTATGAAGGAAGAAAGACATTTGTGTCAAATTTTCTAGGAAGAATGTATGACCTGCCGCGAACTGGATTTGAACGCTGATCGCCGAATTACAAGTCTAGCACATTAGCCATTGGACCTAGACCTACTGAGTGTAAGAAATAAACAGATACATGTGTGTGCATAATTAGATTTCAAGTTATAAACCTAACTTACACGCCTCATATCACCAAGTAATAGATTTAACCTGCCCTATACATGTAACCATGTGATGAATGTGTTAGGTGTGAGATGCAAATACAGGCAACTTCAAATATATTATCCGCAGTAAAAAATATACACTCCCCTCGCCCGGGCGTCAATTCTGCAACCACAGATATAAATGAAGCTTGTGAGGCTTGACAATCGCTTTACTTTAACCCGACGCATGGCCATTATGTAGTCCGTGCAGACTGCTTGCCATTATCAACGATGGGGATAATGATGACGAAGGGACATTTGAATGATAATAATGACTTTGTTGTGTTCTAGTTTTATTAAGTGTGAAACATGTTAAGACAGGTTGGAAATATTAATCAAACAAAATATTAATAAAAGAAATCGTAAAAAGATGTGCTTAAACATGATTATCATATTAGTACTTGCAAATGTATAGTAATCAAGTTTTAATTAGAGCATGATCAGATTCTCGAAGAAGTCTTAGTTCTGTCAAGAAAGTCTATATTGTTAACAAGAGATACATTGTGAAAATAAGATTCATTTGCATTGGTACCTCCATAAGTTAACATTTATATTGTTTTTACACAAATTAAACTGCTTCGGGTTTAACAATCTGTTCATTGCATGTATCGCACCGTTTGATACGGTAAATATCAATCTCTCCGGGATTCTTACAATTTACAACAGGATGTATGCTATTCATTGCTCCAATAAGATCCCCATTACTCCGCCCATCCTTTCCCTTAGAGTTATTATCCTTCCGCCGAAAGAAATTCTTTAATCGGTCACTTATCGCCGAAGAAGGTCGATCTTTAGCATCTCTTCGTTGATGTTTGATAGCGTTGACCATCGTCTTGAATCTCCAACTTGTTCCATCTGGTTCGTTCTCGTCCTCTTCATCACCATCTTCACTTTGTAACGACCTTAACTCAAGCATATAACGTTTTACTTCTCGCCGTCTATTACTAGCGTGGTCATATCTCATTATTATTTCCTCTTTTCCTATTTTATGGATTTGAGTCTGCAAGAACATACTTTCCAAAAACAGGATAACAGAAAGACATTGAAGTTTCGAATGACGATCTTGCGCTCTCATGTTACCAACGTTTTCAACAAGCTCCATGCATGTTCTTGACATCATCGCTATAAGACCGTTTATCATCAATAGGGTTGTCATTACAACGAACGCAATCAGTATCGCCACACATAAGATTGGCTTCCTTGTTTGATAAATGTCTGCCATATCGCCGAGACCAACCATCAAGGTAAACATGGAAAACAATACTCGCCAAAAGCTGGAATAGTTTGGATCATCAGCCGGAATCGAACCTTGGATCGCCATATACATAGCTGTGGCAAAGGCAGTCAGTTCCATTGCTATAATAACAAAGAAAGGAAACATGTCTCCAAGCATGACGTTCTGGATTAGTACAGTGAAGAAGCTGAAAGGTTTAAAAGCCCGGAGGAAGAATATACATAAAAACCATCCAGTTATAAGTGAAATAATAAGTGAATAGTTCTCATACCATGATAACGAAAGTGCCAGGAAAAAATCAACAATCAAGCTGACGCCAAACACTAAAAACATAATTCTGAAAACCCCACAACTATAAGGGTTCAATAATGATCTGATAGTCCATGGCATTTTGCCCTTGCTCATACGAAATAATTCCTGACAAATATACAGGATACCAACAATAACACTGATGATTCCAAACGCCGTCACAAATGGTGCTTCTGGGATCTCGTTGACGTATTCTGGGGCCATATTGATATCATGTCCAGTTTGACTGTTTGGGTCTTGTCTGGCTCTTTCCACGGCGTACAATGTCAATAAAACCATAAATATTGTATGGAGCACACAGAACGGGTAGAAATACTTCCTGTACGCCTTCCATTTACGATTGATGACAAGTCTAACGGGAAGGAACTGGATGAACGGAAATGCCACGACAGGGTCAAGGTCTAATAACATCATCAAGACAGACCGGTCGAATTGCTTGGTTTCTGTGCATTCTCTTTGTTTAGGTTTTTCATGGTTGTGTACCTCATTGTTGTCATGACCAGTACTTGTGTTGGTTATAATTGAGATTGCGTCTAGTTCTGTGACGTCATATATCTTGATATCGAACAGTCCGTCACTAGAATTGGTTAAACAATATACCTGGAATATTTGAAAAAAAGAGTTGAATTGACATATTGTTATACATAGCAACAACAGTATGATAGCATAAAATAGAATTCAATTCTTAAGAAAATACCATTTGAACTAACATTAACACGTCAACACCAGTGGAAGTATCATTCTATTAATCTTTCAATATTTATAAATCGAATTGCACTCAAGCATGACAATTAGGGTTTAGTAAATGACTTACTAAAACGTCTATGTAATTTATTGTACTTCTTATGATCCGGATATTCCTCCGGTAAAATGATACTATGAACAATCAGAAGCAGACAAACACGTGATTTCAAGGCTTTAAAGTCCGATATGCTTATAGATTTATCGGTCGTAATAGTTTGTCCTATAACAGAGGAATCCGGTGTGTTTTCCTCCCATGCATACTTAATAGCAAGTTTTTTTTCGAAACAACTATCGTATTTTTTTCAATATCATTAAAAAAACTATTTATAGAACAACTGTGTATTCTCGCAGTCATATGTTATGCACACGTCATCAAGTGACGTCACGCGCTCTATATATTTCCAGTTCACAAAAGCAAACATCACAGCGAAAATCAAATGAGTGTTTTAAGATGAAAAAAAGGCTTGTTTCGTCGATAATTATTATATTGTGAAGTTGTGATAATATCAGCAAGTGCTTGTTTTTATAGCAAAAAGCTAATGGGGCTTTAACCGTACGTGCGTGTACTCACCTCAAGCTCCATTATGAACGAAAACATTTCATGAAAGCCGACTTTCACGGACAGTTGAAGAGGATTCTGACCCTTCTTGTTGGTCATTAACCATATCTTCTTACGTAACTTCCGTTTTCGACACGCCTTTTTACTGGTATCGTGTGGAGAAGAGTCCTCAACAAGTTTACGACACATTCCGATGACGTCATCAATTTTGTCGGGATGGAGGCGACCATACCTACACAGAAGAAAATATTAACGTCATTATATACTGCTTTCAGCTGTTTGAATGTTTCAAAGCAAATTTGACTTAAAAATATGCATTTCTAATACCCCTGCCCCCAAAAAATGTATATTGATACACTAGCAACGGTGTTCCGCCACAAGTGATATCATAAACCATTGTGTGTGTTGTTTTGCCACGGCAATTTAATATTTATGGCGCTAAAACTTTACTTTTTACATATGTCTGTTTTCAAGTGTCTGTATTTCACAGAGCAACGGTTTGAAAACTGCAAACAAAGACTGACTGCCTTCATTACCGACGTCTTAAATATTGATACTAGGCACATGGTGATATCCCGTGCTCATAGGCTTAGTCAATATAGAGCTGGTCAGAGATATCCACGACCAATAATTGCAAACTTTATTGATCACAACTTTGTTGAACACATCATGTCAAACGCCAAACTATTACGAGATGTTCCTAACTACTATATTGATATCGACTTGCCACGTGAAATTGTTGACGCTAGGAAGCGACTATGGCCTCTTCTAAAGGAAGCTCGAGCAAATAACCCGAGATCTAAAGTCCGGATCGTTTACCCTGCGAAGCTGTTATGCGATAACAGAGTGTTACGGGACGAATTCCCGGATTGGTATGAAGTTCTTGGACAGCGTAGATTAGTTAACATTCAACACATTGATTTATTAGAAGAAAACTATCAAAGTGCTTTGAAATTTGACACATCATCGATACCAACTAAAGTGTCATACGAACCATCCAATCAGTCAATCTCGCAACAAGACTCTGTTTTTCCAACATGTGAACCAAACAACACCAGCCAAATTATTCATATGGATACCACAAATACTATCAACGATCATCCCATCATGGATACTGGTAAACAAAATAGTTCAAACGTTGTTGTGTCATCACAATCTGCTGACAGTTCATATTTACCTGATGAACAAATCTTTGAAGATTTAATCCAAAATGAATCCTTATCAAAGGTTATAACGGACCCAAAATCAAGTGCAAACGAGACCAACAAGAATCTCGGTCATGGTAATAAACAACGATCATTATTTGCTGGTCCTCAGGCGAGGAGACCACGATCACCACAGAGGAAAACTACAGCACCAAACATACAGCCAATACGACGTAGAAGGTCAGTTGCAGCAACTAAGCCGAAACTTAGTCAGCCCAAAAACAAACGATCGGAACCAATCACCTGATAAATCACAAAATACAACAACTACCAAATCAGGTGTAAGCAATCCAACAGACACTGGCTAGAGGCCAACGGGAAAGGCACAACTGAAACTTGGGTTACTGAATATCCAAATCTTATATAAATTTTTTTAAATAAACTTACCTGTACAGAAATTTTGCAACTGTTTGGCAACAATGATATACTCTTATTTACGGAGACATGGTCTACTGCCTCCAATTATATGAATGTTGATAATTTTAAGGGGTTCTCATTGCACAGACAGAGATCAAAACGAGCAAAACGTGACTCTGGTGGAATAGTGATTTATGTCCGCGATAAATTTGTGAATGACAATATGATATTTTATCAAAGTGAAGATGATTTATTATGGTTGAAACTTGATGATAATTTGTTTTCACTACACAATGATTTGTTTATTGGTTTATGTTATGTTATGCCTGAGAGTAGTGTCCGTTATAATATCATAATATATTTGACAGATTATTAGAATCCGTTGCTTTTTTTCATAACACTGCTGGTGATAATTGTTATATGATTTTAGCGGGCGATTGTAATAGCCACACCTCTGATAAACCGGATTATGTGTCCAATGATTGTACTTTTCATTTCACTGATTTATTGCCTGATGTATATACAACTGATGATTTTATACCTAGGCATTCTCATGATACAGGTCATATTAATACAAATGGACATATGTTTTTAGATTTTTGTAAACAGACAGGGTTGAGAATTTTAAATGGACGTACTGGTAAGGACAGTGGTATTGGTAAATGTACATTTGTAGGTCACAGAGGTAGAAGTGTAGTCGATTATTTTGTAGTATCCGAAAACTCGTTTAACAACTTTGTAGATTTTTATGTTTATGATCCAAACTGTTTGACTGATCATTGTATTGTTGAATGTTATATGGAGTATATTTTTCCCTCTGTTAATTCCACTGAGCATGACTACAAGTCATCTGGTAATTTTGCTAATTTAGATTATAAATACTCTTGGTCAAACGACAAGAAAGATGAATACGTAGAAGCAATTCATTCAAATGATTTTATATATATGTTAGAAAATTTAACCGGTAGCATACGGAGTTCTTCAGATGAATCCAGTTTGCAGAATAATTTGAACAACTTTTCGGATATTTTAATGTCCTTCCCTGGAAAATATTTTAAAAAGAAATTTACTCGTGATTTAAAACCACCTAGTAGAAATAAGGCATTGTATGATGATTCGTAAAAAAATAAAACATAGTGAATTTCATTCGTCTCTTAGTAAATTTAGAAAGAATAGAAGTGATGATAATAGACATGCCTTGATTAAGAGTCGTTCTAAATACAAAAATACTTTGCGTTGCAGTAAAAGGAAATATAAATTATCCCAAACAGCGTTGCTTGAACGTAATAAAAAGAAGAATGTGAAAATGTATTGGAATATGCTAAAAGACGTATGTCACATAAAAAGCCGAATATATCATTAAACACCTTTGCTGACTACTTTAAAGCTATAAATAACCCAGATGATCATTTCTTTAACCCTGATGAAGACGTTTTGTATTTCAATGAGCGTTTTTTAAATAATGAGTTTGACATAATGTTCGGAGAATTAGATACTGAAATATCATGTGATGAAATACATAAAGCAATTAAACAATTAAAAAGCGGAAAATCGGCTGGTCCGGATTAATTGTTAAACGAATATTTCATGTATGGTGCTGATAACCTTATGCCTTTTTTACATTGTTTATTTAATGTCGTGTTAGACAAAGCCGTCTTGGTCTGAAGGTTTCATTATCCCTCTACATAAGAAAGGAAACACTAATGATCCTAATAACTATCGAGGCATAACTTTACTAAGTGTTTTGGGAAAACTATTCACTAGAATTTTAAATAATCGTTTAAATAATTGGGCTGAAAGTTACAATGTGAACATAGAATCACAAGCAGGTTTTAGGGCAGGAATGGGAACAACTGATAACATTTTTGTACTGCATGGACTAATAACACACTTTATAAATAAAGGGAAACAACTTTTTTCTTGCTTTGTCAATTTTAGTAAAGCATTTGATTACGTCGAAAGAAGTACTTTATGGACAAAATTAATAAAACTTGGTATACGAGGGAAAATGTTAAAAGTAATAAAAAATATGTATGAAAATATCAAAACGCGCGTTAAATTTGATAATAAACTCAGTAACGATTTCGAATGTTTGTTGGGAGTGAGACAAGGTGAATGTCTTTCTCCATTCTTATTTTCTACGTTCCTAAATGATATTGAACAACATTTCTCAACAAATAACTTTGAAGGTGTCGAATTATACATGACGAAACTTTTTCTTTTATTATATGCCGATGACATCGTTATTCTCTCTGAATTAGCTGAAGGTCTACAAAAGGGATTAGATTTATTATATATTTATTGTAACAAATGGAAACTGAAAGTCAATGTAAACAAAACTAAAATTGTTGTTTTCAGAAAAGCAGGACCACTAAGGCATAATACTATTTTCATATATGACAACAGTCCCGTAGAAATTGTGAAATCGTTTTCATTTCTTGGTATTATATTCAGCCAAGGGGGTTCAATAAATGAAACGCAATTAAATCTTTCTGAAAAATCTTTGAAAGCTATATTTAAAATGAATTCATACTTAGTAAATTTCGAAAATGTTTCAGTAAAACATAGACTTGAGCTATTCGATAAACTCATATCACCTATTTTATGTTATGGTTGTGAAGTATGGGTGTTTATTAGCGCTAAAAATATAGAACGTATACATACAATATTTTGTAAAAATGTATTACAAGTGAAAAGGTCGACACAAAATGATTTTATTTACGGTCTCCTTGGAAGATATAGCTTAATTAATACTAGATATATACGTATAATAAAATTTTGGTTGAAAATTGTCCATAGTAATGAAAATAAATTAAGAAAACAAATATATAGTACGCTTAAAAACGCTTGTGAACTACTTCCTAATAAAAAACCATGGGCTGTATTAATACGTGACTTGCTATCGATGTTAGGTTTTATGATGGAACGAGCGTATTACCAATTCAGAAATATCTATATTGTATAAAGAAATAGTGACGTTTGGCTTTCAACATTTTTTAAATACCTTAGATATACCAAAATTTCGAATAGCATTGACAAAATTGATTGTTTCATCGCATAATTTGAACATTGAATCTGGAAGATGGCAGAGACCTAACTTAGAAAGAGCACTCAAAATTTGTCAATATTGTAATTGAATAGAAGATGAATACCACTTTATTTTAGAATGCAGTCTGTATAATGATTTACGTAAGAAATACTTGAAGAAATATTATTGGAATAGACCAAGCATGTTTAAATTAAAATTATTATTTGAAAATCAGTCCAAAACTATCGTTAAGAAACTTAGCGTATTTATTTTTAAAGCTTTTGAACTACGAGATGCATTGTACTAAATTTAACTACAAAAAATGTATAATAGTATTTACATAATTTTAGTACTACATATTATTTGTGCATAATGATATATTCATTATGTATTTATTTTGTTTTTATATATCCCTATGACATAATTTACACAATTAGATGTTCACTTCGAATTTTAGATAAACAGGCAGTTATGCGTGATATCTTTGATAAGTATGTATTTATGTACCTTTCCCTTGTATCTTACATGTTTTGTTTCTTTATGTTTGTTTGTACATGGTAAATATGTAATTGTCTTTATCCAATGGACTTTATAAGTCTACAGGATTTATATGTAATAAATCATATTACCTTACTAAGGAATGACAAACATTATCACCGTTACTGTTTGTCCCATCAATATCTGCTCCTTCATCTAGTAACAATTCAAACATCTCTGAAATCAATTATATATCAAATATAAGTATGAATTATATATCAAATAATATTATAAGTATGAATTATATATAAAATATAAGTATGAATTATATATCAAATATAAGCGTGAATTATATATACATTAATTATAACTATAAATTAAGTTTTATCAACTGTAAAAGTCTATCATATTTTTAAAGGTATTGTACATTTATTTGACCAATTATTGAAGTAGGTTATATTTCAAATAATGATGAAAAATATTCTTTGGATTATATTTTATTTACACATTGACGTAAATTGAAATATTCCTTCACCAAGTACATGGAATTGTATATTTGAACCGTATGGTAGCCAATATTGTGAGAAAGTATCGCATACATACTACGGTTGCAAGAATCTAATAATCTGAATGAATCTGCGTGATATTGTTATTTCATCGGAATATAGTTCAATTTTCTTATAGTCAAGATCGAATAATGGACGATACCATTGTAAAGGTAATCACTGTAAATTGATTGCCAAAATAATTTTAAATCCGTAGTAAAGTGTCATTCACGTGAACCAGAGTCATGGTGTATTGGATAAGGTGGCATGTACATTGTACATACATAACAGTTTTACAAAATGAAGCAGATGTGTGTGGTTCGAACTCAGTCAATGGCACTTTCTTTTTAAATTATTATATCCATTTATTTTTTATAAATTATTAATTGAACTATGTTTGTTCTTGTTACATGTATGTTTACACGCTGAATAGCACCCTTTTATCAATTTTCAAAAGAGAAAAGGGAAAGAAGAAATGCATTTGTTCTCTGGTGTATTCCTCTTTTTTATTTCTTGTATACATGTTATTGGACAAAATCGCGAATACAAATATATAATTTCAAATACTATGTAAAATACTAAACACCTGAACCGATTTTTACTTATTATATTATCACTCCACAATTGAAATATATAAATTCTAATTACCAATGTGAGGTTATTATTTTTTTGTTAATTTAACGGAACAATTTAAAAATAAAAAACCTATGAATAATAATTTCTTATCGATGTATATAAATTTAACTTTTATTAAAAATGAAAAAAAAAAGAAAATAAAAATGATGTCTAACGTCAGACGCAGTGCTCAAGATTCACTAACGTTGTGCTTTACCAATTGCGCCACAGAGGACAGTGATTATAAAGCTTCATAAATTGGTCTATAGCAAATTACAACAGTATACGTGTTACCTAAACATGTATAAATGAGATCGTCCATGTATACAATAACATTGCTGACCTAAAAATTGAACTAGATTTAATTTAATTCAAAACAAAACAAAACAAACAAAAAACATAATGGTAACTGTAAGTCAGAGAGGCTAACTTGTGAGAAATTATCGCATACTGCGGTTGTAAATATATCTAATAATTTGGCTGATTTGTTTGATATATTTCTTTCCTTTTACCATTTATTTTTATCCAAAAAAGGGTAACTATAAGTCAGAGAAACAAACTTACCTTTGTTGAATGTCAGAGCGGCTATAGATAGTGGGAGTTGACCCAACATGACTGTGTTGTTGAATATTGTGCCGCGTGCCGAGCACCTTATTACCGTCTCTTTCCATTGTTTTGTTTCTTTTTGCGACAGCCTGTTCAACAATGTCTTAACCAACCAAATGTTTCCCTTACATACAGCCATGTGAAGTGGAGTTTGTCCGGTATATTCAGCGTGATCTACTCTGTCTTGAAGAATTAGTTCAGGGAACTTCTTTGTTAACATTTTAACTACATACTTTTCATTTTCTTGTTTGAATTGTAGACACTTTACGGCAGTATGCAGTACCGTCTCTCCATGTCTCTCATTAGCATCTGTTTTGATTGAAAGAAAAACTGCTTACTAGTCTGATCCAAATGATTTAGTGATAATGGAACATAAAAAACATGAATCCATTAAAAATATAATTACTGAGTTTAAATCTTAACACCAATTCCTGTTAAAGAATTGTTAGGTTTTTACAATTGGAAAAAAGTAGTGCTGAGACATTATGCCCGTCTTTTTGTGGTTTATTAATTGTGCGTTCGGTTTTGTTCGGCTTTTTTCGTGTTGTTCTGTGTTTGGGCTTTTTTCATGTTGTTTTGTTTTTGTTTGTATGTCGGCACTGTGGCGATATGGTTTAACGACCAATCGCCACAAAAAGAGAATAGTAGGGACTTGTCAAATACATTTGTACAATACTGAGAAATATGGATACATTAAAGTGATAAGTTACAACATTTTTGCAGGAGTTTACGGTAGCGACTCCCAAATCACGATGCATTACTAAGGATGCAATGCTTTAATATTATAACCGCTTTATGATAATAAACATTTTGTACGAATATGTCCACAATTATTTATCATGTTATATAAAAGTTGATTAAACAAAATTGACATTTTATTAAATATATATTTTAGAAGTGTTGGATGATATATATCTTACGTACAGTTGATAAAAGTTTGCAAATCGTCCACGTCATCTAGACATTTTTTAAGTTGGCTAACAAATCTGTCGCCTTTTCTAGGATTTCGTGCCATATCTTTTATTAATGCATACATATCACGTCTGACTGCTGATGGTATCGTCTCAACCAATGTCTGTGTGACTTCTTGTTCCATGGTTTCGCATGATGTCTGTGTGACGTCTTGTACCTTGGTTACGCCTAACGTATGTGTGTTATTATGTTGTTTGGTATCAACTTGTGATTGTGTGCTGTCTCGTTGCATGGTAACACCGAATGTCTGCGAATTATCTTCTTGTTTGGGCTCAACTTGTGCCTGTGTGACGTCTGGTTGCTGGGTCTCAGCCAGTGCCTGTGTGACGTCTTGTTCCATGGTCTCGATGTTTCACTTTTATAAGACTTTATGGGATCTTGCCCGAATTACCTAGAGAAAGGGAAATTAATTTTATAGTTAGGCAGTATATGTACTTTCCTTACGGGATAGTATAAAAACTATTAACACATGACATTGTTTTAAAATTCTGGACTTTCTTTTGATGGTAATTCTGATAAAGATACAGGACTTGAACTTCAAAGAAAAACTAATACACGGTACAAAGTCAGCCATACATATGATTACACGTGCACCCAAATAAACGACAATATTGACAGATACATAACTGAAATAACAGTTCTATAGCTCGATCCCTCCGTATATATAACTGCTCTAACTTCCCCCACATATATCACAGTTCTAGCTCTACATATGGTATTATGAATAGGCTAACTTGTAATTCAAACATTTTAAAAAAAATTATTTCACGAAAAAAATAACAACAAACTTTTAATGTGAGCTTATATCATTGAACGATTGATATATCGAGGGTTCAACGCAACAGTGTCGTAACTCATACTGGATTAAGAACAAGTTACGACAGTGTTGCGCTGATCCCTCGATATCTACAAATGATTTTTAAATAATATTTTACCCATCCGGCTACATCCTTTGTTAAATTGTCCTCCACTTCTGAATTTTGTGGTGTAGCTTGGTGGTAACTGACAGGTAGAATGTGGTTAGTACTGGTTAAGGCCTAAATGAAATCCAAGGAAGCTGATGAGGATAACTGCCCGTCACGATATAAGTGAAATAATGTTGAAAATACGTTTAATTGTCATAAATAAACTTACATCAAGAATCATCCAATGTCCAAACACTGTATTGCTGACAATGAGAACTGATTTTTCCAAATTTGTTCAAAAGATCAATTTGAATTATATATCCTCCTTTGTCCGTGTACAACAATCCGTTCTTACTAAAACGTACATTCAATGTTTGAAATACACATACATGTATTACTTATAGACAAACGTAACAAAACAAAGATCGAAAATTTAACATGAATACTTTGTTTAAGGCTGATAAAAAAGGAGCATTGTTTTTGCTTATTATGGTCTAATGAATACGTGATACTATACTGGGTAAGGTCTAAAGAAATACGCTTAACACTCGAGAAATCGAAGATATTTCGCTTTATGTTCAAACAGTTGTATTATTTACTTTCATAGTCAGGAAGTCGAAAACTGTATCAACTTTCACAAATGGATACATTGTGTCACTTCCTGCTGTAAGATCGAATTCAGTTTCATGATTCTAGTTAAAGACTATTTTATAATTTAGAGACTATATTCGAACGCATACATACATATATGTACAGACGATCTTATTTGCATTAAAAGCTACGGTATTATTAATCAACTATTCAATATTACGCGCGTTTTCATTTCAAATACTGGGCCTATATAAAGTTCATCAAGACATTATGAACACAAAACTCGGTCATTATGAAAAAAACATGGTCTTAATAAAAAAAACTCGGCTATTATGAGATTCGGTCCTTCTGAGTGGCTGTCCAGCTTGACCATTATGAAATCGCTGCTACACTGCTACATTCTATAGTAGATTAATAAAATTGTCTATTTATAAGTAAGTGTTTTCATAATGGCCTTGGTGTTGGCTTAAGACAGTCATATTAGCCTTCGGTAATATAACGTTGCCATGTTTATTGTATATAATTCCACGAATCTGACCGGATTATATGATGAACTTGGCAGGGAACCAATGAAAATCAAAAGACATATAAACATGATCAGATATTGGATAAAAATTCAAAAACTAGGAGATAATAATTTGATAAAACAAACATATTCTATGTTAAAGGGAAGATGCTCTTAACAATTTAACATATAATGGTCAGAACTAGGCATTTCAAATTAAAACTATATTGGATAATTTAGGCTTATGGCCAGCAAGTGGTTGTGTTGTGAAACCCGGGAGTTTGATAAGCTTGTAAAACAAATTGAACAAACAAGTAGGTGTCGTTGTAAAAGGGCTTTTATTAAAGCCTTAAAAACCAGTGTATGACAATCAAGAGCAAAATATGAAAATAAAGAAAATATATACATTACATCTACTTCTAAATCATTACACTGGAGAATTCAGCTGAATAGCCAGCAAGCAACCGATTATGAACCAGGGATAAACACAGCAGCCCTAGAATAGTAGTACTGCATAAATCTGAACCTGAAGGTTGCAGACATATAAAATGTCTCGGATATAAGCCCGGAAAATATTGTGCATATTGAAATGATGCCGATAGACTGTGACGCGGTAACAAAATACCGGAAAAATAGCCTAATCCATGGTGCCAGCATCTGGTGTCTCGGGTACATGCCCGGAAAGATATATAGTAAATTTACCTGTATAGACATATAATTATAAAGTGTCTCGGGTACAAAGCCCGGAAAAAAATTGTGTATAAGCAATGGAGCCAGCAGACAGTGTCTCGGGTACATGCCCGGAAAAATATATAGTAAATTTACCGGTATAGACGTATAAGGTGTCTCGGGTACATGCCCGGAAATATATAGTAAATTTACCGGTACTGACATATAAATTGTCTCGGGTACAAAGCCCGGAAAAATAATGTCCAATTCAATGGTGCTGGCAGACGGTGTCTCGGGTACAAGCCCGGAAAATAATGTATCATATAGTCACTCGGGTGCTGGTCCCAGTTATAACATCCGGGACACCTGCCCGGAAATATATATATGTTACTTTGTTAGTCTGACACCAACAATGGCTCTCTAACTCCGGTACTGGCCCGGAAACCACTAATAAATATAACGAGCATTAGCTCACGGGTATTAGCCCTGAAAAGAAAATACCAGCAACAGCTATGAAAGATACCCTATCAAATGTCTCGGGTACCTGCCCGGAATAAGACTTGGAACTCATAAATTGGGCACCTGTCATGAACTGTATAATTAATAAATCAGACTGTGTATCCGTGTTACACTTAACATAAACCAGTGTATTTTATACAAAGTGGACTAAATACCAAAAGTTCAGCCTACACCTGACAAAAAGATACTTAACTGACTTAGTTTTTCAAGCTGTTAGATCGACGTCTATGATAGGAGACTACCAGAGCCCGAATATTCTTGAATAATCTTCTATTTCCCTCAACTGAAAGATGGACTCCGTCTGGGTCAAATACCATCAGCATCGACTTCTCAGACCAGAACCCTTTAAGACGCCACAGCACAGATCCGAAAGACTTCAAACGAGATTCTAAAATATCGTTAAGATCGTCCACCTTTTTACCGAAAATGTCAACATCGACTGGGTATCTCGACGGTTTGGATGGTACACGTCTATACAGGGTCTGACACACAACAACCTCCGGAACTTTTAATACAAATTTCAATGTGTCCACAAGATCGACAATCTCTGTTGCCGTGTGCCTGGCCTCTCGGTCGTAAAGATCGTTGGTGCCAATTACCAGAAACACTAAATCGGGCTTGAAATCAGAGACAACGTCTAAATGTCCCCGTAAGTGTCGAACTCGAGCTCCAGGGAAGCCAGAATACTGAATGAAAAAATCCCTCTGGTCAAGATTAAGACTAAAACACAAATCCTCCGTGTCTCTGATGAAGTTCTTAAATCTACGAATAAATGAATGACCAAACAGCTGAACTTTAAACACCATTTCACACAAAAACAAAGGAAAAAAGTCTGATCTTTAAACCCGAATATACGCGCTGTGACGATATATCACAAGTCCGTAACACAACAGTATGATAAAAGAGGTATTCACAAAGTCAAAACACTAAACTATATGCAGAAAAACTGTAAATAAAAGTCTATGATTTATAAAATTAAATACACGAAGTAAAAAACCTTTTGATCCTTTGTTTTTAACAATAATTTATGTGCGCATGCGCATTAATTATTAGTAATTGGATTGCTGCCGTCCCGTACCGTACAAATGCCGGATTCATGAAATCCAGCCAAAAGTAAAAAGATGGGGGCCAACCATCTCGTCCATAAAACATTTTATCCTAATAAAATAAATTTATCTGACATGTGGCACAATTTTCATAACTATCAAAATATCACGCCATTTGATTTTATCAAACAGAAAATATTAGATCAGTATCATCAAACTTGGTATGCAGATATAAATAACTCACAGAGACTGAATACATACTGTAGGTACAAACATAATTTTATCATTGAACCGTATCTTGATTATCATAGTTTAGAAAAACGATTTAAAATCGCACTGAGTAGATTTCGTTTATTCTCACATAACCTTGAAATAGAACGGGGAAGATACTATAACGTTGCTAGATCAGAAAGAATATGTAAATTTTGTACATCTAAAACTTTGGAAAACGAGTATCACTTTTTGTTAACATGCCCTATATATTCAGATTTACATTAAAAAAAATATAAAATCATATTATTTTACCTGGCTGACTTTACAGAAATTTGATAATCTTTTGCTGTCTAAAAACAAAATAACTAGTATAAACCTATCAAAATATCTGTATTTTGCAAATAACCGTAGAAAGGAACTTGATAAATAATCACGTTATTATTTTATTAACTTAATTGTAATAATATAGCTTCTGCTTAAATTTATAATTAGATTCCATATTTTAATACTGTATTGATTCATTGCTTATCACTGCACATAATTTTGTAGACTAGAAGTAATGTTATATTACTAAATGTTGAATGAAAGTTGTTGTTGTTGTGTATAAACATGTATTTATATATTTACAAGGTTTAACACCGCGCTGAACTTCAGTTGCCTCTTCAAGGTGTTTAATGAGAGAAGTTGTGTCAATCACTAATAATTAAATTGACACATTCTAATTGCCATTCAATGACGGACGAAACGTGTTGATGACTTGATAAATGTATATTTAACGAACATTAATTGAACATATATCAGTCATTAAAAGTCCGTCCTGTACAACTTGTGTACGTATGAAATATGTACACAAATAATAATATCAAGGTAGACTAGACATGTACTTATTGCAAAAATAGAAGTATTTAAACTCGTACGTTTTGGATATAATGAAACTCCCAAGACTTAAAGTAAAGCGGATTGTGGTACCACTAGCTCTGATCACATGTGGTAAGACATTTAAAAATAAATATTGTTGTATTTGTATGTGTTATCAATAATTAAATTGAATTGGTACGTCTTTGTATGATATTAATCCAAACAAAAAGATGTTGATCTGCACGTGTCGTTGGCATAAATGGCCTTCACGTGTTTGAAAACATGTATACAGAGCCATTCTCAGACTAATGCTTCACGATTTTCATATCAATAGATGTGTTTAATTTACTTTAAAAACCAAATTAAAGCTTTCAGTAGCAAGTCTTGAGTTATCTCTTTCATGTTGGCAACATTGTTTCGCTCAGGCAATTGGCTCTCGGCTTCACCTTTCGAAGTTCTCAGGGTCGCTTTTAAGGATGACATGACCATGGATGACCGTTCCTGCTGTTGTGAAGATATATCGTATCAGTGTTTTCTACTAAGTCTGTCGTCTTTGGTTGTTGACACAGCAAAACCTAAATAAACCCAAATCCTCATGATTCTCACTATGATGTTGATGTTTCAGTTGTCATGGTTACACTGATTGGCTTGTCCACGAGACCTGTGCTTGTACAAGGTAAAGCCGTTTTAGCCTTTTTTCTAACAGAAAAGAGAACTAGTTCTGTCTCATTAAAATTGTGGCTAACATAAAACGAAACCACTGTGCATAACATGTGTTAGCTCATACTTTTGCAATAAGTAAGAAGATGTGTCATGTATATACATGTATGTAATTTCTGATCATTTAAGATCGTTTCGTAATTTTGAATGTTGCAGAAAAGCGTGACGGAGACGGGTTTCGCAGGAAAGCCAAGTTCGATATTTTTATAAACTCGTACATGCGCAGTGGATCGAGTTTTGTTGGAAAGCTGCTAACTCCACACCCAGAAACATTTTACTGGTATGAACCATTGTGGAATCTGGACAGTGGCGTGTATTATTGGGGGAAGGATCACATATGTACAGGATACAACATATGCGGGTAAGAGTTTTGTTAGTTTAATATTTTGAAGAAAACAATCGTTATTACTCACCTGTTCTACTGTGTTGCTTATCTGTACAAACTAGTCTCCTTGGGGTTACAACCAGTACTAACCAGTGCTCCTATATATTACCTTCCAGTACTAACCAGTGCTCCTATATATTACCTTCCAGTACTAACCAGTGCTCCTATATATTACCTTCCAGTACTAACCAGGCTTACCAACACTTACCTGATCTTGTCACAAGTATATTACAATGTTCTAAATATAATTGTGAATCGATGGTGGGGAACAAAATATATCTATATAAGTAATTTCTTTGATGAATTTATGAGCTTCTATCGGTTTAGTTTGTTAGTTTGTTTTACCAACTCGCGGTGAGATATAATATGATTGGAAATAACAATAAATACAATACAAACAACGGGTGATCTTTAATTGTGTGATATTTTTAAAATGCTTTTGCAACACTTCACAATGATGAACTTTGATTTGTTGTTGTGTAGTAACACAATTTTGTTGAACACGGAATAAGAAACACGAATGTTTGATGAGGTTTCTGCAGTGTGTCACGTTACTCATATCGAACAGTTTGGTTTCATGTATTTCATTATTTTAGAATCGCTCGGAATAAGACGCGGCATAACATACAACGCGTGCATTCAGCGATAGAAAGTATATTTACGTGCAACCTATCCACCACTCTAGAGACTGCAGTGGCTGAGCCGATCACTACAAGACACTCGGGTAAGTTCAATATCAATTAAGAATTCATTAGTTGGATTTAAATTTTCACATCATTTTGTCACATCAGGCTTTTCTGCTTCCACATTGAAGTTGAATTCTGAAAGACACGCAGAATATCAGAATGGTTGTTCGTTTTTAGTTCTGCCGTTTTCGAAGAAAAGGTCGAGCTATCGTGATCACTGCGTCTGTGCAAAATCTTTAATTATGCACATAACTCAGAAACCATGGAACTATATGGGTGTATATACATCTCACTGAGGCGGTGAACAGACGAGCGTTGTCACCGCTTGCGGCCCTCTTGTTTATACACCTATTTACACTTGTTTTAGGTGATGCCTGGGAAAATTACCAAACGTGCCGTAAAGGTAAAGAAACAGTTCAGACGTGTTTGAAAGACATGGAATCATCTTGTACAAAGGCAAAGCACAGAGCTGTGAAGTCTGTTAGGCTAACTGTTGATAATCTGGAGTTTTTCTTAGACAAATATGCTAACTTAAAAGTTCTGCATTTAATTCGCGATCCTCGAGCCATTATGAATTCTAGAATTACCACAAATTGGTTTCGCATTCATGACAGAACTTACGGCAGTCGTAAAACTTTGGGAAAAGATGCTGAAGATCTGTGCTTTAGAATGAATCATGATATTAAACAAGGCATCAGACTGAAGAAGAAATTTCCAAAACGATTCATTTTTATGATGTTTGAGGACTTGCTGAGTGATCTGCAAACAAATACTGAGATTTTGTATTCCTTCTTTGGCATTCAGACTTCAGAACTCGATAAAATTGTGGCCAAAATGAGGACAGAAACCAGTGATGTTGAGCATTCAGTCAGACACGAAGGTCACGACTTTACAGATTGGTGGAGATATCAGCTGAAGACAAAGTCGCTTGAATCTATAGATTATGTTTGTAAAAACGTGATAAACAGGCTGGGATATAAGTTATTAACAACATTACAGGACAGACGGAATTATTCATTAAAAACATTTGAATTCAATGAGAAACTTCTAATCAGGAATATTTTCCAGTATTCCATGTATGATTCAGTTTTTGATGCTTCATAAACATGAGGCAAGTTGTCAAAATCAAAATGAGCGTTGTCCTTTTTTTCCAACTGTCTTCAACTGAATGATAACTATCATATAGAGAACTCGCTCTGGCAAGATGAAAATATCATGAATATGGACGCAATAACTAATATGGGAATATGTGGCTTAGAAAGGACAACTTAAAAGCATATACTAAGGGTATACATGACAGGAAATATTTTTAGGGTTACTAACTTGAATTATTGGTTCATGTTACGAGTTGGTCAGTAAGTTTTGTCAGAGTCTTTAGTTATGCATTTACTATTTTAGTGACTCAATGAACAGTAGTTTAAATCTCGTTTGTTCACGTCTGTTGTCAAGAGACTTCAAGTACAGGTGATCCAACATCTCATTAATATTTGCTGTCACTCTGCCTGTTGGCGACATAAAGAGCCGCTCAGAGCTGTACCATTTCATTTTTGTACGTGTATGTTTGTGTGGGGAATCCACTACTGAGTATTCATATTCTAATAGGAGTAGTACTGATACAAATTATGTCTGTTGTTTAAGTTTAGGGGAATTTCGTTTCCTTTTTGGTGTACGTTGTTTCCAACTGGAGTTAATGACCTTGATCATTTTCTTTTCTACATGTTACAGAAAGGAAACTTTGTATCCGCAACTTCTCCTACAGTTTAAGTTGAATGACCTTCAAACTTTCACAGATTATTGGTTATCATATGAAAATATGCGTAGACTTTTTTTCGGGGGGGGGGGGGGGGTCGTTTTCAATTGGAGTTATTGTCCTTTGTCGTTGCGAACAACTCCCATAGTTTAAGTCGGATTGTTTTCAAACTTTCACAAATAAGCAGTCATCATATGAAGATGTGCTTAAAGAATCATATTTGGCGTTTGTCATTACTCACCAGAGTTATTGCCCTTTGTCATATTAACCATTTACGTACGTAACTCCTCCTACAGTTTTGTTCAAACCTTCACAGACAATTAGTAATTATGTGAGGACATGCATGTAGAAGTTAATTGTTTTGTTCTGGTAAACAAGCATTGTTCTGATTGGCTTATTGTTTTGTAGTTGAAACAAGCTTTGTGCTGATTGGCTGATTATGTGGATGAAACAAGCATTGTGCTGATTGGCTTATTGTTTGTGGTTTAAACAAGTATTGTGCTGATTGACTAATGGTTCTGTTGTTGAAGCAAACCTTGTGCTGATTGGCTAATGGTTTTGTACTGAACAAGGATTGTACTGATTGGCTAATGGTTTTTGTATTTGAAACAAGCTTTGTGCTGATTGGCTAATGGTTTTGAAGTTGAAATAAGCTTTGTGCTGATTGGCTAATGGTTTGGTAGTTGAAATAAGCTTTGTGCTGATTGGCTTATTGTTTTGTTGTTGAAACAAGTATTGTGCTGATTGGCTAATGGTTTTGTACTGAACAAGGATTGTACTGATTGGCTAATGGTTTTTGTATTTGAAACAAGCTATGTGCTGATTGGCTAATGGTTTTGAAGTTGAAATAAGCTTTGTGCTGATTGGCTTATGGTTTTGTAGTTGAAATAAGCTTTGTGCTGATTGGCTAATGGTTTGGTGGTTGAAATAAGCTTCGTGCTGATTGTAAAGTGTAATCCATTGAACAATATCAACAACAGCGACTCACTGCAGAATAGGTGAGATTCGTGATAATAAGCGAGCAATGGGTGACAATATCAAATGTTTTACAGCATCCTTTCAATGTACGCATGGTAACCATGGCGACTTGTTATGTCAGCAAGCGGGCAGATATATGGTTAAAAAGATATAAAATAACAGAACGTCTTTATGTATAAAAAGATTTTAATAAAATGTGTTGGATATCATATGAGCAGTATAAATCCTCGTCAAAACATCAGTATCATTAATAAACGCATGAGCTACAAGTAAAGAAGGAGCTATAAAATGGCACATCAAAACATTGAAAATATAAATGGATTAGAAAATAGGAACATGTAATGAATATGATAAGAATTAAAGGTACAGACCTCGACCTCGAAAATCAACAACAGCTCAGCATTAAATACAAATCCATACATAAAAAAGCCATGCACAAGATAATCAAAGGATGTTCTTTACATGATCAAATTCAAATATCATATGGTAATATAATCAACATATGATAATATAATAATCATCATATTGTAATGTTATCATCAAATTGTTATATAATCAACTAATTGTCTTGTTGTTTAATTGCGCATCGACAACAAATGGTCATAAAGCGCGTCAACATATTGTCATATTATATAATCATCATATTGTCATATAATCAACATATTTTTAGTGTTGTTTTATGGTAAATCGACAACAATTGGTTATATAGCATGCCAACATATTGTCATGTAATCAACATATTGTCATATAAATGATATAATCATCATATTACTATATAATCATCATATTACTATATAATCATCATATTGTCATATACATGTAATCTCCAGTTTGTAATTACCTGACATACTTTGTCTCTACTGTTCTGTCATAGTTATAGGTACATTCTACATATAAAAACATCACACAAAAGGAAGTGAATGCCTTTAAATGAAGATCTTATGATTTCATGTGAAATTATTAATAGATGCGTAAAGTACTCCATGAATATTATCTTATTAAAAAGTCCCATCTAAAGGGAAAATTGAAAAAAAATTAATATACCAGCAGTCAGTACACAAAACAGACAAAATGAATTGTTCCTAAACCATTACAATGAAGGTATGATTTACGGTAATCTAAACTCATTACTGTAAGCTGATAATAATATACATATACAATAATCAAAGTACTGAAAGTACTCATGGAAACTGAACTTACATAGATTTACACTGCAACATGGAACAGGAACTAGTTTAACAATTACATGACAGATGTAGAAAATGTAGTACTTTGGTCAGCATCAAAATTCATGCACAACCGAGTGACTGCAATGGAAAGTTGAATTATTATTCCATTTCCAAAAGTGAGTCTATATATTATATTATACTCTCTATTTCAACTTTTCACATGATGCATTATGATTATAACCAAATTAAAAATTATCTATTGTTGCTTTCTGTTAATGTTTGGATTAGAATGTATTCATTATAAACGGGATATCCAATTATAAATCAATTATTAACAATGATACTAACAGACATGTGTATATCTCTTATAGACCTGTCAAGCCAGTAGGTAGCAATTTCAGATTGGGGTGGGGCGGAAATTTGAGATTTTATCCGACAAATTGTGGAGGGGGCTGTCTCCCCCACCCCTGGTTCCTACTGCCTTGCTTGTATGTTTATGATTTTTCAAACTGTGTGCTATAGCATAGTAGAGCTAATACATTATAAATAATAAAATTATTGCTTAATGATTGAATTATGTTCAGTAAAATTATCACATTTACACATACATTTGTATGTGTTCGTCAAGTAACCAAGAAGTGAGGCATTTTCCTTTGAGTTTGAAAACTACTTTAGTTGAAAGTAGACGTCTGCAGTTATTTACATAATGAACAAATTGCAGTAAGTAAGTGCTAAACAAACAAAAAAAAACTACTGCTGGGCTTTGCTATGAATATTTAATGTAAAGCATATAAAAAAAAACAGCCTTCACAAAAAACTTTTTTAAATCACTGGACATTTGGTCCATTGAATTAATGGACCAAATTAAAGACACCCATTTTGGAGGACTTGGTCCTCGATCTGGAGCTACATTCGAAGACTGTATAAATAACAAAATTATTTTATTGTGGATATATATAATCTAATTAATATGGTGTGTACAAAAAATGATAAAAAATGAAAAAAAGAAAATATTGATCAATTCCGAACAAATGCATGAGAAATTAAACACAGTGCACAAGATGACAATAAAGCAGTTTAAATATCACACAATAGGTTCAATGGTGCTTACAATAATCTATAAAAACACAAAATGATTATCATTTATGGCAAATTTTGATGCCAATGTTGTTTCTTATGGTAAATATTAAGCTTAAAGCTTAAATTGTCCAGGGCTATGGTAACTCAGATGGAAAGGTTGCTATGGTAATTATGATGATTAAATAAGTCCTAAATCACATTGCTAATGTGTATTTGAACTTTTCTCCTGTTTTCAGTATTTTATATCTTAAGGCCCATTAGAAAATATAAGAAAAATATTTTATTTGCACTAAAACAATTTTTACAAAATGCCTTACTTTAGCTACATCTCAAAAAGATGTTGTCAGATGCTTTTTCTTATTTTTTTGCAGTATCATTGAAAAAGTACTGTGCTTCATTTCTATATGTACTTCATGATTAAAAAGAGGAAAGTTTCAGACTGATTTTGTTGCAAGTAAAGTCAGTTTCACTGATAAGATATCTTTCTAGGTAAAATAAGACCTACTTTAATTTTAATATCCAAAAATCTAATGGGGCTTTAATTTAACACTGATGATCAAAAGGGCACCAGAGAGGGACCCTCTTGTATGTATCATTCAGTCTACCTTGGCCAACACTTTACATACCTGGTAAGCACACATGGGAACTTCTTGGAAATTCCAGGATGCAAAATGAACAATGTATTTTTGAATATGGATGCCTTCAACCATTGAAGTGAAGCATGTTAAATGTATGCTTGTATGGTACTATATGTACCAATGAAAGTAAAAGGATACCATTTAAAAAACTTAGTTATTAAATGGTAATATCTCTTTAGCATTAAATATATTGCCACATCACAAATGTAAGGCGTAGATACATAAAATTATTAAGTTACCCAGGTACAGCTAAGGTTAAATGAAGGTACGGGATCTGCCCAAATAAGGGGGAGTGTGTGCTGAATGGTCTTAGTAATGACATTTGAGTTCTATATTTAGTTTAGACTTGTATAAAACATATTATTATGAAACTATGAGCCCCCCCCCCCTCCCCTCCAATACAAAACCATGATGTATCACACATATTTTACATTTTAAAACCACAATATACATTAAATATCACAAACAAATGATATGTTAACATTGAAAAATACAGGAATTTTATTAAGTAACATATTTATGTAAAACGAAAAACTGTTCAATAAGTAATAAGATACAAACTATACACTGACTTATAAATTCTTGTCCATAATGATGGTAAACTTTAAACAATAACAGGAGGATTTGTAATGAAAACAATTTGATTGATAAATCATCCATTACTTCTTTTTACACTTCGTCCATTGAGGGAAACAGTTCAAATTTGTAGTCTTTATTTGTATGTTGGATTATCTTGTCCCTAGAAAAAGAGTATGTGGTAAAACATATAATTATGTAAATAATTTCTGCTGGCAAATTTGAATAATGTTAATTATTTAGAAATATGTTTAATGATTAGTCCTACTGTAAGTATGAAACTTATAAATATTGATTATTTATATTTAAGACTTATAGTCTATTTAACTACAGCATGGACAACAATGTTCTCTGGAAGCACTGGTAACCATAGATACATTGTATCACCTTCTACTCCAAAACCTAGCAACAGCTACTTTTTGACAATCCAAATAAAAAAAAAAAAGAATAATCTGTGAATAAAATCTGCTAGAATTTAAATTTAGACTGTTAGTCTGACCCTCCTGGAGAACACAGGGGACATCAGTCAGGACCCTGTCAATTCCTGTAATTTGTTTTTATCTGCTGGCTCAGAGGTTAATACATTTTCACTTAATAACTATGAATAATAAATATGTCAACATATTATACCTTGATGTCATGGAATGGTATATCCTTGTCATTTTGTTTGTTAGCTTTCTTGTAACACTGAAATAATAATATTTTCATGTAAATAACAACAATAATAATTCTAAATAAATTATAATTATAAAAAAAAATATATAAAATTATATAATTTATAACAGTAATAAAATTCTTGTATCAATAATAAATAACAGTATAAATAATGATTTTATATAAATTATGTTAAATCTGTACACAGGCTTATACTTACATATACAGCAATAATAACAGCAACAATCAGTACAACAACAACAATAACAACAACAATGATGATGGTGGTTTTATTATCATCATCATCATCATCAGTGGGGACTGGTTCTGTTGCTGGTCCATATAACTCCTCAGCTGTGAAGGTCTGGGTAATAGATGCTGCTGATGGTGTGAATGTTTCACCTTCTACATTAAGTATAATTTCACCTTCGTTTATCTGAAATTTCAACATGTTTTCTTATTTAAGTCGGTTTTAACGCCGTTTTTAAACTATATTTCAGTTATATATGATGGTAGCTTCACCTTCACCAGTTTTCCTGGACTGTACAAGGAGCTGGCAACTTTTTGCCCAATTTACATGATATTAGGTATGACCTGTCATGAACGATATTCGAACCCCAGTTGCCATGTTAAAAAGTCCAGTGAACTAGCAACTGACCACAGTCTTGTAATAAGACACTACTACCAGTACATGTAGTACTAAAAAGAATTCATCATTTGTACTTTAGAAAACAACTAAGTTTTTTAGAAATAAGAATGCACATACATGACAGAAAAAGAAACAAGAGGGCCACAATTGCCCTTTATCGCTCACCTGAGAACAAAGGCCAATAATTAATGACCAGGTAATATAGTTTCCATCTCATAAAACTCATTTTTACGTAGATTTTGAGATCAAAACCAACAATGAAGGTATAATACTGTTAAACAAGCTAAAACGTAGCAAATTTTCTAATCCAAGGGCCCATAACTCTTGAAGTTGTGGTCCGATTCCACCCATAACTGAACTTGTCCAAAACCATATGGTCATACACATTCATTGTAAATATGATTAGGATCAGTGAATAAATGAAGGTGCTAGAGTGTAAACAAGCTAAAATGTAGCAAATTTTCTAAGTCAAGGGCCCATAACTCTTGAAGATATGGTCCGATTCCGCCCATAATCGAAGTTGTCCAAGATCTTTTGGTTATACTCATTTACTGGAAATATTATTAGGATCGGTGAAAAAATGAAGGCGCTAGAGTGTAAACAAGCTAAAATATAGCAAATTTTCAAAGTCAAGGGCCCATAACTCTAGAAGTTATTATCAGATTTTGCCCATAATCGAACTTAGGCGAGACATTGTGGCCATATACATTGTGAGCAAGTTTAATCATGATTCGTTAAGAGCTGCAGTTGCTAGAGTGTAAACAAACTAATTGTAGACGTACGACTGACGACAGACATTCAACGATCCTAAAAGATCAGGTGAGCTAAAAATAAAACAAAGTAACAGAGGTAATAAACTGATGTGAACTTACGTCTGCTACAAAAACTGCTGTATTTGATAAAACATCTATTGTACCACTATTACAAATGTCACACTGATTGAATGTAACATCTGCCATCAAACTACCACGATACAACTAAAAAACAAAAACAATTGTTAAATCTAACTTTACAATATCAAGATCATGTGACCTTTGGTCTGATTTCATTGGCCCGATTCTACCCATGAAATGAAATTCTAAGAAAAAGAATGTCACCAATTGTCCATAACAAAAATATGCCCTGTATGCATGTTATGTGACTTCAGTGCCATCTTTGTTAAGTTTCCCTGAAGCAGCACTCCATCATGGAGAGACCTATCTTTTTTCCAATCCCTAGAACTGATGTTTCATAAAATCATTAGGCTTGTCACAGGGGTCTGAGGTAAGATGACAATTTGACTATTTTGAAAGAAACACAGGTTCTCATTATAGGCAATGAACCAAGGTTGGAGGTCTTGATTTAGAAAATGGTGAGTGAAGTGTTTAACTGATTTGTAAATAATATTTTATCCTAAAAGGTATGCATAAAGAAAAAGGAAATAAAGGAATTGCGTTGCTATTATAAGATAAAAATTATTTTCTAAAGAAATGGAAAGTAATGTGATGTGAATATTATTGTATTTCAGCAAATACTAAACCAGTGGATGTGTTTTCAGTTTTGACCTTTTAGCTCTAAGTGTGACCTTGACCTTGGAGGTACAGACCTGTATCAGCACTTCTTTTCATGACTGAACATTTCTGCCAAGAGAATTTAAAATCCATGAAGTGAATATTTCAGATCTTAATGACTATTTATTATGTATGACAAACAAGTAACAACCAAATAAGTTTACAAATTTGCTTTCGATTATTTTCCGACTGTGAATCGAAACACCCTTTCCGATATTTGATAATCGATTCTCTTTCAAGTCCGATTTTACAACACTAGTACCAAGTGTCCGAAATTGTAACAACCCTCAAATCTCAGATCCCAAAATTGTTCTTATTAGTTTTCACAGAGTAAATCATCTATCAATTTCAAGGGTGAAGATAATTTTAGCTGCTTTATCCTTATATAATAATGTTGAACTATAAATCTGACATTTGAAAGTAATAGTAACTCTGAATACTGGAGAAAAACACTCAGACATGCTCCGATAAAATCACAGAGGTATGAGGCCAGACAGAAAATAATTGTGTTTCTGGTCACATGAGAGTCGTTGCTTGCTGATGAAAAAATGTTTTGAGCCTATGTCATGTGCTCTATTGCTTTCATGGTTATCCTGCGATTTGACCTGGTAACCTAATTGTTGACCCCAGATGATCCATGTTCGAACCTGTCCAAGATATCATTAAGACATACATTCTGACAAAGTTTGATAAAAATCCAGCCAAAAAAGTGGCTCTATTGTGGTCACAAGGCAAAAGTTGACAACAGATCCATAATGATGGATCACAAAAGCTCACCATGGCTATATGGGTATATTGTTTGCACTTTGAGACATGATTTGTTCCTGAATTCAAATATTTTTTCAGAATACCATGTTTGGATGCAATTCATCCTTAATAAACAATGAAACGTGTGAAGAGAGAGAAACATTACTGGCTAATTTCAAGAAAGACAAATTAAAGAAAAGATCATGTTTAACAAGATTTAAACTTTATCCCTTAGAAAACATTTTTTCGACTTACTTCAACTACAGTTGCTATCAAACCATACTTCATACTTTTTTGTTTAATTTTCCTGAAAATAAACACAGTCAAATAAAATAATACTAGATAAGTTTTTTGAAGATTAATAAGTACATGTACTTGTCTAAATTTGTACCTCTATTTATTTATTGAAATTGTAAAGTAAAGTTGATATAGGTAAACGGCAGATATAGTATTTGGCAAAAAATAGACTGGTAGTCTAATGATGTGCTTTCTACAATATCCTCACTTTTGATGATTGATCTTTTTTTTTGAGGTTTGTGTATATTTTATTTGGTTTATCTCATATTCATGTTTACAAACAAGCTCTAAAGGCTTTTAAAAGACTACACTAATTGATTGATCATGAAAATGTGACATAGATCATCATGTCACTAATCCAAGTAATCTGATCATTGGTAAAGCACTATCTCTAACTTAGCTATGACAACACAAGATGATTGGTTGATGTTTTTATCAGAAGTGTTGATTTGATCTAGAATTATAAAGTAGGATCAACCATAATATTATTAATTAAAGAAAAAACAAAAATATATGAATTTACCTGATTATACCATCTTTAACTTGTTGCTTGAAATCTTCAAATCGTCTTGGAGATACTTTAAAATTTGCTCTTGCAGCACGGGTCCTTGTATTCCACTGGACCTTGTCTGTGTTAAATAAAAAATTTAAACATTCAATGCATGCACCAACATATTGAAATCAAAATCATCATTGCATTAATCATTAAATATACTTGATTCAATACAACATTTACTTTGAGTAGATCGATTGTAAGTATTGTAAAACTTTGTTATGAATTAATTCAGTTAAGTGCAGTGTACTCAGAATCATGTTTTATAAGGTGGACATTTGGAAATTCAACTCAGTATAGGTGGAATATAACACTAACCACAGTTGATTCTATTGCGTGGCATCATTTCCCCAACTGGTTTATCAGAACTTGCATTCAAACATTGACATTTATTTCCCTGACATAGCTGTAAGTAGGTTCCATCATCAGAACATATGATCTCAAAGGATTCTTCATTGTCTTCACCCTGTAAGTAACATCTCAGTAATAAGAAACATATTCTAAACACTCAAATTAATGAATGGCGAAATCAACAAATGAATGAACCAAGAAATGAATGAATGAATGGCGAAATCAACAAATGAATGAACCAAGAAATGAATGAATGAATGGCGAAATCAACAAATGAATGAACCAAGAAATGAATGAATGAATGGCGAAATCAACAAATGAATGAACCAAGATATGAATGAATGGCGAAATCAACAAATGAATAATAAGGTTATCATAGAGATTTTACTGAACAATAGACATGAACATGTAGTGACTCCAGGCAGAGACCTTGACCATACGAGAGTCATGTGACATTCAGAAATTACTTTCAACTTACGTTTCTAAGTCGTCGAGACAGATTTTCCATAGCTCTGTTATACTTGTCACGTTCACAATTAGACTGAGCTGAAACAAACAACAACAACGTTTAAATGAAAGGAAATAGAATGAAATAAGAAACACACGATTATGAGACATATAGTGTAAGTAATTTAACCATCTATATGATACATACACAGGTGAAAAACCAAGGATGCCATTTATTCCCCTTTATCTTTGTCTTCCTCTTTGAACTATACACACTGACAGTGTAAACTTTGACATTATGCTGGCTTCAATTCTTGATTTAAAACCTAGACGTTACGTTTGCTAGAATTCTTGATTTAAACTGAGATGTTACCTTGGCTACAATTTACAACTTTATCTCCTGCTCTGAACACTTCTTCACAGGTACATTTATCTATCTCACATGTAGCTGATGGAAATCTTTTACAAGATGTTTGTTTGCATGTTGTTCCACATAACTTCCTCCTGGTGTTGGCCGGGCATGTTTCACCTGAAAGTGGTGTTTATTGTTATACTACAAATAAAGAAACTGTCTCAATGATTTCATGGTCCATTGTAATGAAATATTCACGACTGTCTATAGAATTTTTACTGATTTTACAAGTCAGAACAATCAGAAAAATTTAAAATATTATGATCCAATGCTAATCACATGCTCATTAAAGAAAGGTACATGTAGGTAGGCATGGTAATTCTATTTTTCATTCTTGAAAGTCCAACGAAAGGTTAAAGTGAGAGAGTGGATGTATCGTCGTCCAAGTTTAATTAAAAGTCTACGGTTGTGGGCATAAATGTCTCATTGAATGTAAACAGTTCACTCCCAAATAGGGGGTGAAATGTCAAGGAGTGAAATGTCTGGGGAGGAGACTCCTTTGGGGCAAAACAACTGCCACTTGGGATGAATTCTAAGGGCAGGTTTGGTAAATGCGTTTTTGTACGCTTTAAGATTTCACAGATTGATATTGTATTCATTTGTATTTACACAGTAGTCAAAAAGTACAAAACTAATATACATGCTGAACAGGTGCCATCTTCGTTTAATTTGCTGTTCCTGCCATTTTCATCATTCCTGTCATTTTCATTTCTATTCTGTCCATCGTTGCCGTCTCTTGGAGCACAGTTGTTACATGAATCCTCTCCGTTCTCACAAAATGTTGCAGACCTACCTCTTCCACAAGCTGTAATAAAGTATAGTGAAATCTCTTATCTATAACTTGCAATGCAAATGGGTCTTTTACCTGACCTGATATGACTAATGGGTCATTCCACTATGTATGGAGTAAAATTGGTCTTTTACCTGACCTGATATGACTAATGGGTCATTCCACTATGTATGGAGTAAAATTGGTCTTTTACCTGACCTGATATGACTAATGGGTCATTCCACTATGTATGGAGTAAAATGGGTCTTTTACCTGACCTGATATGACTATAATGGGTCATTCCACAAATGTATGGTCATCAGGAATACAGGTCTTTTACCTGACCAGATTTCACTAATGGGTCAGTTTTTCACCATCGATGGAGTAAAATGGGTCTTATACCTGACCAGTGGTACGACTAATGTGATGTGATAAAATTGTAAATCTTTAAAGGGAGGCTAATCTATATTTGTAGTGTGGTAGAAAAGTATAGTTAATGTGGCCTCTTTAAAGGATGGCTCTTAAGAGTCAGTGACCAAAAATACTTTGACATAAGAAAATATGTCAGAATCCATCTTATAACAAAATATACAAAGCACACTTTTAGGGTAATTAGAAAAAAAAACTTTAGAGAAGAACATTTTTCACTTTTTGCTTATACAAAATGTATAAGCCTATATACAATCAAGTGAATCCCGGGGCAATAATTTGAACAAACCTAGTAGAGGTCTGCTAGACAATGCTACATACCAAATAGCTAAGCTCTATGCCATGTGGTTATTGACAACAAGATTTTTTAAATTTGATCTATATAAGCCTATATTGATCAAGTGACCCCCGGGACAGGCCCAATTTTATCTAAGCTCTAGGCATTGTAGTTTCTGACAAGAAGATGTTTTAAATTTCTATGTATAAGTCTAAGTAAAATCAAGTTACCCCGGGGGTGGAGCTAATTTGCCCCATGAGCACATTGTGCTCTGGTGAGCTAAAAACACATGTTATTCAATGCTATATTACATATAAATCAGCATAATATGTTTCAAAGATAAATGATACCATTCACCTATAGCTATTTAATTATAAACATTACTGACACCATGAACAATAAGTGTATAATCTAGGATTACATTGCATTAAGATAGAATATTAGTATAATAAAGTACCAGTAATGAATATACGTACGTGGCTCTCTTTCATTTTCAGCTCTCACTTCATCTCCAGCAGCTAAGGAAATAAAACATAAAACACATAAAGCTCAAAGTGCTCATGAGTGCTAAAACAGGAGTATAATTATATACTTATGATAATTAAGAAATAGGTTTAACAATAGGTTTAATAATTCTGAAATTGGTTTAACAATTCAGGAATAGGTTTAAGTATAAAGGGAAGGTAATAAAACAACTTCATAGACATTGAACTTTGGCACTCAATTAATTTGTACTTGGATTTGACTGGAAAAAGTTCTATAATTTCCAAGATTGCATTAATCACTTGATACATTGTCCAGATAAACATCATGTGTTTTTGAAACACAATGCCCCCCTGGGTGACCTTTGACCTGCTGACCTAAAAATGCACAAGTCATGCAGAGGTTGTCATGGAGACAATATTTTTCGGACTGGTTCTCACCTGTTTCACATTCTAATTCAGAGGTTGAAGGATTGGACAGCTTGTTTCCAGTTTCTGGATCTACACAAACACATACATCATTACTACACTGCTTTGGTAAAAACTTCCCGTCATCATCACACTGTGGCTCAAATTCAGCAGGACCATTTGCATCTGAAATCATACCTATATTTAATAAAGGTAACACGGTCTAATTTATATCTAGATTTAATAAAGGTAACACAGTCTAACTTATATCTAGGTTTAATAAAGGTAACACAGTCTAATTTATATCTAGATTTAGTAAAGGTAACACGGTCTAATTTATATCTAGTTTTATAAAGGCAACAAAGTCTAACTTATATCTAGATTTAATAAAGGCAACACAGTCTACTTTATATATAGATTTAGTAAAGGTAACATGGTCTAATTTATATCTAGATTTATAAAGGTAACACAGTCTAACTTATATCTAGGTTTAATAAAGGTAACACGGTCTAATTTATATCTAGATTTAATAAAGGTAACACAGTCTAATTTATATCTAGATTTGATAAAGGTAACACGGTCTAATTTATATCTAGATTTAATAAAGGTAACACGGTCTAATTTATATCTAGATTTAGTAAAGGTAACACAATCTAACTTATATCTAGATTTAATAAAGGTAACACGGTCTAATTTATATCTAGATTTAATAAAGGTAACACAGTCTAACTTATATCTAGATTTAATAAAGGCAAAATGGTCTAATTTATATCTAGATTTAATAAAGGCAACACAGTCTAACTTATATCTAGATTTAATGAAGGTAACACAGTCTAACTTATATCTAGATTTAATAAAGGCAACACAGTCTACTTTATATCTAGATTTAGAAAAGGTAACACAGTCTAATTTATATCTAGATTTATAAAGGTAACACAGTCTAACTTATATCTAGGTTTAATAAAGGTAACACAGTCTAAATTATATCTAGATTTAATAAAGGTAACACGGTCTAATTTTTATCTAGATTTAATAAAGGTAACACAGTCTAATTTATATCTAGATTTAATAAAGGCAACACAGTCTAACTTATATCTAGATTTAATAAAGGTAACACAGTCTAACTTATATCTAGATTTAATAAAGGCAACACAGTCTAACTTATATCTAGATTTAATAAAGACAACACAGTCTACTTTATATCTAGATTTAATAAAGGTAACACAGTCTAACTTATATCTAGATTTGATAAAGGGAACACAGTCTAACTTACCCAAACATTGGGCCTCCCCATCTACTTCCACACAAATTCCAGAAGCACATCTGACAGCCTGTTCAAATGTACAATATATGTGATATTGTGTGTAAATTTATAATACAATAAAATCAAACTTGCTTGATATCATTAATTGATTTAACATTTGAATATACAGATTCAATTATCTTAACTCTTGAATCAACTAACCAAAGTTAAATGGAGAAAGAAATTATCAATAGGACATAATGCTAACAAGAGCGCTGCAAGCAGTACCAAACGTCTGATCGTCTGATCACCACCTCAGTGAGATCTATCCACCAATGACATTTCATGTTGCTACCTCTTATAGTTTCTGAGTTATGAGCTACATTAAAGTGTTTGCACAGCCGCAGATGATGCAGTGATCACAAAATAGCTGGACTTTAAATTTCAACCAAAACAGCCAAGCTAAACATGATTCCATGACTCAGCTTTGCATTTCACATTTTGGTATCTTAACTTTGAATTGCATATAGAAATCTGAAGCTACATGAAGACATATATGCACAATTTCTATTGGTCAGTTTAAATATAGCCAATATGATTCTGATACCACATGTAGTTTTAAAAGAACCATTTCTATTGGTCAATTTGAAAACAGAACAACCAATCAGATCAGTTTGATTTAAAACAGATATACTTACAGCACATATTGATGTCACTGGTGTTTGAGCCTCTGAAATAGAAGAATATTCGTCAAAGGTGTAATTCAATATGACATAGGGCAGAGTAAACATGCAAGATAATTGATACTTTTTAATCAAGTAAAATATGCAACAATAAATCCAAATCTGCATCAAAACTGGCACTGATACAATGGTCGAATAGCATCATAAAATGAAAGATGCTAGAGATGGTAAACTTACGACAGACAGCCTGGCAGGTTCCGTAAGTCCTAAAACAATTATTTCGTGGACTTCCTGCATCACAGTCTGATTTTGTTGAGCCCTCACAGTCCCCAGTGTCACTGTTATATGAAAAGTGTAGACTGTTGTTGTTGTTTCCACTGTCCATTTCCGGTCTCTCAAAACAAAGATATGGACGTTTTCCTGAATTAAATAGTAAGTCAAATCATTTAGGTGAAATAGAATATGACTGTTGCTGGTTGACATATTGTACATAAACTGACCAAAAAATAATATGATAGTAAGTACTGATTACATCTGTAGGTATAAGACTCTAAGTCAATCATACCAGAGAATGTATAGTCAAACCTGAGTTAGCAGCCACTTCTGAATAAATTATTTTAAAAACTGTCATTGATTACTGTATTTTCATTTATTTTCGTTGGACTCAATTTTCGTGGTTTTTACTAAAATGGCTATTTCGTGGGGACATATTTTAAATTCGTGGATTTTGATTTTTGAAAAAATGCCTTAATGCCTGAATTTAAATTTGTGGGGATTTGATTTCGTGGATGAGCCAACCCACAAAATCCACGAAATTAAATCCCCAACGAAAATGTATGATTCCACAGTATTAAGAACAATGACTCCCAAATAAAGGTCACCTGTAAATAAAGACCTCATTATGTCTTTCCCAAGATTGACCTTTGTTTACAGGTTGGACTGTACATAAACCTATTTCATATGTTTACAAGACAAAGCAAACAAAAAAAATGAAAATATACTAAACAACTGACAATAATAATTGCTGTATAAAGTTGAATGCATGTATGCATTATCCAAATGTAAAGATCAATTTACTCCTATATTTACTTTAAATTTGACCAGCACTTAGTTTGCCATTTCATGGCATAAATTAAGCTATTTTGATAAATAAGAAATACAAACATACTATTTTGTTCTGACATCATGCTGCAGTCTAGCCTGTCGGCAGAAGAATCATGTCTGGTACCAGGTAACATAACACCTGACATGCTGTCAACACAGAAACAATCATCTTTTCCTTCCTCATTACTTACACATAGAACCTGAAATCATTGAATGTAGATCTTTATACTAGCATACATTTATATATATATATATACATGTACAGTCAAAACTGTGAACAAAGGCCATCCTTGGGAAAGTGTGACCTTGATTGACAGGTGCCCTTTATTCAGAGGTCATTTTGTTATTAAATGGTCAATGATGTTTTTTTAAAGGATGGCCATTATTCACAGATTACACTTTATTTGAAGGTGGATGCTAACACAGATTACACTTTATTTGGAGGTGGATGCTAACACAGATTACACTTTATTTGAAGGTGGATGCTAACACAGATTACACTTTATTTGAAGGTGGATGCTAACACAGATTACACTTTATTTGAAGGTGGATGCTAACACAGATTACACTTTATTTGAAGGTGGATGCTAACACAGATTACACTTTATTTGAAGGTGGATGCTAACACAGATTACACTTTATTTGAAGGTGGATGCTAACACAGATTACACTTTATTTGAAGGTGGATGCTAACACAGATTACACTTTATTTGAAGGTGGATGCTAACACAGATTACACTTTATTTGGAGGTGGATGCTAACACAGATTACACTTTATTTGGAGGTGGATGCTAACACAGATTACACTTTATTTGGAGGTGGATGCTAACACAGATTACACTTTATTTGAAGGTGGATGCTAACACAGATTACACTTTATTTGAAGGTGGATGCTAACACAGATTACAAGTTATTTATAACCATTATTTAACTAGCTGGCGGCTTAGCAACCAACCACATCTGTTCTAACCCAGTCCCCACGTGTGTTTGAACTTTCGATCTCCTGCTCCAAAGGATGTGGGTGCTAACACAGATTAGACTTTATTCAAAGTGGCTGCTAACACAGATTAGCCTGTATTCAGAGGTGGATGCTAACACAGATTTGACTTTATACAGAGGTGGATGCTAACACAGATATGACTGTACTTGTAAAATGCTCATACTGAACCTACTTCTTGTCTAAAAGATCTTCAGTACAGAATGTATAATTTAGTTTTCATCTGTTGTTTAATGGCCCATTTAACAAATATAGAGAATACATGGTTGGTGCCGGAGATGGAGATGGTTTATCCGGTGAGTGAGAAAGTGTATCTTGGCGAGATTTAGCGAGCCAAGATTCACTTTCGCAGCGAACTGGATAAACCTTCTTTATCTCCAGCAAGTTAAGTACAACACTACATTTTTACTGAAATCCGCTCTTTTCGCCAAATTATATGTGACGTAACGTACACTAATGTCTTTTATGACGTCACTTATGATGTCACAGAGAGCTTTACAACCTTTAATGGAAACAACATATTTAAAGGGGTAACTCTCGCTGGTATACCAGCGAGTATTTGTGGGTTGGGCTATGTAAACTGATATGCCTAATACTACCTGTCAATTAAACTCTCTGTTGTTTAAAAAAGCACAAGAATGGGTGAGTCATCAACTGACCACTGGTTAGTAAAGTACTCCTGTTATATAGAAAGCATTGGCTGCTCAACATTAGCATGTGCCTCTGTTTACAAACAGAGAGTTTATCAGCAAGTAGCCACACCTCCCAGGGAAATTCAAATTCAAATTTTCTGTTAGACAGGTTTAAACTTTTTCTCAAAGTAACACTTAGAATTAATATACTACTAAGATTTTTGGATGAAATGTTTTGACATGGAATAATTTACCATTGTGAGAATTTTCAAAGAATATTTTTCTGTAGTTTATTCAAAAATTCAAAAAAGGGCTCTCTGATATGAAACATGCATAAAATTTTACAAAAACCCGCCCCAGCGCCATCTAGTGGTTTATATAGTCCAGTTACCCCTTTAAAGGTATAATATTTAATACTCAAAATAGCATTAATGCATTTTACATATGACAACAAGTATACAAGTTTCTATTTTGGCTTTTACAGAGCGTGGGAATCTTAAAATGATTTGTATTCTTATGCGCGTTTTTAATCAGGTGACGCACTGACTGGAGATAGATTTAATCCGGCAGGGCTATCTCCTGCACCTAATGAGCGTGACAGCGGGATAAATGGTAATTTCAGAGCCACACCAGGGTGATGGGAAATAAGATATAGGAGATCTGGGCATTTATATCCCTACACTAGTTGAATACAGCAATACCTCTACAAAGCAACACCCAATTGAGAGTAGCTAAATTATGTTGTTGTTGAGATTGCTGCTCTACAGAGTTTATACTTAAATTGATCATTGGGGAAAATCATGCTGTTGTTGAAGGGAGGTTGTTGCTCAAGAAAGGACACCTCTGGAGAGGTTGTACTGTAATGCTTACTGGTTCAAATTCTCCCGTAGCTGTACATGTGATTCCATCATTCACAGGGAATCCCTTGATTTGCATTCTTGCCAACAATGTCATTAACTTCTTCAACAGATCATCTATCATCTTTTCATCTTCCATATCACCAGACATCATATCATCTTGCATATCACCAGACATCATATCATCCATGTCTGTACCTATCATTCCTGATAATTAACAGTAAGTGTACAATTAGTTTAAACTTATTTATTTTACATCGATTGCAGAGCAAGTTCTTACAACTTATATTAACTACTCTCGATGAATGCTTCCTGGATTCTGACCAGTACTCGCCCAGAAAGGAGGGATTGACTGTATGGGTTCTGGTCAAATTCCGCCACTGACAGGATTTGAACCCGCAACCTCCAGGTAAGAAGTCCGAAGCTCTACGCCTACACCACCACTGTTTCTCCTAAAAATCTAACTATAAATGTACAGTTGAAAGGTGACAAGAAATGTACAATAAGATTTATTTTTGGCCTAAGGTATATACATGGTCAAATTATAACAACATGTAGTAAAACATAACATAATACAAACATGAGTATAATCACCATGACATGCACACCAACACTAGGGATAACACAAAAAAGAGTAAACCCTTACTTCCATTGTGGAAATCACACTTATGTTTTCAGGTAAGACAGGAAAGATAACTTTGTTTGGTTACAGTTGTTTCTTTGTATTTGGAGTAGTCTCCCTTGCTTTTAACTTTTCAGTAGAAGCATAATTATAATGTGAAAAAAATGTCTTTCTAATGTCAAAATAAATTCGGGTCGCATAACCACAAATCAACATTATTTTTCAAAATATGATCTATTATAAAATATACTTAAAATCATTAGTAGAAAATTTGTAATGTACCATGTACCGGTATGTGTGGATTGTGTTTGGCTTTTCAGAGGTCAGACTGGCTTAGAAATACAACTGATATAATTGAAAATAATTTCAGAGTTCAGAACTACAGATATTTCATTTTTATGTTCCAATAACTGACTTGTCCCTATTAATTTCAATGTTTGTACTCACTTTTCATTTTGTTGATCAACATTTGAAAACTGAAGCCAGCTTTTTCCACAACATCGCTGATTGTGTCAGCCAGTGCTTTCATAGTCAGACATGGAGTAACTGCAAGAAAATGATTTATAAATGTTATTTTGTGTCATTTAAATCAAAACAGAGTGAATTAATAATGATACCAACTGCTGATACCATAGAACATGACACCATTATCACGTGATACTATTAGCACACGACACCAATAGCACATGGCATCAATAGCGCATGACACCAATAGCATGTGATACAATTAGCACATGACACAAATAGCACATGATACCAGTAGCACATGACATCATTAAAATAGCACATGGTACCATTAGCGAATGATACTGATACCACTGTACGTTGATTGGTCAGTTTGTTGATTGGTCTGTATTTTGATTGGTTAGTATTTTGATTGGTCTGTATTTTGATTGGTCTGTATTTTGATTGGTTTGTATTTTGATTGGTCTGTATTTTGATTGGTCAGTTTGTTGATTTGTCTGTATGTTGATTGGTTAGTATTTTGATTGGTCTGTATTTTGATTGGTCAGTTTGTTGATTGGTCAGTATTTTGATTTAACCCTATATTCACATAATGCAAAGTTATTTCGCTTGGTTACAAAAACTATGTAGATCTAACAACTAAAGATATTCAGTCAAAATTTGTATGGTAGACAGACAGTGATGACTGCATGTGCAGAGTACAAGGATGTAAAATGCGTATCGCAGATTCATTCACTTGGGTTTATTTTTACATATTTTTTTTAGATGATCATGACCAAAATTTGTAACCCTACACTTAATGAAATCTAATTTAAACATAAATCTAGTAATTAGTTTCTGTTAAACATGCTAAAGAATGCTACATAGAACGTTTTTTTCTGTAAATGATGAAAGAGAATTGTCACCCCACCTTTGCATGATGCTGTCACATCCATTCCATTGTAAGTGAAGAGAGCGAGGCATCCACCACAATAGCTACTTCTGAAATGTACAGTGAATATGCAGAATTAAACTACAAAATAAATGCATTTTGTAATCCTTTAATTACTATGAGCTTGGCTGATGATGTCTGTGATAAGCAGCTTAGCTGTATTTCAACATTATGTATAATACAGAAAAAATTTGAATTAATCTACAAACCTTTTAATTACACTAACATTGTTGTCAAGTATAAACATGAATATTTTGTTTAGCCTGATATAAATATACTGACTAATAATTAAAAGGTAAAGGTTTTGTTTATGATAGTGTCACTCCCATCGAAAGGGCCAGCCAAGTTGGCTTAAGAGACACCTATCTTTTGTTCGCACAGTACCTCCTGAATCCCTTCTCTTTTTGCCAGGCGCCTGGCTGAGATGGGCCTACTGTAACCATTATTTAACTAGCTGGCGGCTTACCAACCAACCACATCTGTTCTAACCCAGTCCCCACGTGGGTTTGAACTTTCGATCTCCTGCTCCAAAGGAGGACACCCTAACCACTCAGCCATGGTTGCAGTATAAATATATATTTCCTAATACAGATATATACATATACTTACTGGCAGGTTGCTTCAGGGTAGGTTTCACATTGTGCTGTTTGGCATGGATTGTTAACGCAGTTAAACTGAGGGCAATTTTCATCTGGAAAACATAATTATTCAACATAAGAGACTGCATTATATAACACAACAACAGATTGCGTTTTAGAACCAAAGATGCCATGAAACATCAACAATATTGTAATTTAAGAGCTAACTGTCAATAAAATTGATTTAATTTTGAAAAACTCTTCAATTTGTAAACTTAAGATAAGAAATATTAGTCCAAACAAAATTTATGAAGGATCTTACATGGGAATGGTGTATCACAGAACGTGCCATGGTATCCTGCTGAACATTGACAGAGTTGACCACTGGTCATGTTAGCCACACATTTACCACCATTATCACACTCTATACCTACACCCTTCAGATTACTGCATAAATTCCAACCAATCATATCTGAAAATAATCAGAGTAAATTTGAAATAAGACTGAGAACCTCAGGGCCCCAGTTTCACAAAATTGAGTAGGAACTCAATAATGGACTCAAGTGTTTTTTTCTGCCAAGAAATCTTGTGTCTTAGACTTGAAATCTCATCATTTGTTTTCTTACATTCTAAGAATAAGTTAAACATGCCAGCAGCATAAGCTATTTTTGGTCTGGCGGACAAATTGAGTCTCAAATCTTCTTTTTCATTTGAGCTTCCCAATAACAGACACAAATTATTTTTATTTAATTATTCCATATCAAGAGATTATTATTGGTTGAAATTGTGGGAAACAGTTATTAGACTATCTTTGCACCTTCTTTTAATACCACATTCTGAATTACATACAATAAAACAGAGAAATGATTGATATCATAAATAAGTTGAGTTTTTTTGTGAAACTGGGGCCTGGTCTTTAAGTTATCAAAGCCTGTGAATTTGTTAGCCAATGCCAGTTTATACAAAAATAACAGGAAGCAAAATATATTGTACAAAACTGAATACTTTGATAGGATTATAGGACAGAAAAATACTAGAAATCTGGTTAAAACAACCTGTTTTATGTTAATGAGAGATAAACCTAATTACAGTGCAACTTCTCCAAAGCAACACCCATTGGAAGTAGCAAAATTATGTTGTTGTTGAGAGGTTATTGCTCTAGAGAGGTTAAACTGATAGTTAAATAAATAAATAGTGCAGTGGGAAACAATCGTTCTGTTGTTGAAGAGAGGTTGTTGCTCTAGAGAGGTTAAATTAATAGTTAAATAGTGCAGTGGGAAACAATCGTTCTGTTGTTGTTGAGAGGTTATTGCTCTAGAGAGAGGTTAAATTAATAGTTAAATAGTGCAGTGGGAAACAATCGTTCTGTTGTTGTTGAGAGGTTATTGCTCGAGAGAGGTTAAATTAATAGTTAAATAGTGCAGTGGGAAACAATCGTTCTGTTGTTGTTGAGAGGTTATTGCTCTAGAGAGAGGTTAAATTAATAGTTAAATAGTGCAGTGGGAAACAATCGTTCTGTTGTTGAAGAGAGGTTGTTGCTCTAGAGAGAGGTTAAATTAATAGTTAAATAGTGCAGTGGGAAACAATCGTTCTGTTATTAAAGAGAGGTTGTTGCTCAAGAGAAGGCCGCTCTGAAGAGTCTGTACAGTAACACTAAATGTCGAAGTTTTCCAGTTTTAAAAGAAAGTCATTAAATCTTAAGTCCTTGAAACTTATCTGATTGTCTAGAGTTTTACCTGACATGTCTGGTATATTTTTGTCAGCTGGTAAACAACAAACACCATCAGTCACTCCATCCTCTGACATCACTGATTTACACATAGCTTCTCCCGGACACCCAACACTCGTGCTGCCTGGATCACATTTTATGTCAGGAACTTGTCGCATGTTTGATCCACATTGTGAGTCATCCCGCACTGTAAATACAGACAAGACATGTTATAATAACAGTACATATTACATAATAATGCGGTATCCCCTCATATCATGTGTTGATACAAGAGGGGCAGAAATTTGCATGTACTGTAGTTAAAAATCATAAGTATGTAGCCAAGGCCCGAATTTCACAAACAAACTTGAGTAGTTCTGAACTCAACTATACAATCTAGGGTTTATTCTGTCTAGAAAGTTTGTGTCTTTGTCTAGAAATGTTTCCAGGCTTCTCCTTATTTATGTAAAACATCCCTACATATAAAAATTTGGATCTGGCAGACAAATTAAGTCTCAAAACTTCCTTTGATGACAAAAATCAAAATTCCCAATAACAGACTCAAAACCATTTTAATGAATCACATCATATCAAGAGGGTATACAACTAGGCTGAAATTGTGGGAAACTGTTATTAGACCATCTTTGTACCTTCTTTAAATACCGCATTCAGAGTTTGAGCAAAAACTTGGGACCCCATTAGCATTTTGGATGTTAAAATTAAAGTAGGTCTTATTTTACCTAGAAAGATATCTTACCAGTGAAATTGACTTTTACTTGCAATAAAAACATTTCAAATTTTTCTTTTTTGATCACATATTTTGAAGTACATATAGAAACATAGCACAGTATTTTTTTCAATGATATTGCAAAAAATAAGAAAATGTGTCAGACAACATTTCTACGAGATGTGGCTAAAGAAAGGCATTGTGTAAATATGTTTTAAAGCAAATAACATATATTTCTTCTATTTTTATACTATCATGGTATCTATTGTTCTGTATTACTGAATTTGAAAAGCTAATGGGGCTTTAATGACTTGCAGCCAAATAAAAATGGTATAATTATACATATTGTGTTAACTGGTAAAATATTGGAATTCATTTATAAAGTAAAAAGAACTCATCAGTCAGTTAAGTATGTAATTGACTGATGTAATATTTTATAATTTATGTATATACCGGGTAAGTTATAATTGTTCAATAGTGTGATAGGTACACCAGACTGTGGATTTGTTAAAAAAATGTACTTACTATGAGGCACTGTACATACAGAATGACGTAACAGTTTATTGAGACAACATTTGGCAGTTCCGGCACATTCGCTGTCATCGCCACACTTAACTCCAGGTTGGTTTCTGTCAGTATTGTAATACGAGAAGATCGGACAAATTCCAGGTTTTTTCACCGACTTCTTCTTTAAACCTAAAAGTAGGTAAAAAATGTACCCGATAATAAAAATGGAAATTGATCATGCATAGAAGTGTACAAATGTTATGAAATAATGAAAATTATTTTTGTGATTATTTTGATGTACCAAGGTCCTGCAGTTGAATGCGTTACTTGGTGACTTATGATTTTTGCAATATGGAGACCAAGCTAAACAGGCAAGTTTGATAGTCAGGAATTATACCGAGGACTATTTCTTACATGATTTTTACTTGTCTGTTTTTGAAGAAAATTCCAGGCATTGTGATCACTGCGTCAACTGTGTTGTGCAAACACTTTAATGTAACTCATAACTCAGAAACTATAAGAGGTAGCAACATGAAACTTCATAGGTGGATAGATCTCACTGAGGTGGTGAACTGACAAGTGTTGGCACCGCTTGCAGGGCTCTTGTTAAAAATGGACCTATAACATGGAAGAGTCTTCCAGATGATTCAATATTTTCATACAATTTTCTCAAAAGTTTGTGTCTTGTTTTTAGAACAAAACCAGTTCATGTAATAAATCATAAAACTATTACTTCAAGTACTTGTTCAAAAGAATACAGTAAACACACTAAATGTATAGTAGACATGCAATGTAGGGACAATAAAAATAAAAGAAATTTTCTCACTTTTATTAGGAAGGCATTTTGTTCCAGCCCCATAAGTACAGCATGTCTCTGTCTTGTCATCACAAAATGCGTTAGTTTCTTTATTACAGAGATACTGAGCACTCCATACAATACCCTCATCTGTCACAGGACACTCCTTTTCTTGTTCTTAAACATATTCAAAAATATACAGTAATACGCATGAAAATCTGACAACATCTGGACACGGCAAAGTTCGATTTCTGCGAATTCCAGTTTTCAGAAAACTTTTGATTAATTCCAAAAAAGAAATAATTTGATTTGAAATTAGTCTGATTTTCTGAGAATCCCGGATTTCAGCATTTTTACTGTATTAGCAATTTCACGTTATCAAATATATGTAGTTTATGATCAAATTAACTTTAAATGATATCAAAATGAAAATCAATATTTAGATTAAGGCTTAAATAAAAATTTAGTTTATCAGCTAAAAACATTTTATTTACTGCAAAATCTACAAAGTCTAATTTTTTTATACAGAAAATGGCTACAGAATGCTTTTATACAGATGTATAAATACATGCTACATTAAGGTCATCTTCAGAAAAAAATTCCCTCCTACCGGTGCTCTTTAGAAATTCAGAGTCTTTAAAAGGTAAACAAACATATTCTTAATCTAGGCCTAAATGATATGACAAAAGATGTAACAAATAGAACCTACCTGGTTTCTTACAATAACCCATCGCCTTGATGACATACATGGTTCCCAACTTACATGCGTGACTTTTCAATAAGCATTCATTGTCAAATGTTACACTTTGTGAAGGGTTTCCATATAAATACACGCAAACAGGGCTGTAAATTTTCGGACATCCCAAAGGACACTGACACTTCTCATCTCTGCATTCCTCATACAACTTGCATGTGTCATTATTAGAACCACATGTTTCTAAAGAGTTAAACATATAAAAAGGATATTAAAACCCAGAGGTATACAGGAAGCAAAATTTATCTGATGTTGTTTGTCTTATCTGTTGGTGTGAACCAAGATGTTTGTGGTATGACTTTTAACAGTGTGAATGGAAGATAGAACATTTTATGTCCTGGCTTTCATGGTATGTCCTGGATTTCTATTTCTTAAAGCAAGGATAAAGTAGTCTTTGATCAGGGGTTCATTTCATTAACAAATTGACTTATCTTTGACGGCAGTTTTTAATTTAAAAACGTTGCTAATGGTATATATTTCAGAAGTTGACTTTAAAAGCTGACAATAGATCCCCAAAACAATGAACAGAAAAAACACTTATTTTTCAAGCAACGAATAACAAGACGTTTCAGTTTTAAAGCAGTTGACTTAGCAAATATATGTCTATGTATAGATGAACATATGTCAATGTGTAGATGAGTATAAATCAGAGAGTGGGGGACAATGATTTTAAGATGTATACATACTCTGACATTCTCCTGAGTACAGAACATTGAGTTTATCTTTCATGTCTCCACATACAATGTCCCTCATTAAAGCGCATTTACTTCCATAATTAACAAGTTTTGCAGTTTTCCCAGATTTATCATACACACATATTGGTTCATACACAGCTGGGCATACCAGTGTACAACGCTCACCACCTGTAAATATTAAGAACAATCCAGTTACTGATGCACCTTTTCACCTTTTGGATCAAGTTAGTGATGCACCTTTTCTACTTTTGGATCAATTTAGTGATGCACCTTTTCTACTTTTGGATCAAGTTAGTGATGCACCTTTTCACCTCTTGGATCAAATTTACTGATGCACCTTTTCACCTTTTGGATCAAGTTAGTGATGCACCTTTTCTACTTTTGGATCAAGTTTATTGATGCACCTTTTCTCCTTTGGGACTTATAGATGGGGGCGCATGCCATGTGTACCCTCTCTCCCACTGAATCCGCCTCTGAAATTCTCAGACATAATACAGTAATTATGATTTATCATCAAACAGACTACATGTACATGACAAAAGTAAGCCTGATATTCAATGGTTCATTCATACCTTCACATTCTCCATCTGAATACTTCATAAAGTCTTCATCTCCGTTACATGAAGCAACGTTCATTTTACACATGTTGCCGAATGTTCGTAATGCCCCAGTATTCATACCTTTACCACAAACAGGTTCATATTGTTCTGTACAAAACTGAGGACATACACATTTCCCTTGACTGCACAGTTCATATTGTTTGCAAGCCTTATCACCACATGCTGTGAAATACACACAAATTCAGAACATAGTTATTTGTGACATCATAGTAGCTTGCATATAGAATGTGGTCAGTTAAGGCCTGAATGAAAACCAGGGAAACTGGTTATGATAACTGCCCACCATGATATAACTGAAATAATGTTGAAAATGGAGTTAAATCTTAATTATTAATGAACATACAGAATGGATCATATTCCATAACAGTAAAATGGAAGAAAACTTTCATCTGTGATACGAAGCTAAAAATAATCGCTTTGAGTGACTGTAATTATTCAGCTTTTACAGGTTAATTAATATTAGGTATAATACTAGGTATAACTTGTATAATTCAAGTAAGAAATTGGTCACTTACCAACATGGCATTCTCCCTCCTTATATACAGTTATAGGTCGAAGTTCCCTACAGGCCTGTTGGTTCAGATGACATTCACTTCTATATGTGACTCCATCAGTTCCACATACCTACAAAATATACAAATAGGGGTCAAATATTGACCTTTGTTTTTAAATGCTTGAATACAAAACATACAAATAGGGGTCAAATATGCATTTTTCTTATTTATTAGGCCCAAGGAACTGTACATCCACAGCTTTGTTAGAACAAACCCATGTTAGAAGTTTAACAAAAATGAACCAATTACTGTGAGCAGCACCAATTGCTGTAATATATAGTCAAACCTGTGAATAAAGGCCACCCTTGGGAAAGTCATGTTGTGATCTTTATTGACAAGTGGCCTTTGTTCAGAGGCAATTTTGTTCTAATTAATGAATGTTGGTTTTTAAAAGAATGCCTTTTATTCTCATGGTGGCCTTTATTCGGAGGTGGCATCTAACACAAGTTTGTCTGTACTCTTCTGGAATTTGTTCCTTAGTTTTGTCGGCCATTTCTTGCCATCCTTTGTTTGTAAAACAATGGTTTATCTTATTGATCGTTTTGGGAATCTATTGTCATATGTTAAAGAGGACTGTAAGCCTTGGCCATAGCCTCAGCCATGCTTCCTATGAAAATTTGACAACAATGTCGATTTTCCTCCATATGTGGAGAAGTTGCCGGTTCCTTGTAGAAGGTTTAGCTAGTACTGACTCGAATATCATCCAGGAAAATTTAGTAGTTGAATTGGCCGCCATATATGATTAAAAATTGTTGAAAAACGGCAGTAAGTCCAAATAAATAAATGTCTGAAATGTATGACACAAACAGAATTGTATAGGTAGCTAAGTCACATTGTACAAAGTATGTGAGAAGGGTACTTACCGGAGATAAAGTGACATCAGTACACTCCCGACACATACATTTACCAGACTCACAAACTCCATCCAAGGAACACTGCTCACCTGATGAGCATGTTTCTAAAAGAAATAAATCATACACTAAAATATGTGTTTTATAAGAAAACAAGATGTGTTTCAAAAACACAATGCCCCCTCCGGGTGCCCTTTAACTTGAAAATGCACAAAATAAACAAAGGGCCATAATTCCATCAAAAATGATCGAATCACAAAACCCGGAATATATGTGTGGGTGTTCTTGGTAACAACAAGTATGTGAAAGTTTCGTCAAAATCCCATGAAAAATGTAGGAGTAGTATCCTAAAAGAAATGTCAAATATTTTTAAACACAATGACCCTGTGACTTGACCTTTGACCTACTGATCTGAAAATGCACAGGTCCTGTAGAGGTTGTCATGAAGAACCTACATATGAAGTTTGATGGATGTAGGTGCAGGCGTTTTGATTTTATAGGCAAGGTTAAAATTTGGTACATACAGACAAACAGACAAACAGAGAGACCAAAAACAATATGCCCCTGATCTATCGATGCGGGGGCATAAAAAATGTTTAAACCTGTTGCTATGGCAACAGCCCCAAACAATCTTAAATCAACTTTACCGAGTGAGCTATCACAGCGACATTGGAATAAGCAAATATAGGTCTAATTGTCTTAAGTTTAAGCAATCAATATTTGTAAAATGAAAGTAGTAGGTGGCATTCACATAATGTCAAATGTTCATATGGCAATAAGCATCCAGGGGCCGCCTCCGTGGTTGAGTGGTTAAGGTCACTGTAACCTATCACTGATAGAGGGTCGTTGGTTCAAGCTCAGCTACTGACAATGTCTCTTTATGTGAGAAAGTAGGGAATTGCTTACGTGGGTTGGGAGTCCAGTACTAGTTCTTCACACCAACGATGGTTAGATGAACTGTCCGTCACATATGACTGACTGTCAAGAAGGGGCGTAAAACTCAAACTCACAAAAATGTTCAAAGCTTACTAGCATTGATATTTGGCAAAATTAAGTCTGCATTATAGAAATATTAAACATTTATAAATTGGCTGGAATATTAACAGCCCAATTTGCTCAGTTGGTAGAGCATCTGACTTACAAGCAGGAGGTCGCGGGTTCAAGCACGCATCAGAAACATTATTTACCTCCTCATACTACATTTGGTGCCGTGAGTGAGTGACAAGCCTTGGAATCCTAGAGCTAGGGTGAAGCAATGGCTTGATTATCCTAAAGAGCCTGCTTGATGTTTGCAATAAATTACTTTGAATAATATAAAGGAAGGAGGAATATACTTTATATAGTACATGTATTTAAAAATTACCTGTAATATTAACAGCCCGATTAGCTTAGTTGGTAGATTTGCAAGCAGGAGGTTTGAGTCCTGCATCTGGAAGTTCCAGAGGAACATTACTTTCCTCCTCCTATTACAGTCATAAAAAATTGTCAGACTTGAATCATACAGTAACAAGTTTGGATACTTACTGACAGGTTTAATACAACGTTTCTCTTCACCATCAGAACAACAAACTTCATCCATTCCACAGCCTGAATCCTGGTTACAATGGAATCCACTAGTGTGGGAAGCCACATGTTTTGGTGAGGGACAAGCACGCACATCATACTTGTATTTATTTGCTGTAATTTACACAAGGTCATTTTTTCTCTCTTTTAAATGTAACAAAAGCAGAAATATATACAATTTTTATTGGTCATTTCCAGTGACCCAATAATAAAAATAGTAATTAAACAGTTGATACTTGCTAAATGCACTTTAAAGTAAAACTGATGCTAGTAGACATTTTAATATGTTTGTCAACAGTTTGTCATCACTGAATAATTGTGTTTTAAAATGTTTAATACTTGACTTTACAACAATAGATCAACAGATGTGATTTTCAGAGAATTCTAGTTTTCGGGGTGTCCGATTTCCAGGAAATCGGGTTTAATAGTACTTACTGCTACATTCAGCATGGCACTGATGAAGACTGAAGAAAAGATTTTCATTTCCACCATGACCTTTGTACGTAAATTTCTCACATCGTCTGGTTGCAGCGTTGTAGTAGTAAGCTCCGAAATTGTACCTTCCATAACCCTCATCAGGTTGCAATAAACATAATCCACGAAAATCTGAAATGCACAGTGCAACAAAATCCTACACTAAGCACTGATGTAAATCAAAGTACTGTAAGTACTCATGTAAACTGAACTTACATAGATTTGCACTGCAACATGAAACGGGAACTAGTTTAACAATTACATGGTGGATGTATGTAAACACAGTTACTGTACTGTCCACATTTAGATTCATGCATGCCGAATAAGTGACAGCTATGGAAAGCTGAACTATCCGATAATCGTTAAGTTTCCAATAAATATTTCAGGATGGAGGAATTTAACTACATGTACCATCAATTTCATCACAGAACATACTATCATTGACAATATTAATATAAAAGCATTCACTAGTTTGCCAATTTTCATTGATAATGTTTCTTTTAATCAAAACTTGCTTCATTTAAAATTATATATGTATAAAGTGAATTTGGTTTTTAAGGTAATTGGTAAATCTAATAATATATAAACACTTAGATAGATAGATTTATTTCGACATAAAATGAACATTTACATGGCAATCATAATATTAAAACATACAAATACAGTAAATTGATACATGTGTAAGCATGAATTAATAAAACACTTGTCTAGTCAGTTTACTGATTCCATGTGATAATTTATAAATAACAATTTATATATCCATGCAATATCAGGTACATTGTATATTTGTAAATGAATAATGTTAAATGTATGAATTAAACATTCAATCTTGCAAAGAATTTAGTATTTTTATATTGTTACCTGCACACTCGCCAGTTTGTTGACCATTGACTACTGTCACATCACAGAACTGGGTATGGTAATCACATTTTGGTGTCTGAAAAAAATCCATGATAAATTCACACTAAGTCTTTCTATCATGTTCAACCCAATCATCATGAATAAAGTAATAATTTCATATACATGTATATAGGAAATGTAGCATTATAATTATAAAGTATAATTGACCTTTTGACCTATAACAAAATGTGTGAGGGAAGCATTTATAAGTATTTTATTCGAATTATTTGACATTCAGTGCAACCTCTCCAGAGCGGCCCTCTTTTGAGCAACAACCTCCCTTCAACAACATGATTTTTTCTCACTGCACGATTTAACTATTAATTCAACTTCTGTAGAGCAACAACCTTTCAAAAACAACATAATTTTGCTACACCGAAATGGTGTTGCTTTGGATAGGTTTCATTGTATTGTATTTCAATATTCTTACCATTGGTTCATCAACTGATTGGCAAGGCTTTGGTCCATAGTGAAACACAAGACTACAATCATCATCTAGATCTTCACATACCGGTTTTACTGCAAACAACCAACATTTCAACTAAGAATAATATTTCTTTAATTATTTCAATTCCTAATTCTAATAAAATCATCTATACATGAACTCTTGTAATTATGCATAATGAAAATTTCTTTCACACATACATTAATATAATACTTAAAAACTTCTGAGCTGCCTTTACCAAATTGTATTTCTTTGTTTGCACTTAACCAATCTGAATCATTGTCTAGATCAAAATAATTGGTTTTATCAACCAATCAAAAACACTGTCTCAACTAGTAGCTCCTCCAAGTCTTTATTCAACCAATCAGAGTACTGTATAAAATTATGTCTTTAAATTGGCGGGGCTAAAATTTGGCGTTTTTTGAAAAGTTAAATATTGGCAGTGGTCAAGTATTGGCGATTTCTTAAAAGTCCGCCAAAATAAAACCATGCATTGTCCGTCGCCCGCTAAAATTATATTACTGTACCCTATACAGTGATATGCTGTATATCTTATAAATGGTCTTTGTTTATAAACATTTCACACCTCCCTTAATTACTTGTACAACGTCCTTTTCTTACAGTAATATACATCGTTAATAGTATCCCTTTGATATAAAAATTGCCAACACAGTCGACATTTAGCACCTTTTATTAACAAATGGTAATGGTTTGCTTGTTTGTCCATATCACTTAGCTTTTTTTGTTAGTTGATAATGAAAATTGCATATGCCATTTTTATGTATTATACAATTAAAAGTACATATGAGTATGTGTAACTTTGCATATATTTGCATATTCTAAACCTGCTTAAGTCGTGTTATTTGTTTTACTATTACTGGCAGTATTGTATATCTGCGGTGTAAAATATTAGCAGGGTTTTAAATTGGCTGAAATCTATCAACCGCCAAAATAGCGAACATTAAACCACTGCCAAAATTTCAACGTTTGCAGTAGTTGTTAGAATATCTGTCAACCAATCAGCACAGCTGTTAGAATATCTGTCAACCAATGAAATCACATGTTCTTTTACTTACCTGTACAGCTGTCATAGCACTGTGAGAGGGAGGAGAAGCCACCCCTGGAATCTCCCTCTTCACACATTGATGATGTCATGTTGAAGTAAAATTTACATGCCTCCTTATCGTTACACAAACCATTACGTGGCATCATACATTTCTTGGGAACAGCTAGAAAGATTCATGTTTATAATTATTATTTCAGAAATATTTTAAAAAATCGCATGAAATACAGATTGAAAAAACATCTTAACATTGTCAGCTTAATTATGTTCACATATTACAGGAAAATATTAACAAACAAATAACAGTTCAATGATGTACAGTATACTTCTACATGTATATTGGTTTTGGTGACATAATATGACCTTGTCCCAGATATTATTATTTGTCCGGTCCAAGGATGGTTTCAAACTCACAACACTGAGGGGCTAGTGATTTCTTCTCAAAGTCCATGGAACATCCCTGCTATTTAATAACTTATAAAGTACAGTGCAACCTCTCCAAACTAATATCCTTCGGGAGTAGCAAAATTATGCCGTTGTTGAGAGGTTGTTACTCTGTAGAGAGATTAAATTAATAGTTAAATTGTACAGTGAGAAAAAATCATACAGTTGTTGAAGGGAGGTTGTTGCTCAAGAGAGGGTCGCTCTGGAGAGGTAGTTCTGTACACCTAAATGAATAAACTGAATAAATCATAACACAGACTTACTTAAAATATCTGGGTTCATGTAATTGACATTACTACAGTCAGGGTTCTTGTTGCTTGATACCAGTGTCACAGGGGTATACATAATTCGTTCACCTGTGTTTTCATTAGCACAGAAATAAAATTCAATTGAATTTTCAGTTTTTGGTAACATGACTGCCATCTGAAAAAATGAAGTTATTTTAAGGGGACAGATTAGGAATTTATGACATCAAAAACAAATATTTTCACAGTGGATGTTGATAGCGAAGGTGGTACTCATGTCTGCACAAAAAATACATGTGCCCAGCGAATGATGACCTAGACGAGTTAAACAAAAGTTCAACTCACAAAAAAAGGACATTCATACATGTATATAACTTTCTTAGATACCAAGTTGCTTGGAAAATTCTACTTATTAAGACATATCCAGGATAAGAAAGAATTGTTTGAACTAATCAAAGTACTGAAAGGACTCATACATAGACTTGTACTGCAACATGAAATGGGAACTAGTTTGATAATTACATAGCTCTTATATAGGTCCACATAAAACTTCATGCATGTGGAGTGAATGACAGATATATAGAAAGCTGAATTATCGTTCAGTTTCCAAAAAATATTTAACATCCTGTTGTTAAATGGTGAAAAGTTGTTTTACACAAAGATATATAAGCAATCAATCTTAACATGTTCTATGAACTAAAAATAAATTGTTTATATCCAATTAATCACATTGAATGTAAACAATTAGACACTCACCTGTACAGTATTAAATTTACCCATACTGTCACATGTTATATCAGGCAGGAATTTTAATCTTTTAACAATGTTCAATATTTCATGTAGAACCGACTGTTGTCTGGTTCTGACAGAGTTCTCTAGTACTTTCTTCATGTCACTGATTCTTGCCATGTCACGGTTACACAGTGTCCCTGTAGAAACAATAGATGTACACAAGACTCATTGTAAAGTTTGGTTCACCACGGACGTATGTAACAGATACAAATCATGAGGTTTAGAAGTACAGTATAATTAATGTACTAAAAGCATATACATGCAATAACAACAAATGTAATGAACTATTCATGTCATATTACCTATAATAATACATGTATCAAATGATCTATTACTCATTTTACTCATATGATATGTGTGAAAACAGACATCATTTGTTGTACTAACTGTGGACTTCATGCAGTAGTAAAATGTTTATCAGGGGAGACAATCACTTCCATACAAGGTTATAGTAATAACAGGGTTTGTTCCCTTACATGTATTTAAAAGTTCTTCTAAAAAGCTTAATGCCATAAGCTGTATTGTTGTACTAACTGTGGACTTCATGCATGTTTATACTGGAAGTAAGATATTGACCAGTTGTTTCAGATATGAGAGGTGGGAGGAAGGGCCGGGTATACTATATTACAAGATGGTTTATCACAGACTACTCTACTGAAGATCATGCCTTTCACAGTCAATAACTAAACCATAGATGGAATCTTACCTAATTCCTCCTTCTGGTCACAGAATAAACCACTAAATCCCTTTGTACATTCACAAATTTCCCACATACTCTCACCAGCCCCAATTTTACATGTGGCCCCGTTTTTACACACGCCATACGCATCAAACGCTCGGCACAACATTTGCATTTCACCCTGCTGGCTAATCATATCATCCATGTCTTCAGAATCTAAAAAACAAAGGAAAAAATTAGAGTAATAGAAAAAAAATAAAATAAAAGTGTATGACATATACACACCATCAAATAAATTTATATTCTAAAAGAGCCAAGAAATGATGTTCTTGTAAAATGAATAAAAGAGTTGTAACACAGGTATCAAGAAAAGTTTGTATTGAATGAATACCAAACATCTATAAATTGACAATTATAGACAGATTGTATTTGGATTTCAAATTTCAAGTACTGTTACACGAGAATTTTTTTTATGCCCTAGTCAATTGAAATGGCAGGACATAAAGTGTTTCCCCTGTCCGTCTGTCTGTTCGAATTTTGGTTTCCGATCAATAACTCAAAAATAATTCATGGATTAGTTTCATATTTTACATGAAGGTGTATAATAATAAAATACAGGTCAAGTTAGATTAAAGTTAAAATCCAAACCTTTCCACAGGAGTTGTGACCCTTTTTCTAACTTAGCTCTTAGCGGGGCCATTCATGTCCTCCTGATGGTTTCTAGTTACAATTTATTTATTAATATTATATTTTCATATTGAATAAAAATGTGGGACTTGAAATGAATTTGTAGCTAAGTGAGCTTTCAATGTGATGTGTCTGAATGTGTTGTAACTAATAGAGACAGGTCCAGCTAGTTTCTTTTACTGAATGGAATCACAAAAAGTTAAAAATTGAGAATCAGCGACTACAGGAAGAGAATCATTAGGTGTCAGTGTTTTATCTATTTTTGGAAACTAAACGATAGTTCAGCTTTCCTTAGCTGTCACTAGCTCGGCGTGTACATCAATTTATATCTAGACCTAAGTACTATGTTTATCTACAAATAATTATTAAACTAGTTCCCATTTCATGTTGCAGTGCAAGTCTATGTAAGTTCAGTTTCCATGAGTACTTTCAATGTATACTTACTGTGTCCCTCTCCTTCATCTTCAGGAAGATTATCCTCATCAAGCATGTCATCATTATCATCATCATCATCATCATCTGACATGTCATCATCATCTCCAGAGTCACTTTCCATTTCACCTCCTCTCCCCATCCTCTGATCTTCTCTTTCACCAGAATCAATGAATTGTACTAGACGTTGATTATCTGATCCAATATTTCTTTCATTGTTCCTCTGCATGGCTTGGAAACGCTTTTTTTGACATGCTGATATACCTGTAAAATAATTCCAAATGGCATTGTACACACTAAGGGGATTTCATTAAAATTTCAAAATTATGCTTTTTCAAAAACATTTCCAATAGAGAACAAAATTTGACGTCCTAATTTTAATTAAACTTAGTAAATAAAATTTTGTACAATCTATTCAGACCAAAAAACTCAGTTCTAGGCAATTCAGTTGCACAAAAGTTTTTCCTGTAACCTTAATGATTCTGATTATGTTAAACAGCTTACCAGCTTCACAGTCGTCTATCCGGCTAGTTGTATTGTAGAACTCCACGCTACAACCTCCGCAAGAATTGACACGACAAACAGCCGTCTTATCTTTGGCACAAACTAAACCCTGACACAATGTGATGGGACAACATTTACGGTTCGGGCAATCTAAAACATAAATACAATTTATGCTTATCATGGTGACTAGTTCATTGAGTATGGTGATTTGAATGTATATGTTACATGTATCATTATGTACATTACTTATGTATATGTTACATGTATCAATATGTACATTATTTATGTATATGTTACATGTATCATTATGTACATTACTTATGTATATGTTACATGTATCAATATGTACATTATTTATGTATATGTTACATGTATCAATATGTACATTATTTATGTATATGTTACATGTATCAATATGTACATTATTTATGTATATGTTACATGTATCAACTTGTACCTTACTTATGTATATGTTACATGTATCAACTTGTACCTTACTTATGTATATGTTACATGTATCAATATGTACATTATTTATGTATATGTTTCATGTATCAATATGTACATTATTGATGTATATGTTACATGTATCATTATGTACATTACTTATGTATATGTTACATGTATCAATATGTACATTATTTATGTATATGTTACATGTATCATTATGTACATTACTTATGTATATGTTACATGTATCAATATGTACATTATTGATGTATATGTTACATGTATCATTATGTACATTACTTATGTATATGTTACATGTATCAATATGTACATTATTGATGTATATGTTACATGTATCATTATGTACATTATTTATATATAATGTTACATGTATCAACTTGTATCTTACTTATATATAATGTTACATATATTAACTTGTACATTACTTATGTATATGTTACATGTATCAACTTGTACATTACTTATGTATATGTTACATGTATCAACTTGTACATTACTTATGTATATATGATACATGTATCAACTTGTACATTACTTATGTATATGTTACATGTATCAACTTGTACATTACTTATGTATATGTTACATGTATCAACTTGTACATTACTTATGTATATATGTTACATGTATCAACTTGTACATTACTTATGTATATATGATACATGTATCAACTTGTACATTACTTATGTATATGTTACATGTATCAACTTGTACATTACTTATGTATATGTTACATGTATCAACTTGTACATTACTTATATATAATGTTACATATATTAACTTGTACATTACTTATGTATATATGTTACATGTATCAACTTGTACATTACTTATGTATATGTTACATGTATCAACTTGTACATTACTTATGTATATGTTACATGTATCAACTTGTACATTACTTATATATAATGTTACATATATTAACTTGTACATTACTTATATATAATGTTACATATATTAACTTGTACATTACTTATGTATATGTTACATTTATCAATATGTACATTACTTTTGTATATGTAACATGTATCAATATGTACATTACTAATGTATATGTTACATTTATCAATATGTACATTACTTATATATAATGTTACACATATCAACTTGTACCTTACTGATGTATATGTTACATTATGACATATACACATGTAAATAAATCAAGAAACTTGTCCAATTATTGATTAATGAACTAACATACCATCCATAATTTCCTCAGGTGCTGAAAATAAACAAGAAAAAAGATAAATGATTGAATGTCTTTCATCATTGCAAAATTTCTATAGGCAGCCATTAGGTAATTATCTTTGATATGAAATATCAGGAAAATTACAGATTAAGAAAATAATTCAATTTAGACAAAAAAAGGAAACATAAAACCACCAAATTGTATGATAATTAAACTAAATATGTGGAATGTTCTGTTGCATGTAATATTATTTAAGGTAAGTCGTGAATCATTAATCGTAAAGTTCTGGGTAATTTCGTAACTCTTCAGCATATAGTCTAAGAGTCTATAAAATAAATATTATCTCATAAAATCATTAAACAAAAATCATGTTAGGAAAACAAGATATAACAAAATGATCAGATAATAATCATACCTGCATTTGCATTGACACACTTTTGTTCACAGACATCATTAGTTTGTTTTACTAAACAACATTTCTGTCCATGTTGTTTACATTTGCTATCATCTGTACAGGAAGTTATGGTTCTATCAGCCTGGCATGTTGTTGGTGCTGTGGGACAGACACCCGGATGGACTGTATAAATAAACACAAATATAGATTATTTGAATCTGTAGCAGTGTGGTATATTGTATTTATAAATTGGCTGGGATATTCACCAGTCTGATTAGCTCAGTTGGTAGAGCATTTGACTTGCAAGCAGGAGGTCGCGGGTTTGAGCCCTGCATCGGGTACATTATTTTCCTCTTCTTATTACAAATGTAATCAAATGTTAAATCTAATGCTAGAATGGTAAAATGAGATTGATTCCTGCACAGACAGTAAAACCTGTACATTAAGAGACCATCTTTGTGACCAATAGAAACAGTCTTACAATCAAGTTGAAATGTAGAGAAATATTTGAAAAACTTGTCTGACAATTAGAGGTTTTTTCAAACAGCTGGTCATAATATCAAGTTGGTTGCTAGGCAAGGTTTTACGGTGTTCTTAGTTTAGAGGGAAAAAATTATACAACTTTATGAAAAAATAGAAAATTGATACATTATGTAGCCAGTCAGTGACTTTACTTTCAAATGCCTACATGTTCATATAAATAAAAGACAATAAATATGGCTATACATATTTAACATACCATAATTGTTGTTTAAATTTATTTCATAACCAATTAGGTTAATTTTTTGCAAAATCTGTGTTCTGGATATAACTAGACATTAATTGAATTCTGAATTAGAAAATATCTTTATAAGTTTTGAATGTCTTACAACATTAATACGGAAAATAGAACGTAAAAACACATTCACAGGAAACACCATATTTAACAATTCCACCTGGCCTGAAATCAAAACTTTAAGAGAAATTCTTAAACAAACCTTTTGTACAGTCCCTGTTGCCATGGAAATCAGATCCTGGAATTTTGGTGCCATTCTCATAAACGCAATGCAACAATTCTTTATGAAGAGTTGATTGTACAGGGTTATAACTGTCAAAAATAAATAATATGGTACTTCCTTATAGTAACTCTGATTCTAAATTCGCAGACTAGTCTTAGACCATGAATGAACGAATTCAATATTAGTGGTTTGTCATTTAATCATATTGTTTGTTATGTTACGTGCTTGCTCCTGAGTTAAATATCACACTGGTCTACTTTTCTCAATTAAACTTCTTATTATTAAATGTACAGTTTAGGATTAAGAGTATGTTTAAATTTCAATTTTCTTGAACAAAGTTCATAGAAATAAATAGATCTATGAGTGAAGTCACTTGACAGTCCCTACCTCCCGCCATTACAGTTTGTCCATTTTAAGACAGCTCTGCCATTTCCACATATTCCATTTTTCTCTAATTGCTTTTTCGCATCCATTAACTCCACCTCACACTTACTTGGCTCACTGGTGACTGTAAAAAAACTTGTTTTAAATATACAGTGCAACCTTGAGATCTCCAAAGCAACACCCTATGGGAGCAACATTACTATCAGACAGCCACTTGACCATGGAACCCCCCTGCTGTTTAATAACTTATGAAGTACAGTGCAACCTCTCCAAAGCAACACCCTTTGGTGTAGCAAAATTAAGTTGTTGTTGAGTGTATGTTGCTCTAGAGGTTAAATTAATAGTTAAATCATGCAGAGGGAAAAAATCATGTTGTTTTACAGGAGTGTTGTTGCTACAGAGAGTGTCACTCTAGAGAGGTCGTACTGAACTTACAATCAAACCTGTGTTTGCAGTCACCTATGAATAAAGGTCATCCTGTGTATAAAAGTCTGTTATTTCTAAACAGTCATTGATTAATTAGAACAAATGATCACCAAAAATAAAGGACAGTTCTCAATAAACGCCTCATTTTGTCTTTCCAAGGGCGGCCTGTGTTCACAGGTTTGACTGTTTTTACCCTGTGTATTGAGAATATCCAAGCAGGCTTAGTTCACAAATTATGTCTGAGGTCAAGATTAAAGATATTAACGCCTTACCCATCTCTACACATGTACGGGAACCACAGCCAATGTTGCAACATTTTTCTTTTGTCTTGCAATCAGAGTCTTTGAAACATTTAAGTTTACACAATGGCGATCCTCGGGGTCTGGGACACTGCCCCTCCTTCTCTGAAATATGCAAATTAGATTCCATGTCAAAAGTGATTTTGAACTAAGTAATATTTATAATGAATAATTTATATGATAAAACAGCTGGTTCCATGTTTTGGTAATACATTACAGGTTAGCTGGTTCCAGGTTTGATAATACATTACAGGTTAGAGGTTTAGCTAGTTCCAGCTTTTGGTAATACATTATGGGTTAGCCATGTTTAATAATACATAATGGGTTAGCTGGTTCCAGGTTTGATAATACATTTGTATAACAGGAAAGAGGATCAAAATGAAATACATTAGTACGTAACTTAGTACAATATGCAGAACTCACCCATTGGACAACAATGTCCATTTTTGCATGCATGGTCAGCTGGACATCTATTAGCTGGACAAGTGACACCATCAAGTGGTTTTAAGTTCTCTCCACAAACTGATTCTTTCTCTGAAATAAAACAAATGTACTAAATACACTAAAATAACATAAATGTACTGAAATATCACAAATACGCTAAAATAGCATAGATACACTAAAATATCACAAATACACTAAAATAGCATAGATACACTAAAATAACACAAATACACTAAAATAGCATAGATACACTAAAATAACACAAATACACTAAAATAGCATAGATACACTAAAATAACACAAATACACTAAAATAGCATAGATACACTAAAGTAACACAAATACACTAAAATAGAATAGATACACTAAAATAACACAAATACACTAAAAGAACACAAATACACATACTTAAATACACTAAAATAAAATCAATACACGAACATAACATGAAATACACTAAAACAACACAAATAAACTAAAATAAATAATTGTAAACATACCTTTACATAAGTCGACATTTATGTTTGCCAATGCAGGGTAATTTTTTACCAATTGGTGAGCATGATGCTGAATAGTTTCAATTATTTCACTGACACATTTTCTATTTTTTATACTGTCGTCCCCTTCATTCGGGAAGATGGATTTGGCTAAACAGACAGCAAATTCCTGTAATTGCCTGGAAGAATCCACATTAGATATTTAAAATGACAAAATCTTACAATGGTGCTGTTCATTAAATCACAAAAATCAAATTACTAAAAAGTAATCATGAAAACTGAATATTAATAGACTTGCACTGCAACATGGAACAAGAACTAGTTTAATGATTGCATGGCAGATAAATGTAGTACTTTGGTCCAGTTCAAAATTCATGCATGCCAAGCAAGTGACGGCTAAGGAAAGCTGAACTATCACAAATATCTTGAAAGGACACAAATGTGTTTGAAATGTACAGTTTCTAAATAGACAACCATTTAACCAAGAGATGAACTTTGTTTATTTTGTTCATATCAAGTTTTACACCCCTTTTCAACAGTCAGAGTCATGTGAGGCAGACAGTTCACCTAACCATCGTTCCTGGGAAGAACCAGTACTAGACTTCATGCTCCATAAGCAACTGCCTACTTTCTCACATAAAGAGACATGATCGGTAGCAGGGCTCAAATCCACGACCCTTTATCAGTTAGACTTTACAGTGATTTGAAGTCATCAACTTTAACTTCTCGACCACAGAGGCAGGCCTTAGAGTTGAACTTTATTGCACCATTGTGTGAGGATTTACATAACTTTTTCAATGAATAATAAATTCTATGTAACTACTATCAACCCTATAAGATGTAGAGTCATCCTGGCTGGCAAATACATGTACATGTTCATCCAGAGATACAGTTAATATGAAAATGTAATTTTAAAATTCTGAAAAGTAAAGACCTATGACCAAAAAAGGTCAAGGGTCGTCAGAAAAAATAGGGCCAAGTTAATATCAACGCAGAATTTTTATTATTACTTTGTCTGTTTTAGAAGAAAAAGTTGAGCTATTGTGATCACTGCATTGTGCAAAAACTTTAATGTAGGCCATTACTCAGAAACTGTAAGAGGTACAAAGGTAGCAATATGAAACTTTATAGGTGGATAGATCTCACTGAGGTGGTGAACAGACGAGCATTAACACTACTTGCGGCACTCTTTGTTTTATGCCTCATTGTAAGTGACAAAGAAGTTCAATAAAGAAAGAGTAAAAGATTTGATAAAATCCTACATGCATGCTCTGTTAGAGGAGGACGATACAGACAGTTTATCTGCACATCTGAGTCCGTTAGTTTTTATTGTGTTTACAGCCGAACATTCCTTAACATCATCAGATACTGAAATAAAAAGAGTTTGTATGTTAGAGTTTTATGACCCTTTTCAACAGTCAGAGTCACATGATGTGGACAGTTTACCTAATCATCATTCCCAGGAAGAACCAGTACTAAACTCCCATCCTCCATAAGCAACTGCCTACTTTCTCACATAAAGAGACATGGTTGGTAGCTGGGCTCGAACCAATGACACTTAATCAGTGAGAGGTTACAGTGACCTTAACCACTTGACCATGGAGACAGGTCTTATGAAAAGAGTATTGACCAAATATAGAATATAAAATAGGCCCAGTGAAACAAAATATCTGTAAAACCTTTTATCAGAATAATCAATACTTAGAAAAAATGTCATTGTTTTGATTCATCATGTGCTATATATGCTGAAATAAATCATGTGACCCTGGCAAGGAGCAGAATATAATATCATGAGGTCATAATTATGTCTCTCCAACAATAGGTTCACCACACAAATAGTTTGAACTTAAAATCACTTACTTGATCAACAGATTAATTAATCAGTAAAATTAATGTAAATTCAATCAAACCATAATACAGTGCAACTTCTACCTTTATTGTACAAAAACATATATACAGTGCAACCTCACAAAAGCAACACCCTTTGGGAGTAACAAAATCATAATTTTGTTGACAGGTTGTTGCTCTAGAGAGATTAAATTGTTAGTTTAATTGTGCAGCCAGAAAAAGTCATGCTGTTGTTGAAGGGAGGATGTTGCTCAAGAGAGGGTCACTCTGGTGAGGTTGTACTGTAGTTGAAAGTGTGATTACTTACCTGGCCTTGATGGTGCATCTCTGAGAGGGTTCACTGTAAAAATACAATATAACTACAATTAGTCTCTTAGGCATAATGCTATAGATGTATATTAAAAAGCCAAATACATACTGAATTCAAAACTAATGAGCATACATGTATATAATTACCGATGCATCAGTAATTGTTACGTTAAGTATATAATGATCATGTAATTTTGCATAATTGGCCAAAATATCTACCTTTGCATTGAAGAGCTATTCGAGCATATTTCTGTAGATTTTCTTGTGTCGATTGTCCTTGACTGAACAGTCTAAAAATACTGCTTGCAGATTCTCTTAACAGTAAAGCCAGTCTCTTCAGACACACACTCTGATAACGCTCCCCAACGACGTTTGACACACACTCCATAGTGTTCCAGAAAGCACTGAAAGTTACCATAAAAATGTGTTTAATGTGTAGTTAATTAACAACAGCTAATCTAACAGCTAACCCCCTCCCCCCCCCAGGAAAAAACAAGGGTACATTGCTTTGCACATGTTGGTCAGTCAGTCTGTTTGTAACCAGATATTGCCTGACCAGAGCAAAGTGTCCCTGAGAATTTGAAGGTGGAGCCGAGAATGGATTCCATTACCTTTCATTTAGTAGTCTAAATAGATAGACTATAGTTTCTGATAGACCATCAATCATCCCTGACTATGGAAACTTAGATGAATAATCTAATATTTTTGGCTAATTCAAAAGTTACTGGAACGAATAACATTAATTTACAAATATCCACGTATTAGGTGCAGGAGAAAGCCCTGTCGGATAAACTTAATAATGATAATAATCTATCTCAAGTCAGTGTGTCACATGATTCAAAACACAAGTATGAATACAAATAATTTTAAGACATGATTACGATCAATTATTTCCAGGCTCTGTTATAGCCAAACTATAGATTTTTATACTTGTTCTCATATGAAAAATGTTTTAAATGCTATTTTGAGTATTAGATATTAATCCTTTAATTATGTTGTTTTCATTAAAGGTTGTAAAGCTCCGTGTAACGTCATAAGTGACGTCATAAACAAAAAGACATTTATATAAGTGTATGTTATGGCGTAAAAATAATACAGAGTTCAGTGAAAATGTCAATGAAAATAGCAGGATAAATCAAATATGATGGATGGTGTCGGAGATGGAGGTTTTAATGGTCGCCAAGATACGCTATCTCACTCACCTGGTAAACCTTCTTCAACTCCGGCACCAACCATGGATTCTCTGTACTCTTACCTGCAAAATTCGTCTTCATTTGTTGAACTTAGAACTCCTTCTCTGAATTCCTGACAATTTTGACTTAATATCTGTCTACCTATGATTGTGAGGTTTGCACACTGCCTCATATCTTCATAAAAAAGACAACAACATTATAATGAAATAATAAAACAACATCAGTAATGCACACTGCCTCATATCTTCATTAAAAATCAACATTATATGTAATAATATAACAACATGAATAATTAGCAGAGAGCATACAACAGAGAGATCATGATATATAAATTTACTACTCTGTTTATTGTGACTAAAGTGAACCTACGTTGTTAACAAGAAAACAAGAGTTATGATTTCTGAGCAAAATAAAAGTTATTTGACGAAAATATCTCAAGAAATAGCAAAGTTACGGTCAATTTAATCTGCTGTGAAACTTTTTCTTTAATACAAACTGAATTAAATATGGAAACAATGTGGTTGACAAAAATGGTCGGCCGTGTATGATCTTCAGAGTTTTTATATATTGGCACCCCTGTAATTGTTATTCTTTATTCCAGCCTCCACTTTCAGTATCAAGTATAAAGATATAGTCTTTAATATCACTAAAAAATGTTTCTCCATCTGCCAACTGTTAAATCTTTGGGTCACGAAACTGCTATAGCCATCATATTTCTATATGGTAATTTTATAAAGTGTTTATCTGTGTTATATCTATCAAGACAAAATTATGGCCCCTGATATTGCAGTTACAATGTACACCTAAACCTTGCCTTACAACAGTTACTGGCCCAAAATTATGACCCACACCACTAACACGGGCACTTTGTACCAGCAAATTTTTGCTTGATTTGTGACTATATGCATTATCCTCTATCTACTGGTCATGATAAACAATGCCATATCAAATCATATACATGTATCAAAATATTTTAAATTATAGAAATAGGAATAAATCATCAAATACATGCACACTAAAACCACTGAAAACTAGAATTCCCAGAAAACCAGACATTTTTTCAAGTTTCATTTGTATCAAAGTTTGGTGAAAACCGGAATTCTCTGAAAACTGGACTATAATCCAAGACAAGACGGGATCCGCTTTCCAGGGGTTTAAATACTGTATATTCCTATTTTGATTTTCACATGTATCAAGTTACCTGGAATACAAAGTGAACACTCCTGGTTACCCACACCACAACAGACTTGACTGTTTGGACAATCCTGGTTGGCTGGACATTGTTGTGGACAGAATTCTGTATCATCTTCATCATCAAAGTCTGGACATTGTGTATTCCAGGCTTCGTCTGGCTCCCCAGTTGGTCTACCACATGTACTGTCAAGTTTTATGTCTGAAATATGTTCATGATATCAATTGGACTGAAACTGCATGTCTCCGAGTTACTGCTAGGTCAAGAGTCACTCAGAGACGTGTGTTGTACACTTGTTTATGGGGGTTGTACAAGTTAGCATGCATGTATATTGTGTTTTACTTTACATACATGTACAGTCAAACCTGAGTTAGTGGCTACCTCTAGATAAAGGCCATCATGTGAATAAATGCCATTCTTTTAAAAACAGTCATTGATTATTAAGAACAAACTGACCTCAGAATACAGGCCACTTATCAATACAGGTCACATTTTCCAAAGGTTGACCTTTGTTCACAGGTTTGATTGTACATTGTATTGTGAGACTATTGCCGTTATAATGGTACAGTTTTAGATAACACAGTTCGCAGCAAAAAGTCACATTTAATGAACATGCCTTTTTAGCTGGCCTGTTTTCAAAGAAAAAGTCAAGCTATTTTGATCACTGTGTCATCTGTGTCTGTGCAAAAACTTCAATGTATACCACATAACTATAAGCAGCAGCAACATGAAACTTCATAGGTAGATAGATTTCACTGAGGCAGTGAACAGACAGGCATTGGCACTGCTCACTTGCGGCACTTGTCTTGAAAATGGTTTTGTCTTGCTTTAAATTGTCTGGTTTCAAAGATGAAAACAAAGGAAAGACTAAGAAAATAGGGTTGGCACCAGACTTCATTCTCATTCCATGTTCTTAGTAATCTCTATATTAAACATTTATCAAGCTTTTAACACATGCTTTTGTCTCAGTATGACCATTTATTCTATTTTATACACATGTAATACTATAAGTTCAATGAAGTACTATTAACTACATTGACATTGTTCAGCAATAAAGAAACCTTTCGCTGATAGAGAGTCACGTATTCGAGCCCCACAACTGACCATGTATCTTCATGTGAGAAAGTAGGAAGTTGCTTATGGAGGATGGGAATCTAGTACTGGTTCTTCCCAGGAAAGATGCTTAGGTGAACTGTCTGCCTCATATGAGTCTGACGGTTGAAAAGGGACGTAAAACTCAAACAAACAAACAAACAAACAAACTAATCAGTGACAAACAAAGCTAATTAATAAGATACTCACTTTCTGGTGAAACTGTGACAAAAGAAGGTATTGGTTCATTGTAGAGCATTTTAAGAGGGAATTTACCATCTAACTGCATTCCAATCAAACACCCTTCAAAACCTGTCTGAGTTTCTGAAATCACACAAAATATGCCGTTGACAGGTCTTTGTCCTTTTATATAGTAAGATTTTATTAATCTGTCAAAGCTTAATAACTACATGGTCGCTGAATGTGATTATTTCTAACTTCGTACCACACTCTATAGATTTTGTTTATTTTACCTTAGGAAATGGTCCATTCCATTACATTTACATTTGACAACAGGTGTAACGAAAAATATAACTTACGAAATAATCTGACCTCACAGAAGCTAGCACTGACCATGAAATTATGCAGCTTTGAGAGTTAAATAATATTGTACAATACTAAGATGCAACAACACACATTTTTCTTAATGCATTTGATATTCTCTATGTATAATTTAAATGTTGTCTCTGAGGGATTTATACAGCTGAACAACAAACATTGTATTACCTCCCCTTCTTATAAAGTATACATACTTTAACAATTATTGGAAACTCATTACTTGTTTAGCACATATGAGTTTTGATGTGAGTACTACCTTTATCTACATCCGCCATGTAATCGTTAAACTAGTTCCTGTTTCATGTTGCAGTATGTACATGTCTATGTAAGTTCAGTTTTAATGAGTACTCTTAGTACTTTGATTATAGTACATGTGCACTTTGAGTCATTGACAGAAACCAGAAACATTTAGCATTAATTAGAACAAGCACTTACCATTCTTGCCAATATAGAACTTGGTGGGTTTTGTAGTAAACATGGTGTCCCATAAATTGCCTACAGAATTATTAATCAGCGGGTTTTCATCAACCTAGGGAAGAATAATTTATGATTTTCATACTTGTTCCTTGTCTCACAAATTTTCAAAAATGATTATCTTTCAGTATAGTACCGTTCAAAGATCAAATAACATTAAGGAGGAACAGTGGTGTAAGGGTAGGTTGTCGGACTCCTAACCCTGGGGTTGCATGTTCGAATCCCATCAGTGGCGGAATTTGACCGGAACCTTCACAATCCCTTCTTTCGGTGCGAGTACTGGTCAGAATCCAGGAAGCAGTCATTGAGAGTAGTTAATATAAGTTATAAGAACTTTCTCTACAATTGATGTAAAACAAATAAGTTTAAACTAAAGATCAAATATGTGTCTGTCAAATGTTTGGCCTAGCTGAAACTCTGGTTGTGAAAGAATGGTACATCAGCCATCATGCTTTTTACCCTTTCAAGAACAATAAACAATACCGGTAATAAAAATAATTTTCTATCTTAGTACCTATACCCTATTTACAATGTCCATATAACCAGAAACAAGCAAATTGAATGCTTATGTGGCTTTAAAGGGGCATACCCTACAACTTGGTGCATTTAGAATCAAGGCAAAATGATGATAAATTAGTTCTAAGCTTGTAAAGAAAAAAGCCAACAAAGAAAGTTTCAGCCAAAAATTCATTCAATTAAAAATAAAATCATAAAAAATATGTATTTGTGACACATACATTTAGTCATGGAATTTTTTGGGTGGAAGTGATTTATTATTCATAGCTATGATTTTTGCAGTTAGTACCTAAACTAGTCATTTTATGACCCAAGTTCTTCTTGCAATTATCCATTATATATTGTTTTACATTATACATCTAACACATTTTTACACTTTCACAGAATGTTTGTCAGTTGTAGGGTATGCCCCTTAAGATTATATCATGCTTGAATAGAGGAAAGTTGAGACCAAACTTATACCTGAATGTGAACTTGATTATTTTCTCGTCTTATCACAAGCCTATGAGGTTCACCATCAGACAGATCTACATCCCAGTAGTTTGTGTTGAATTCATTTCTCTCAAATTCGGCGTTGATACTCAACTTGATTCCACCTTGAATTTGAAAAAAAGGCAAAGTTAATTTCAAAAATATGTATGTTCGAGTGTTTTTTAATCATTACATAAAAATATTACTGGAATCTGTATGGATCTCAAGTATAAATTTAAAACAAAACAAATGTAGATCAATTCTTGATGTTGAATTTCTGAACTTATGGAAATGTAAGACATTTCTTACAACAATAAATTATAAATGCTGGTATTTAAAGAAACAACTGACGAGTACAGACCATAATTATTCATATCTACTGAGACAAGACCATTGGTTCCATATGTTAACTGAGCGAGTGTTCCTTGTTTTTTCTTTGTGATAAAACCAACCACAAAGGATGTAAAATTTGCTTTAAAATCTTCTCCAATGTTGTATTTTATCATATAGTTAGCCTTCATCTTCACTCCAACCACTGATAAGGTAAAAACAACATAAACAATAGTATTGTATACAAACAACAGTAACTTAACAATCAATGTTGTCAATCATATTATATACAACTAATGCACTTATCAATGTTTCCCCCCGCAGAAGGGAGGGGTGTGTGATGGCCATGGATCATTACGTAGGGGAATTAGACATTTGTGGAATTTGGTTTTCAAATTTCCCTCCCATGTACAAATATTCCTGTCTAATTTCTTTGAGGTTTTGTTGTTTTGATGTCAAATATCCCTATAGTAGTTTTTCATTATAGTGCTTGAAATAACAATGTAAATATATGCGAATGTCTGATTCCCATCACCAGTCCATAAAATACAGGCAAAATCTATTCCCAGCTACATGTACATATATCTATTCCCAGCTACATGTACATATATCTATATCTATTCCCAGCTACATGTACATATATCTATATCTATTCCCAGCTACATGTACATATATCTATTCCCAGCTACATGTACATATATCTATATCTATTCCCAGCTACATGTACATATATCTATATCTATTCCCAGCTACATGTACATATATCTATATCTATTCCCAGCTACATGTACATATATCTATATCCATTCCCAGCTACATGTACATATATCTATATCTATTCCCAGCTACATGTACATATATCTATATCTATTCCCAGCTACATGTACATATATCTATATCTATTTCCAGCTACATGTACATATATCTATATCTATTTCCAGCTACATGTACATATATCTATATCTATTCCCAGCTACATGCACATATATCTATATCTATTCCCAGCTACATGTACATATATCTATATCTATTTCCAGCTACATGTACATATATCTATTCCCAGCTACATGTACATATATCTATTCCCAGCTACATGTACATATATCTATTCCCAGCTACATGTACATATATCTATATCCCTAACTCTTATTTTGAATAGTTTTTCCAGGTTCATAATGATTGATGCCCGGTGTTCAAGCACCTATACATGATGCCCGGTGTTCAAGCACCTATACATGATGCCCGGTGTTCAAGCACCTATACATGATGCCCGGTGTTCAAGCACCTATACATGATGCCCGGTGTTCAAGCACCTATACATGATGCCCGGTGTTCAAGCACCTATACATGATGCCCGGTGTTCAAGCACCTATACATGATGCCCGGTGTTCAAGCACCTATACACGGTTCAGCCATTTCCTTTGAATTCTTTATACAGTTAACACGGCTTAGAAGTTGGGATGGGGACACTGAAAAAGCATCCCTGAAATATCGGACGGTGGAGCTAAGATTCGATCTGCGACCTTCTGATTACATTGTAGAAGTCCAGCACATTACCACTAGACCACAGATCCAACCCTGTTGACTTTAGTCTATCAGTCTTATATATATAGCAGCTAGATGGCTTTGAAGTGTATTAAATCAATTAAAAAAATGTACAACTATTTTAAGTTATGCTGTTGTTGTGATTCTTGGCATAGAAAATCAAATCTAATCAAAAATAATTATGGAAGAATATATACTTTCGGAGCATGTTGGACCACTGTACGGGGTATTGTCACAATTACAGGTTATCTCATCACCTTCCTCTATACACACAGCATTGTTTAAACATCTATCACATGTGGGTCCTTTTTCTACAATATACAAGAAATTAACACATCATTAATGATAAATTATAAGTCAAGTCACATTGTACAAGTAATACTTTTTTATAAAATCAATCAAAACAAACACAAGACAAAATATTACATTTATGTTTTTGTGGACAATTTATAAATAATGGCCATCTTATACATGCACAGTTCCCTATTGGACTCTCATAAACCTTTAAGGACTGAGTAGTGTGAATGAAGAAATCCCTTAATTAACAAACACACCACCCCCACTTCTTTCCCAGCTATGGTTTAGAAAACATAATGAAAATATTATACACTACAACCTCTACAGAGTGGCCCTCTGTGGACCAACAACCTCCCTTTAACAAGAGTATGATTTTTTCCCAGCATTATGGTTTAAATAACAAATACAGTGCAAGCTGAGTGAGTTTGGACATTACCTCACTTCAGCTACAGCTTGATTTTTTCCCACCAATAATTTTGCTACTCCCAAAGGGTGTTGCTTTAGAGAGATTGCACTGTATCACTAAATTCTATTTATAGGTTAGTATTAATGAGTGTGAATTAAATTGCATTAAATGTTGTATTTATGTATTATCAATACTCCTATTAGAGTATTAAAATCTATTAACAATACTCATATAATGATTTATTGGCTTAATTATATGAGTACTGTAAATAAGTCAACAAATTGGTTAGGTGCAGAAAGATCTACACCTTTCACAAAGCGCTTTGATTATACAACCATTTTATTTTGCATCAGTAACAATCATAACTTTAATAATGACCTATTTGAACTTAAATTACTACATTGTTTTTGTCCAATGAAATACTCTACATGGGAAATCTTGTCACTGATTGGTCAATTTTAAAATTAGGAGGTTTTACCTAGATGGAAGTATTAAATAGTAATGTGTTTGATTTTATGTAACAATATGATTATGCTAGTTATAATGTATCAAGGTATAACATGTGTAACTGAGGCCAATATAATGTAAATTTCTGGTTTAAGTTGAGTTCCTGATTGTATTATGACACTTAAAATAATTTTAAGTAAAAGTTTTCTGTGTATGAAATGTGATTTATGTTAACAAAGTGACTATACATGTAGTTTTAAAAACACCATCATGGTTATCAATCAATGAGTGTGCTAACTTCCCACCTTCTTATGACAAGTTAACAAAGGTAACACCTGTCAGTACCTCGTAATGAATTTATGTAATATAAGTTAACTTACCATAACAAGCAACAGTGGTGTCAATCAGACTGGCATCAATAGTAATAAAATTTGATATAAGGTCAAAAATTTCATTCGGGTTACTTCTAATATAGTTTTTCATTATTTCCAAACATTCCTGTTGGTACATGTCACCTACAAGTCCACGAGCTGCACACAGCAAGCCGTCAGTAAAGGTTCTACAAATACAAACAAATATAAAATCTATACTGAAAACGTCTTCCTTCAATTGTCTTATTATATCTTACATACTGTACTGATTATAACATCTTCTTACATACTGTACTGATTATAACATCTTCTTACATATATACTGTACTGATTATAACATCTTCTTATATACTGTACTGATTATAACATCTTCTTACATACTGTACTGATTATAATATCGTCTTACATATATACTGTACTGATTATAACATCTTCTTACATACTGTACTGATTATAATATCGTCTTACATATATAATGTACTGATTTATAACATCTTCTTACATACTGTACTGATTATAACATCTCTTACATACTGTACTGATTATAATATCTTCTTATACACTTTACTGATTATAATATCTTCTTATATACTGTACTGATTATAATATCTTCTTACATACTGTACTGATTATAACATCTTCTTACATACTGTACTGATTATAACATCTTCTTACATACTGTACTGATTATAATATCTTCTTACATACTGTACTGATTACAACATCTCTTACGTACTTACTGTACTGATTATAACATCTTCTTACATACTGTACTGATTACAACATCTCTTACATATATACTGTACTGATTATAACATCTTCTTACATACTGTACTGATTACAACATCTTCTTACATACTGTACTGATTACAACATCTCTTACGTACTTACTGTACTGATTATAACATCTTCTTATATACTGTACTGATTACAACATCTCTTACGTACTTACTGTACTGATTATAACATCTTCTTATATACTGTACTGATTATAACATCTCTTACATATATACTGTACTGATTATAACATCTTCTTACATACTGTACTGATTACAACATCTCTTACATATATACTGTACTGGTTATAATATTGTCATGTACTGATTATAACATCGTTCAACTAAACTGATTATAACAAGTTTCACTGCATTTCAAAAGACGTCTCACTTACTTGCAATATTCACTGCCTCCAGGGCTTCCAACGGCTGTAGCAAAATTTGTCAAGCAAGTCGTGTTCGCCATTACTTTTTGAAAAATTTGAGTAGCATCGACACATTTTAACTTGTCTGAAGAATAAAACACAATCATTGCTATTGATAGTCAGACGCGTTTACTTAAATACATCACTGACTGTTTTAATTTAATACTACAACTATGGCACTTGTACATAAATCAGGGCTATAAAACGTACTGCAGTCAGTCACTCATAAGATGTAATACAAAATTTGACTAACAAATTAAAATTAAAATGCTATCTTTTACCAAGAAATCTTAGCCCATGAATGCGTATTATAATATAAAATAACATATTATAATATTTAGGGACTATGCAAAAGTGCAATCAAACAGACGAAAATACAGTACAACCTCAATGTCTTGACTACCTTGTTGACCGAACAAAATCTGTCTTAGTAAAGATATGGTCTTAAGTTTAACTTTAGATTTATGTGACCTCTCACTGACAGAAGGTCGTAGGTTCGAGCCCAGCTACCGACCATGTGTCTTTATATGAGAGAAATACTGGTTCTTCCTAGGAACGATGGTTAAGTGAACTGTCCACCTCATTTGACTCTGACTGTTGAAAAGGGGCGTAAAATGCAAATATCAAACAAAAATATAGAAACAATGTTTAAGTGGTGGTTGTAATGAATTAGTATCATTATCAATTAAGGTGGCCAGTTAATTAATGTTTTACTGTACATAAAACACATAAAATATCTTAACAAAGTATATATGGTACCTTCCTCTGATATCCTTCCTTCCCCTCTGTCTTCATCAGAATCTAATTTGTATAAAATATACATCATAAACATTTACAAAATTGCTTAGTTAATTACCACCTATATTTTCAGTATTATTTCTTATATATGGGAAAAATTTCTGGTTTAAGTTGAGTTCCTGATTGTATTATGACATTTAAAATAATTTTAAGTAAAATTTTTCTGTGTATGAAATGTGATTTATGTTAACAAAGTGACTATAGTTTTAAAAACACCATCATGGTTATGAATCAATGAGGGTGCTAACTTTCCAAAGGTAACACCAGTGTCAGTACCTCATAATGAATTTATGTAATATGATTTAACTTACCATAACAAGCAACAGTGGTGTCAATCAGACTGGCATCAATAGTAATAAAATTTGATATAAGGTCAAAAATTTCATTCGGGTTACTTCTAATATAGTTTTTCATTATTTCCAAACATTCCTGTTGGTACATGTCACCTACAAGTCCACGAGCTGCACACAGCAAGCCGTCAGTAAAGGTTCTACAAATACAAACAAATATAAAATCTATAGTGAAAACGTCTTCCTTCAATTGTCTTATTATATCTTACATACTGTACTGATTATAACATCTTCTTACATACTGTACTGATTATAACATCTTCTTACATATATACTTTACTGATTATAACATCTTCTTATATACTGTACTGATTATAACATCTTCTTACATACTGTACTGATTATAATATCGTCTTACATATATACTGTACTGATTGTAATATCTTCTTACATACTGTACTGATTATAACATCTTCTTACATACTGTACTGATTATAATATCTTCTTACATACTGTACTGATTATAATATCTTCTTACATACTGTACTGATTATAACATCTTCTTACATACTGTACTGATTATAATATCTTCTTACATACTGTACTGATTATAACATCTTCTTACATACTGTACTGATTATAACATCTTCTTACATACTGTACTGATTATAACATCTTCTTACATACTGTACTGATTATAACATCTTCTTACATACTGTACTGATTATAACATCTTCTTACATACTGTACTGATTATAACATCTTCTTACATACTGTACTGATTATAACATCTTCTTACATACTGTACTGATTATAATATCTTCTTACATACTGTACTGATTATAATATCTTCTTACATACTGTACTGATTATAACATCTTCTTACATACTGTACTGATTATAATATCTTCTTACATACTGTACTGATTATAACATCTTCTTACATACTGTACTGATTATAACATCTTCTTACATACTGTACTGATTATAACATCTTCTTACATACTGTACTGATTATAACATCTTCTTACATACTGTACTGATTATAACATCTTCTTACATACTGTACTGATTATAATATCTTCTTACATACTGTACTGATTATAACATCTTCTTACATACTGTACTGATTATAACATCTTCTTACATACATACTGTACTGATTATAACATCTTCTTATATACATACTGTACTGATTATAACATCTTCTTACATACATACTGTACTGATTATAACATCTTCTTACATACTGTACTGATTATAACATCTTCTTACATACTGTACTGATTATAATATCGTCTTACATACTGTACTGATTATAACATCTTCTTACATATATACTGTACTGATTATAACATCTTCTTACATATATACTGTACTGATTATAACATCTTCTTACATACTGTACTGATTATAATATCGTCTTACATACTGTACTGATTATAACATCTTCTTACATATATACTGTACTGATTATAACATCTTCTTACATACATACTGTACTGATTATAACATCTTCTTACATATATACTGTACTGATTATAACATCTTCTTACATACTGTACTGATTATAACATCTTCTTACATACATACTGTACTGATTATAACATCTTCTTATATACATACTGTACTGATTATAAAATCTTCTTACATACATACTGTACTGATTATAACATCTTCTTATATACATACTGTACTGATTATAACATCTTCTTACATACATACTGTACTGATTATAACATCTTCTTACATACTGTACTGATTATAACATCTTCTTACATACTGTACTGATTATAACATCTCTTACATACTGTACTGATTATAACATCTTCTTACATATATACTGTACTGATTATAACATCTTCTTACATACATACTGTACTGATTATAATATCTTCTTACATACTGTACTGATTATAACATCTTCTTACATACTGTACTGATTATAACATCTTCTTACATACTGTACTGATTATAATATCTTCTTATATATATACTGTACTGATTATAACATCTTCTTACATACATACTGTACTGATTATAACATCTTCTTACATACATACTGTACTGATTATAACATCTTCTTACATACATACTGTACTGATTATAATATCTTCTTACATATATACTGTACTGATTATAATATCTTCTCACATACTGTACTGATTATAACATCTTCTTACATACTGTACTGATTATAACATCTTCTTACATACATACTGTACTGATTATATATAACATCTTCTTACATACATACTGTACTGATTATAACATCTTCTTACATATATACTGTACTGATTATAACATCTTCTTACATACTGTACTGATTATAACATCTTCTTACATACATACTGTACTGATTATAACATCTTCTTATATACATACTGTACTGATTATAACATCTTCTTACATACATACTGTACTGATTATAACATCTTCTTATATACATACTGTACTGATTATAACATCTTCTTACATACTGTACTGATTATAACATCTCTTACATACTGTACTGATTATAACATCTTCTTACATATATACTGTACTGATTATAACATCTTCTTACATACATACTGTACTGATTATAATATCTTCTTACATACTGTACTGATTATAACATCTTCTTACATACTGTACTGATTATAACATCTTCTTACATACTGTACTGATTATAATATCGTCTTACATACTGTACTGATTATAACATCTTCTTACATATATACTGTACTGATTATAACATCTTCTTACATATATACTGTACTGATTATGATATCTTCGTACCTTACATACTGTACTTATAATAACATCTCTTACATACTGTACTGATTATAACATCTTATTACATATATACTGTACTGATTATAACATCTTCTTACATACATACTGTACTGATTATAACATCTTCTTACATATATACTGTACTGATTATAACATCTTCTTACATACTGTACTGATTATAACATCTTCTTACATACTGTACTGATTATAACATCTTCTTATATACATACTGTACTGATTATAACATCTTCTTACATACATACTGTACTGATTATAACATCTTCTTACATATATACTGTACTGATTATGATATCTTCGTACCTTACATACTGTACTGATAATAACATCTCTTACATACTGTACTGATTATAACATCTTATTACATATATACTGTACTGATTATAACATCTTCTTACATACATACTGTACTGATTATAACATCTTCTTACATATATACTGTACTGATTATAACATCTTCTTACATACTGTACTGATTATAACATCTTCTTACATACATACTGTACTGATTATAACATCTTCTTATATACATACTGTACTGATTATAACATCTTCTTACATACATACTGTACTGATTATAACATCTTCTTACATACTGTACTGATTATAACATCTTCTTACATATATACTGTACTGATTATAACATCTTCTTACATACATACTGTACTGATTATAACATCTTCTTACATACATACTGTATTGATTATAACATCTTCTTACAAACTGTACTGATTATAACATCTTCTTACATACTGTACTGATTATAACATCTCTTACATACTGTACTGATTATAACATCTTCTTACATACTGTACTGATTATAACATCTTCTTACATATATACTGTACTGATTATAACATCTTCTTACATACATACTGTACTGATTATAACATCTTCTTACATACATACTGTATTGATTATAACATCTTCTTACAAACTGTACTGATTATAACATCTTCTTACATACTGTACTGATTATAACATCTCTTACATACTGTACTAATTATAACATCTTCTTACATACTGTACTGATTATAACATCTTCTTACATACTGTACTGATTATAACATCTTCTTACATACATACTGTACTGATTATAACATCTTCTTACATACTGTACTGATTATAACATCTTCCTACATACTGTACTGATTATAACATCTTCTTACATACTGTACTGATTATAACATATTCTTACATACTGTACTGATTATAACATCTTCTTACATACTGTACTGATTATAACATCTTCTTACATACTGTACTGATTATAACATCTTCTTACATACTGTACTGATTATAACATCTCTTACATACTGTACTGATTATAACATCTTCTTACATACTGTACTGATTATAACATCTTCTTACATACTGTACTGATTATAACATCTTCTTACATACTGTACTGATTATAACATCTTCTTACATATATACTGTTCTGGTTATAACATCTTCTTACATACTGTACTGATTATAACATCTTCTTACATACTGTACTGATTATAACATCTTCTTACATACTGTACTGATTATAACATCTTCTTACATACTGTACTGATTATAACATCTCTTACATACTGTACTGATTATAACATCTTCTTACATACTGTACTGATTATAACATCTTCTTACATACTGTACTGATTATAACATCTCTTACATACTGTACTGATTATAACATCTTCTTACATACTGTACTGATTATAACATCTCTTACATATATATTGTACTGGTTATAACATCTTCTTACATATATACTGTTCTGGTTATAACATCTTCTTACATACTGTACTGATTATAACATCTTCTTACATACTGTACTGGTTACAACATCTCTTACATATATATTGTACTGGTTATAATATTGTCATGTACTGATTAAAACATCGTTCAACTTAACTGATTATAACAAGTTTCACTGCATTTCAAAAGACGTCTCACTTACTTGCAATATTCACTGCCTCCAGGGCTTCCAACGGCTGTAGCAAAATTTGTCAAGCAAGTTGTGTTCGCCATTACTTTTTGAAAAATTTGAGTAGCATCGACACATTTTAACTTGTCTGAAGAATAAAACACAATCATTGCTATTGATAGTCAGACGCGTTTACTTTAATACATCACTGACTGTTTTAATTTAATACTACAACAATGGCACTTGTACATAAATCAGGGCTATAAAACGTACTGCAGTCAGTTACTCATAAGATGTAATACAAAATTTGACTAACAAATTAAAATTAAAATGCTATCTTTTACCAAGAAATCTTAGCCCATGAATGCGTATTATAATATAAAATAACATATTATAATATTTAGGGACTATGCAAAAGTGCAATCTTCAAACAGACGAAAATACAGTACAACCTCAATGTCTTGACTACCTTGTTGACCGAACAAAATCTGTCTTAGTACAGATATGGTCTTAAGTTTAAATTTAGATTTATGTGACCTCTCACTGACAGAAGGTCGTAGGTTCGAGCCCAGCTACCGACCATGTGTCTTTATATGAGAGAAAATACTGGTTCTTCCTAGGAACGATGGTTAAGTGAACTGTCCACCTCATTTGACTCTGACTGTTGAAAAGGGGCGTAATATGCAAATATCAAACAAAAATATAGAAACAATGTTTAAGTGGTGGTTGTAATGAATTAGTATCATTATCAATTAAGGTGGCCAGTTAATTAATGTTTTACTGTACATAAAACAAATAAAATATCTTAACAAAGTATATATGGTACCTTCCTCTGATATCCTTCCTTCCCCTCTGTCTTCATCAGAATCTAATTTGTATAAAATATACATAATAAACATTTACAAAATTGCTAAGTTAATTACCACCTATATTTTCAGTATTATTTCTTATATATGGGAAAATTCATTTGGTTCCTTTCTTTCAAAGACACCCAAATAAAGACAGAAACCAGTCATGAATTTGAAAAAGAACAACATTTAATCAAATCAAATCAAATCAAATCAAATCCACGAACATTAATTAAATATCAACAAGTCACATGATTACAAATAGGAAATACTTTAAAACTGTAAGCAGTATGATCAGCATTAGATAACTTCAATTTTTATATGATCTATAAATAAACACATTTTGACTGGATATAAAAGCCTGTTCCATAGTATAATATACGTCTCTGCACGTACAGATCAGCAAAAGCGAGACTTATATACATACGTATGTATATTAGTTCTTGGCAAAGGCTTACACAACATCAAATATTCAAATTATTTATAACCAATTAAATATAATCACCAACTTGTAGAACATTCAAAACCAGTATAACAAAAACGATCATTAAATAAAATCCCACCACTAACTAAGCTTCTAAAGGCCTATGTTGCTTACCCTGGCATAACACTGCTGGAAGTAGTAGCAAGCAGACCACGGTCGTTAATCGCCACATTCTTATCAATGACAGGCGAAAATTCTCCAACTATCTGAAATGGAATGAAACACGTCCATAATGAAATAAGTAAGGCTGTTGTTGATTTTATGAGAGATATGTTGGCATGTTCGTACAAATGTGCTATTTGACAGATGGTATGTCATCTATACAGATGTCAGTGAAGTAACCCACCGATTTTCATGGTAAACAAACATTTAAGCAATCTATAATTCTATCAGTAATACAAAGATGCAAGTAAATTTCTTTCAACATGTTTCTAATCTTAGGCCTATAAATACAGAACAACCTTTCCAGAGCGGACCTCTCTTGAGCAACAACCTCCCTTCAACAATAGCATGATCTTTTATCATTGTATGAATAAGCTATTAATTCAATCTCTCTAGAGCAACAATCTCTAAACAACAACAACAACATAATTTTGCTACTCATGTAGATTGTTGCTTTAGTGAGGTTGTGCTGTAATTCTTACTAACACTATTCCCTCTGTAATTTAGAAATACGGTAGAACACAGTTATTTACTGGAGACACGTATAATCAAAGCACTGTGTTTGGTCCTTCACTTAATCCGAATTCACTGTAAGCGTGTATAGTGTACGTCTTTATAAGATCACAACTTGTCTGAATACACCCCTCGTTATATAAGTATGTGAGTCATAAAGTATCAGATATAACTTGAAGAATCGTTTCTACCAATTTAACAAAGAATATGTTTTTTTAAAGTCACGATTATGCTATATATCGCATTTCAGTCATTAAACAAGCTACATGTATGCACATACGTTTAAAGCGTCCTTCAAACTAACCCTGTCAATATATAGCGAAGAGAAACTTCATGTGTGAGCGAACACAACATGATAAAGTTACTTAAATTTGTATTCAGCAGCTGGAGTCTTTCCTTTCGTTGACAAATAAAGTATGGTACGTCGATCAGTATATCTTTAAGGATTACATACCTTAAAGTACAAGCATTCATTTCTTACCATTAAACTCTGGTTTATTTTCATTGAATATGTAGAATGAATCATTTATATATCATTCATCGTGAGTTTTGTCTGAATTGTGTAATTTTGGAATTTATAAACACCAAGTTAAAAATGCTGTCATAGAAAAGGGAGAATACTAATTATTGATATTACCTCCCTTTATCATATAAAGACCCTGGTTCAACATTTCAAAATAGTTATTAGTTTATCAGTTATGCTTAAACTATAAATGTCACAACTTATAATAAGCAGGTGCCTTTAACTGTTGTTCATGGTCATTTAAAGTTTGTATAAGGGGTCCATATTGCCCGTATGGTTATAGTTCGCTCCAACCAGATGTATGACTGCTCACCGAAAGGAGGTACTTGGGCACGGTACTCAATTAATGCTTCTCCCGCTAACACCTCTGATCCACAACTTCAGACGGAAAAAAGCCAGTTTAACTTGCGCCATAAGGTGCATGTGGAAGATAGCACACGTACTAAGCTAAGTCATCAATGAGGACTGGTTACAAGATCTACGTAAATATTTTCAATAGACTCAATTTTGATCTAGTCTAAAATCCGACGACTCGCGCATATATTTCATATTTACTAATCTTTCTACTTTCAAGTAGGCTGTTCAAAAGATCTAAAATAAACGAAACATGCAGTGCACAATATCAAAATACTCATGCATCGACAATTATCTAAGCTTTGTAAACACTTCAGCTTAAATTTTATTTCAAAATTCCCAGTGCCAAATCTAATGACGAACATTAAGAAAAAATTCAAATGTGCACAATCAAAAAATATTTATTCATTTACGCTTGAAAGGAAGTTAAAAGATGATAAAAAATTAAAGAAATGAAATACGATTTTCAATATTAAACATTGCATAAGTTTATAGTTGTGTTCAGTTTTCCTCTCAAAAGCATGCATTGAGATAGTTTTCAATAAAATGTAATAATGTATGTATCTACTTCCACTTAATAAACGAACATGAGTTGACACAATCGTAAATACTCGTGTATTTCCGTAATTGAGAAATACGCCTGGTTATGTGGTTTCCTTTCAACACTAGGTACTCGTTTTCTCAGAATGGCACTCTTCCAAGCGTATTTTATCGTTTGCGATTTTCAAAATTGGCATCAGAGAAACTGGTTGTTTCCATAGTTGGAATCCCAGGGTCAGCCATGATGGAAAATAGCCCGTGAAAAACAACAACAATGACGGCCTGCATATACATAGTTCCCACATCTGCAATATTTACCCCCCTTGGCGGCCATCTTGCTTGGCAAATTTCTTATGCGCTCAATAGAAAAAATCAGAAAGATTATGAAAGATAACTTAATTATGACGTTATTAAAGCTATAAGCACATTAGGTTTAAGAAAATGTAGTTGTCACATATGAAAATCCTTAATTTAGAAATAGAACAAAAATATAAATATCTTCTATCAATGCTTGTTGAATTTGCCAACTAAGATGGTCGCCAGGGGAGGTAAATATTGTAGATGTGGGAACTATGTCCGAGGCACTTTCTTTGACAAACGCTGAGGAGTTCCGCTTGGAGTTGACAATGTAAATTAAAAATTCTCTCACGAAAAATCCTTTTTAGGGTTAATCCTGTTTTTTTCTTTCATCAATCTAGGGTGTTCATTGTTTTAACTAATGCTACCGACTATTTAACGTATTTCTTGGGAAGCAAGTAATATTCTAACAACGTCGATCGTATGGGGATCATATTGGAGAGGCAATTAAATGTCATTTGGGTGAAAACTGTTGTGTAATAATTCGCGAGCCGTGGTCTTGATCCAGTGGTTAGTGAGTTGGATCCGGTGCTCCGGGTTATATTCCCGGTCGCGGCAGGTCATATCGGTCTTCCATGAAACTTTTATAACAGAGTCGATTTATATGTGGAAAAGTTGTCGGTTCCTTGTGGATGAGGAATTAGTTATTACTTGTATATACGAGTATAATCTGATGTTCACTGATGGGTATACATCTTTTCGTATTTATTCCATGGATGGTTAATGATATAATCATTCATGAATATGATGCGTGTGACTAACACAAGTAATGTATAAACTTTTATATCTTTTCAGAGTGGGTATGAAGCGGAAATTAAACGTGTAAGTTTACATGATGTGTCGTGATTTTTTCACAAAGGTTGTTCTAAATTTAATCTGAAATAACTTGAACTTGTTTTCAAATTGATCAGGTAAGCAATTAAATTGTTAGTTCAATGCACGCCTTATTAATATACTTCGTGATTTACCTGCATATAAAGGCGTTCGAATAATGTGTCACTTTAAGTGGAATTCCTCCATGATTCTTCCTGCAGAAATTATAGCTTTCATATTATCCTTGGAACTCTATCTAATAGGTATTCATAAATCATGAACTATATAATGAACTATTCATGATTTCACGAATTCCTTTCAAAGAAGTTTAAATCATAATAGACTGGAGCGAGTAACTTATATGTATTTTATGTCGATACCTGTTTACAGATAAAAGTGTTAAACTATGTTTGTATTGATTTCACAAAATGGACTGTTTTATTTATTTATAAAAATCATCGGTTTGCAGCAAAGAGCATTTATTTGAGTAATTAATTTCTTTAATAATATCATTCTTAATGTTTTGCATTTATTATAAACATACTTCTTGATTAAAAAAAGATCATTTATATCATTGATTAAACATTGAATCAATTTAAGTATCTATACAGTAGCTATATATATTAGCCATATATAGTAACTGATTATGTAATTACAAGCTAGTCTACCAATGACACTGTCTGTTTTATTCCCCCCCCCCCTATACTGTGGAATATACAGGACTGCTGGGTCTTAGCCACATGCCTCGCATTCCTGGTTCAATGTCTTTATGACGGGTAAGAATTACAGTGTCTTAATCTGCATTAAATCATTCCTGTGACGTCATCTTTTTGTTCTCACTGTCCAATATTTTTACGCGCTTCAAACACTCCAATATTTTACATAATGGACAGTTTTCGGCTTATATCTATCACTTAAAGTATAGCCTGGATTGGTAAACGAACTGTTGTTTTATAAAAGCAAAGGCAAAGGAATTATAAGGTTACAATGGCATACATGTATACAACCAAGCAAGACTTCAATAATAACAAGAAACGGATAAATGAATGTAAAAAAATAGACCCAGGTCCCGGTTTCACCATGAAATCTAAAGTTGAGTTACTTACTACCGTATGGAAACAAAGGGTTAGATAATTTTACTTTCTTTATCGAATTAGCATGGGAAGACATTTTACTCATGTGTTAATTTTCTATTTGAACATAAAATCTCGGGTCATGTTTTTGAAATTGAACTAGGGGTCAGTGACGCTGAAAGTGTACGCAATGGTGACAAAGTTAACAATTTTAAACATTGGCACACTATTCTAAGCCATTATATCACATCGCTCCGGTTTGCTAATTTTTCGATGCTATCCGTTTGAATAGGACCTACGGCGGGCGGCCTCCACAATGGTGTCCGCTCTTTAAATTCGGATCCTCACCAAACATGATGGGAGTGTTTATGGCCATGAGATATCGGTCTAGTTCGATAACCAGCCTAATCGGCCCAGGCACTTCTGAGTTATGGCCCTTGACGCGTGAAAAATAAATTTTGACGGGCGTGTTTTGTGATCTGGCATTCTTGTATAAGCCCCCCCACCCCAAAAAGAAAACAATAACAACGTATAACGACCTATGTTTAATATCAGCCACGACAAAGGACGGAAAATACGGTGAACTTGTTTGTCAAATACAATCATAAAGAATAATAGAATAACAATACAATGAACATCAATTGTTTATTTTGTTTCTTCTTAAAAAGTACAATGTTCAATGAACCTTTGATATAATGATTTAAGACAGTAGTCAGTGAATGAATGTAGCCCAATTAAGGTTTTGTAAATGAGTATCAGGTGAATGTATGTAATAATGTAAACGGAGGTATTTCGCCATAGGATAAATTGTCATTTCATTGCCAATGAATCATAATTAATTAATTAATTAATTAATTAATCAACGCCTTTAAATTGACCGCAACCAGGATACACATGTTGGATAAACAGTTTTAAATTATTTTCTTTTTAACAATTTCTGTATATAGAAATACAATGTATATATGTTACATACAAGTACTGAACAAAAACGGAGCCGGATAAAAAACAAGTTCTGTTTCAGAACACATTTAATAATCCATGACCAAAGAATTAAGTCGGGTAAGAATCCATAGAGTCGACAAAGAAGTGAGACTTTAGTGTATTCTCAGTCAATTAGATGTCAATCTGAGGCTTTAGTTTTGCACCGACTGTGGTCCAGTGGTTTGTGAACTTGACTTGTAACCCGGCTGTACAGGTTTGAGTACCGGTCGCGGCAGATTACACACATTTTCGAAAATTTGGCAAAAATGTCGACTTTCCTTCACATGTGGAGATGTTGCCAGTTCCTTGTAGAAGGATAAGTTAGTACTGGCTCGAATATCTAACTCTGTCATGGTCGCCATGATATCCAGTCAGGTTCGAAATTGGCATGGATAAAATCAGTAAAGAAGTTTTTTTAATTAAAATTTCAACATCTAAATGTTTGATATTTACATACATGCAATGGCTTCAGAAAAAATAAATCCGCATTTACATTCTATGATTGAAGGATGAATTGATCCGTATAAAATCAAGTCGTTTACATGTTAATGGCCAATTTAGGATAATGTAGAGAATCACTCTCAAATCAATCTTTAAAGCAAATCATTTAATTAGTAATTTACGATCAAAACTGTTATTGTCACATAACATGCACGACATAATTTCTCGGATTTCAATTTTTTAGAGCCACTTAACCAAGGACTTATATACATACATGTGTATGTATATAAGTCCTTGACTTAACCGATCGAGCTGTAACGAACCAGCAAAAGAAGTATAATTTTAGTGGTGTTACATCGTTGTTATTACATTCTCTTATAGTAGATTAGACTCTTTAGATCGTAATTTGCCTCGAAGCTTGTATCAAGATTATTTTGTCACCGGTTTAAAAATTGGTTACATCATATCTTGTCTGCATCTTATTTTGCCTTAAGCTTATAAGTCGCTGGCCATTTTTAAAGCAGTTTTTTTCGTTACTTTCATTATTCTAGAAATCCGATTTATTCGTAAGCGAGTGAATTAATGGAATTTAAATTAATACAATGTATACTTTGATTTTATGTAATCTAAAATATATTTAAAACAAGAACATTGATAATGATCCCATCGAACAAACTGCATTTCTTGGGATAGTTAGAAACGCACGTTTCCATAAACAATTTTATACTAATTTTCAGACTAATTCAGGTTAGAAATCGTCAAGCTTTGAACATTATGTTCAAGGATTGCTAGAATCGAATAACGGTGTTAAATAATGATACACTAATTCGGCCCGGGGCCTCACCGTGAAATATATTTAAGTATCTGTTCAATTAGAAAATTCATGGAACATTGAATATCTTAAACTGGTTCCCGTTGGTGCTGTATGTTTTATGCACTGCAGCGAGAACCAGTTCAATAACATCTGAGCTGAGCTGATTGTTTTACATAAAATAGACTCTACTACATCAATTAATTCATTGTATAACATGAATAGAACACATTAATGATTAGTCGATAAAGGTATCTGACTACACTGTTTGTATATTTTGAATTCAGGTCCTGATATTATTGTTTTGATTATATTTTATATAGAATTGAATGCTGCTTACAAACTATAAGGCGTTTGTTGAAATAGGGGCCACTAACAGTCTACTATTTGGTTAAATCTTTAGCAACATGGTTGAGTGTCCATCCATAGCGCTAAGGGACCCAAGTCCCATGAATCCACTAGTTGCGCCAGAGACACAGATCTACGTCTCTGGTTGCAACCAAGATTTTCTGCCGTACATTTAATTACTTATTAATTGTATTGTGCTACAAACAGAGTCAACGTACACAATCAAATATTAACATGACACACTTACAGGGGTGAGTGCGAGAAGGGTCTATATACATTTAGACGATGAAGGAGATAGATATATTTTGGCACCGACCACTTCACTTTTCTTCTGTTGTGTGTTACGTGAAGACTAAAGTTTAACGCCGAATTCAGGTATACAATCCAGCCTAATATATGGTATACTTGTCATTTTGTCAATTCTTAAACTGACCTCAGAAACAAATAACAAAGATAGACATCTTAAAATTTGTCTCAAGCCAAAACAATCTCAAATATCTGTTTACTGAAACGAAACAGCCGCTATTTGTAAACAAACTAAGAAGTTTTAAAATACATGTATAATTATATACCTACAAGCGTAATCAAAATAGCTTACCGTTCCTTGCACCGCTCATAAAATCAACAACACTTTTCTTGCATTTGATTAAAGCTTATTTATAGCCAGCAGAAGAAATAAATAAAATATTCTTCTTCTATTGATCAACGTTACAAAGGATATGTTTATTAACAATGGCACAGAAAATCGACTTACCTGCTTCAACAATCAATAGCCAGATACAATGTATGTTATTTCCAAGTTTACGAAACGCAATTAGCCAAAACGTGAATCCATCAGAAAATGTTTAAGAATCGAAAATATGACGTTACAAACACTGAACTGTCTAATGATCCAGTTTGTATAAATCTGACCCAACTGTATAAGTGGGACACTTTATGCGTACAGAATACATAATATGTACGTTTAAGAAACAAGTGTTCCACTCCAATGCTTCCGATCAAAAAACAGTGAAAAGAAGTCTAGTCATGGTTGAACACATTTTGTCAATCGTGAAAATATAACTTAAGGGATATTTTGGATCTAAAATTACGTGAAACTATGACAAAATAGACCTAAAGCATTGAACAAATAAGGGTAATTTTAAAGTTAACATATTATACTTATTTTTTGTTTGTTTGTTTTGAATTCAACTCAATTTAAAACACAAATTAATACTGTTTGCAATATCGCTGGGTTAAATAATTCAATGATACTTCTTCTCTAGAGTTTACCGTTGCACCAACAGCCGGGGACCATTGTAAGGGAAGATCCCAGACCGGCATACATCTAAGTAGAATCACCGATTCTCTGTAAGCTACGCTAGCTGTACAACTTCCTGACATGTGAAAAATACTTAATACTAAGTCTTGTGTTTATGCTCAACACGTAAAAATATCAAAAAAGAAACTTATATAGTCAATGTGTAACTTTATATTTATTGCACAAAATCTGAAGTTACCTATAATACATGTACAACATAATTATTTAACCCTGTGTAACAATGACATAGTCATATTTCAATGTGTTTCAGTGGTTTAGGCAGGGTGCAGGGGTGCAGGGGGCAGGGTGCGGCAAATTTAGCCATCCAAAAAGATGTCGTCTTGTATTTTGTTTGTTTGTTTGAGTATTACGCCACTTTTTTAACAGCCAGAGTCATATTAGGCGGGCAGTTCACCTAACCATCATTCCTAAGAAGAACCCGAGTACTAGACTCCCATCCTCCGTACGCAACTGCCTACTTTCTGACATAATGGCGTCTTTTTGTGGACGAAAAATATCAATGGGAGCACAAACCAAATATACGTACAGTTTATCCTTCAAACCTCCAAATGTTTGTGTAATTAATGTAAAATGAATGTTAAAGTTTGTTGACAGTTGAGTGACCTTAAAATATTGCACAATGAAGTGTTTCTCTAATTGAAATAGTTTTGTCCATGGTCGGGAAGAGCCCATGCTGAGTCATGAGAATGCTGCTATTGTACAAATATCATTGTATCATATACATACACATGTTTAGTGCTATAGGGATTTAAATAATCAGTATTTATAGAACTTGATCGTGTCGACGGAACAATGGAAGAAAATGTCTGACTGAAAAGGAAGATTTGGATGTTTTTAACATATATGTACTAAAAATCTATACTTGAATAAAGTCGTGATAAATAGGACAAGGTTGTGTTATTGACACCAAAGACGCAATTATTTGTAATTCAAAATCTATATAATGTACGTCCTTCTCTGCACGATCATTGAATGCTCTGGTTATTTATCGTGATTTTAAAGTTACTATAAATAGATCACACTGTCACGAAGTATAGTTTTAAACGGGTAGATATATTTAAGTACAAACGTTTCGTGTTTCGTACCAGGGACATAAAAACTTCAAGGTGTAACCAGTTTTAATATGAACAAACCTGTACAATACGTACACATGTGTATACAATGTAGTCATGACAGGTCTTTGATACGAACATGCTGATTCAATATGTGCTTTAACACAAAAAAGCAATATCCATAAATCCCTTTAAAGGGGCATACCCTACAACTGACAAACATTCTGTGAAAGTGTAAAAATGTGCTAGATGTATATGTAAAACAATATATAATGGATAATTGCAGGAAGAACATGGATCATAAAATGACTAGTTTAGGTACTAGCCACAAAAAACATAGCTATCAATAATAAATCACTTCCACCCAGAAATTTCCATGACTAAATGATGTGTCACAAATACATATTTTTTATGATTTTATTTTTAATTGGATGAATTTTTGGCTGAAACTTTCTTCGTCGGTTTTTTTTTCTTTACAAGCTTCTAATTTATCATCATTTTGCTTTAATTCTAAATGCACCAAGTTGTAGGGTATGCCCCTTTAAATGGTACATCAGGAAGGACCCAGTGGTATATAATATGAATAAATTCAGGGAGGCTTGCAACACATTTTGTATATAGCCTTGCGACATCTATATATATACATTGGCATACTGTATACGGCCCTCTCTTGAGCAACAGCCGCCCTTCAACAACAGCATATTTTCCCCACCGCGACCTCTTACAAGTTTGCAAATCAGATACTCTACACCTGAGCTAATCGGGCTGTTTGATATCATAGCTAAATCAGTTAAACAAGTAGTATATAGACTACACTGGTACAAAAATATTCTTGACTTAGCTAGAAATGATTTCGAGTTTTTGTGTGTGTACAGTTTTCTTCTGTGACTGGTATACATTCTACTTCTTGGTTGTCAATTCCATTGATATTATGAAACATATTTCAGACATTCAGACACCTTGACAGTACATGTGGTGACTAGACCAAGCCTGGAATACACAATGTCCAGACTTTGATGATGAAGATGACAAAGAATTCTGTGCACAATAATGTCCAGACAACGGGGAATGTCCAAACAGTCAAGTCTGTTGTGATGTGGGTAACTTGACTGAAACCCTATATGGTTGTAATGCCGATGCTATTGCTGGATAAAGAGGCTAAAAATACCTCTTAAATCCTTAATAGTGTTGGTTTCCGGCCACGGAATCCCAATTGGTAAGTAGGCCTTATTGATAACATTGCATGTTTTATTCTTCTATTAAAATAAGAACCTAGCATAAAGAACGAAAAGAAAATGGTCAAAATCATTAAAAACATGTTAAGAATGCGTCAGTCGCTAAACTACAATTTAACCGTCTGTCAATGCATGCATGATTACCTAATTTGACAAAAATTCCGATCCGAAACTTTTCACATTTGAATTATCACAAAACTGTTCTTAACCTTCTGTTCTGCAGTGTCTAAATTATATAGCGCCCTGTCAGTAAAGGTAAACAACCGCGTTAATAAATAGAAAAGTTTTTATATGTGTTACTTCCCTTTTTCATAATGATAGCAGTATGAGTAAACTCTCTGACTGTACAGAGGTGCACTGGAACATTGAATTACAGCAGGAGCCGCCCTTTGTATCAAAATAATTTAATTCATCCGACCCTCAATAAAAACACACATTTCAAATTTTACTGAACTTCACGTTTTAAGATATGAAATGTAATGTGAAACGTAAACATCGTATTGGACGTGTGCAAAACTTATTTGACGTGGGAAACTTTTGAATTGTGTACGTTTCTCTCGTCAAATTTCTGTTTAAATTTTGCATGCGTGCAGTTACAAACATAAAATAAACGTGTTCTAAACGGTAATGGTGAATTGAGAAAACATCGCCGGACACGTATTGTTTTCACGTTTCTAATCATGAGGAACCGTCATGGTTTTGAAAATGGGTGAAATAGGACAGGGACATTTACGAGATTTGGTACAAACACGGTAAGACGAGAGCGAACAGCGACTTGAATATCGAAACAGCTATTTCGGCACTTCTTTGTCGCGCAATTTTGCCTGTTATTTTGTCGTCTTGAGCTGCCCGGTCTCCACCCACCGAGATCAATGCTTGCAGTAAGTAAAGCCTTGTAGATTTTTTCTAATTTGCTTTTTGTATCCCTTTGCACTCTTGCTGACATTAACCGAACAATGAATCCGTTTTTTTCCAAAATGTACTTCTAATGTCACTTTCAACAAATAATTAGTTGTAATGTAATGATTCTAATTTAAGCGATAGTGGGCAAGAATGACCGTACACATCACATTATTAACATTAATTTGTAAATAAAAAAGATCAGTGATATATATATATCTTACAGACAATTTAATGAACTAAGCAAAACTATAACTGAACTTGTTAAATATATATACAATATATATGCATTTGATTTTTTTTTTCAATATCAAATCATGAGATAACGTCCCACCCCGCCTACAAATAAACATCAGACAACAATATCCAGACATCAGCATTTCGATCACCTGAAATCCTTAAATATTTTATCAAATGGATCTGTATTATCAATGTAACTAACCCTTAAATATACCCATTAATATATATCATTTTATTTTTGGAAATACCTTAAACTGAGTAATTTCAGCAAAATATACTCACGTATCTATATATATAGGGTCGTTATATATAATGCCTCGAGCTCCAATGTCCTAAAGGTGGCCCTTTTAACTACATCTATATCCCCACTATGCATGTCTGCGATAAAATGACCCCTAGACGTGTCCTTATAATGTATGATCCATGCTTTTGACAGCCCACGTCGATGGAACTCGAAATAATATCCGTATACGAATTAAACGGATTCCGTATAATGTCTACGTTACGGTATGGATTAGATTTTATCCAAACCCTACAACTTCCTGTTTTGGAATTTTGTAAAGTTTTATGACACTTTTAATTGTTTTTATTTCCAGCTTATTTTATCAATTGCAATAATTCATTCCAAAATTACATCGGACATAAGTAGCGTTTACTTGATGAGCAAACATGTGGCGTTAATTAACTTCAGTCACCTTGATTGACAGGTGTTAATTACAGGTAAATCACCGTAATATATTCACATCGTTATATTTACATTACATGTTATTTTTGTATCTTTATTTTACTAATCAATGTTGCACATTCAGCTCGATAAATATGATTTCTCTCTCTCTTTTATTGAAGGTATATAAAATGTTAAAGCCCCTGTCAATATTTTGCCCGCCCGGGGGGGTGGGGGGTGGTGGGCATACACGAGCCAGAAGACCATATCCGACAGGCGGGAATTTGATCAACTTAATGACTCCGAGTCCCGGGAAATAGACTTTGGCCGTGTTGTACATCACTGTCTCATTTGATACACCAAGTAGGCTCTAGGGTAGGGATTTAGACATCAAACTTTTTAAAATGTCAAATTCCCATGGGTCAGCCCAAATATTGACAGGTGCAGAATATATGTACCTTTAAAATGAGCATTTAATACAGTTACTATAGCATATAAAAATATGCTTGTTACTGGTTGCATGCTCATTAAAAATAGGGAACCGGTATGTTTGTACGGGCTTTTTTGGCTCTCAATTAATCTGGAAAGGTAAATAAAGTGAGAAAGTGGGTGTATTGTTCCTTGGGCCTAAAAATATTCTATAGTCGCAGGGAATCAGTCTTTGAATTAATTTTTTGTGTGACAGGTTGCCTGACTATATACCTTATGAAGAAAACTCTCTAAAAGTAAAACTAGATTGTCCCCCAAAAGACTTAAAGAAGGGAAAAAATCTTTTCGGGCAGGGGGCAACCCACTTATTCGGAGACTGACCTGGGGAATTGAGGGGAGGTCCAGTAACAAGAATGATTGTTATAAATTTTGTGTTCTGAACAAAATGGAGTTGGACAGTTTGATATAAATTCTTCAGTCTGACTTTTACTAACTTCTTATGCATCCTGAGTTCAGTTAAGTATAATATTATGATGGCCAAATTTAGACTATTTTACTTTTATGTGTAAGTGCCTGACAGTATTTAGTTTGGTTCACAAATGCCTCTGTTATGATGCATGCTTTATTTGAATTTACAATAAATAATTATTGACATGACTTATTTTTTTGTCAGTGACTAGGATTTCCGAGTCCTTAACTTGAATCATCGTTGTAACCTGGAGATTGCACGCTTTAAGGGATTCAAACTTGCAATTTATAATTAGGGGTTCACTATACTTCTGGCCCTCATTCTCAGCCAATCAAAATACTTGAATCTATGAAATTTACTCCTACCCTTACACAGGGAATTAATGGGTCTATTTACCAGAACTTACTGTATGATAAGGTAAAAAGTCCCTGTTAACCAATGTACCTTCCTTCACTATGTCATGATATAAAGTTTCGTACATGTTTAGACCATATATTATATAACACCACTCCTGGGTGTCATTTACATTTATTATCAACAATGTTATATTATATTGACTACATGACATCAATTTTACACTCCTGTAGATGTTAAACTATGCCATGATTTATATAAAATTTATACTGTATTCTCATTCAGAATTCTATGATCTCTTGCCAATCTTGTGAAATTATTCATTTATGATAATTTATATGGTACGTATCATATAGGTCCTAATTATTTAGGGAATTGTCCGAAACTATTGTTAAATTATCTGCACCAAAAAAACTTGAGATACAACATTTTCCATACAAATACTTGTTAAGTATAATTTACTATGTTCTGCTGTAATTTCACACTGCACAATGCCATATAAGGCTGACTCGGTGTATTAAATGAGTTTATAGAAGACGTATGATTATAGTCCACTTGTCAGAGCATCGGAATGTCAAGTTAATTTATTATAATGAATACGAGGCTATGACAATTGAAGTATACAAATTTTGTAATACTTTGTTTTTGTAAACTGGTGGTTTCTAAAGTGTGATTTGAGTAGTTTTGTGGTTAATGATTGAATGCATGAATGACTCATCTTGTTTACAAGTTGTTTATAATTCAATGGAGCAGCATCTGTAATTATTATAAAATGGTTCGTAATACTATATATTTCTACAATATGTACATAATTTACATATAAAATATACATGATTTACAAATAAGTTGCCGAAGTTTAAGTTTTATTTACAATTTTGCACGAGTATGTAGTATGTATGAGATATATTCAGTCATACAATATTACATTATATCTTTGTACATGACAATAAATACATGAAGTCTATTTGCATTGTGAATATATTCCCAAATTTGCCTTTTTGTGTTATTTTTGCCCCTCTTTACTTGCACCTAGCCTGTTCCTCTTTTCCTAAGAAAACCCCTTCCTTAAACCCTCAAATTACATAGTTAAGATATATGTAAGATAAAGTATCTAATTAAGTGAACAATTAATTGTCTGCAGCTATCAGAATGCTTGTTAATGTAACAGTGTAAAAAAAAACTTAACACTTAATACACTTAAAAAAGCAATAACTGGTTATACTTCCTTTATCGCATGAAGATGGATTTTTTGTTGATTTAAATAAAAGAATGGATAGGATGGTGAGTCTGGCTTCTGTTGTCTAGTGTTTAGTGGTCATTTCCTCTGTATTCACTGGCCTGAGATTTCCTTTTACAGGGATTTTTTGGGGTGATTTTATAGCCGAAATTCGGTCATATTCCCAATGGAAAATAGTATCTTTTTTTCCCAATTCACAGACAAAAACTCCCAATCCCCAAAAAAAAAAAATATATATTTTTTTTTTATTAGTTCATTAACATCACTATTGGTAGTAAATACCTTATTCTGCTACTGTTTTATGTGTAAATAAGTAGAATAAGTTGAAAATTGCAAAAATTGTAGTTATGCATTTTTCCCAATTTTGATTAAAACACCGCGAAAATTCCCAATCCCAAGCCAAAATACCGAGAAAAAACACTGTTTTAATTTGCTATGTAGGATCCTTGTAACCTTCTAACTGCAATTTGCTTATATTATACTAGTTGACCCTTTTTTGGGGCAACCATAGCTAAAAATAGATTAACCTTCTTAAACATCTTCTTCTCATGAATCAATGATTGGATCATCACCAAACTTGGTCTGCAGTAACCTTGGGTCATCATTTATAATAGTCATTTATGCTTTTGAGTGATGTAAGGCCGTCATGACCCCTCTTGTTTGTTGATTTTTATCTTTTTACTTCAACTGACTTCAGTTTTTAATAAAGGAATTGATAAAAATGTATAGATGGAAAGAAAATAAAAAATTCAGATATTAAACTTTTCTGAGAAATCAGAATAATTATATAACTTAGAAACCAAGCATACATTTTTATTAGTACAGTTCTGTTCTGTTCCATTCTGTTCTGCTGCTGCAGATCTTAATGCATTTAGAAGAAAGATATGTTTGTATACCATATGATTTCCATCTTTCTAGGCAGTGTTTATTTAAACATTTTATCTTTTCTATGTATGATAAAACACATACCAGACTGTATATAAACCACATATTTTTATACTGACCTATTATCTCCTCTAAGTAGACTTGGTAAATAGTTTATTAATAAGATAAACATTTTAATAAATCACGCTGTAACGGAGACGTTTCCAGTATCCTGTCTGATTAAGCCTTAAAAAATGTTTGTTTCTAGTAACATGCTCATTAATAATAGGAGAAGTAGGTAGGTAAGGAATGTTGTTATTATTATTATTATTAAAATATTATTCTTTAAAGCATGCCAAAATGTAATAATGTGTGATCCACCATGGATGTATCATTCCTCTAAAAACTCGAGGGTCACAGGGGAGTCAAATAGGGAAGTTTGGAACACCAGAAAAAAACATTTTTTATGTCTTGTGAACATATTTTATGTTTTTACATTTTTCGCAGCTTTCTTATATCTGTTACTGGTGTTTGGATTGTTCTTGTTTTGTAGTAAGATTGTTTTACTTTGCTAATTATATTTTATTATGTTGTTTTATACTGTTGTTGACTCACTTGTTGATGTGGCTGATAATTATTGTTGCTGCTGTGATAATTATAATCATCTTATCTTGTGTTGTTGTTATGGTGTTGAGTCAGTGTAGTTTTATGAGCTAGACTCAGGCTTGTTAAACCTAATATAAAAATAATTATAGCTAAATCGGACAAAATGTAGAAAATGTCATTTTATCAAGTTATAATTTAATTTATTAGATAGCATTTATGAGATTTTTTTGTATTTGTATTTATCAATAATTTGTTCATACTATTTGTTGTCATAGAACATGTTCTGAGGGTTTAAATCTTTCATTATGTCTAAGCTCAAATCTGATTGGTTAATTCTGGATGCTGTCTTAAATTGACCAATGACAAGTTGCATGGTTGTTCCAGAGTGTTGTCTTTAAATTGACCAATAACAAATCTGTGAGTTTAACAATATCAATAATTAATTGCCACTTAACTTAAAACTGGCTTTATTGAATGATGTACAGTCATGTTTATCTAATTAACCAAGACATAACAAGGAACACAACTATAGATCTAGAAGTCACAGGTTTAAGTATCTAATCAAGCACTTGTTTCAATGAAGATACCTAATAGGAACTAGAAAAGTTAGTCTTCATATTGATGTACTGTCATTATTAAGTTGCAATATAGAGAAAGTATTCAATATTGTTCTAACAAAATATGGTTGTTCAGTGCTGTCAATAAGAGATGGTCTGAGGCCAAGTGCTTAGAAACGAAAATTGGACATCTAGAAATCCTGAATACAGGTATATCATTTATGATGTTTGAAATGAGCATGGAAAGCCTCCTTCAATCAATGCTTCTCTTACAGGAAAACTTTATGAAAACAAAGGTTGTTTTTTCAGGTGGTCTTAATATAGAAGTGTTTGCCACATGAGGGTTTAGGTGAAGAACAATGTATTTGGTTGTATATTATGTGCTAAGGAATATGTAAACTTGCTTAGTGATTAGTCCCCTGAAGGCTAACTATCCTAAATTCACTCATCATATACAGTTTACTCAAAGGTCAACCATATCTAAATTACCAGTTAATGATGCTATTATTTAGACACAAAAACAGATTAAATTACTATACTTTATCAAATTGGTTTCAAATGATTCACCTTAATTGCCATTTTATTGTGTATTCACACAGCACAACATTAAACATGGGGTAAAGTGGTGTTTACATGAAACATTTTGTCACAACAGTAAAGCAAGGTTGTAAATTGTACTTCTGAATGTTTGCTAATGAACGCCCTAGATGGAACTTTTCACTGATTTCGTAAATTGTTGTTTATTGGAAGTTTAATGTCAAACCCACAGTCAGGGTCTTTTGGTGACCTCCAGATTTAGTAATTGAGAGAGATCCCAGTTGTTCACCTGGGTAGAGAGCCCATCCAGTTAGTACAGTGGTTAGAGCGGTGGTCTGTTGATCATGCAAAAGGTTGTTAGTTTGAACCTTTGGTGATCAGGCTCACTGTCCGTGACAAATATGACTTACTGTAAGATAATACATCCTATGTTAAATTGTCTTCCACCTCTCGAACCATTGAGGGGCTATTGTGATTATGGGTCAGAAATCTTATAGCCACTTGACCACAGATGTGCCTTAATCTGTTGTTACAATAATTGCTTGGAGGTTTTAAGGATTCATTAATTATCATGTGAAGGATTGATAAAAATTTTCTGATGAGTACTTTTTTGTTTAAAAGACTATGAAAAGTCAACAATGGTTCAGCTTCCAATAGCTATCACTCAACAGTTACTTCCATGCAAAATTTCCTCATCGCCATGCAATTGTTAAACTAGTTCCCGTTCCATGTTGCAGTGTAAGTCTATGTGAGTTAAGTGTCCATGTCTGAGTACTTCAGGTACTTAAATTAGAGGAAGGTGTTTAGTTTAGAGCTCTAAGTGACAATTTGTTGTTTATTTATAGCATAATATTTATCAGTATTTTATTTCCTTAAAAACTACAAGGAAGTCATGATTGTTTGAACTGATTTTGTTGATGAATAAATCAAAGTATAAATATGAGACTTTATTCTTATATTTTAATTCATAAACTCAACTGCCTTAGAATGTGTAAAACTAAGTTTTTAAACTTGCCTTGGCATATTGCTGTCTGATTGGTTGATGCTAGGTCAGGTGATCAGCAGGTGCTTGTATAGTAATAGACTGGTATTGATATACAGAACATAATAATTGTTTTATTACATTCATAATATACCGGTAGGTAATAATTTGGGTAGGGTCAATTTATTCAATTTTTTTCTTCTTATGTATGACAACATTTTTTTATTTCAGTGATGTAATTTTTATGTGTCATGTTTTATGTTATATATATAACTATTTTATGGGGTTGCTTTTTATTCAGTGATTTTATTCCATTATTGTACAGGATGGGATCAAAGAGGTGGTAATATAATTGGAGTTTACAGCTAGTCTCAAATTTTGTAAAATAAATTATGGGTTGTTGTACCATTTATATTTTTTGTCAATTAAACTTGGTACAATTTCCCATGAATTTCGAACATTTTGCATAATGTATGTTTTGATGTGTTGTAATTATATTTGTAAGTTACTGTAAAATCCTAAAAATAATACTGGACAAATTATGGTTCACGTTAAATTAAAAAACATTATTGAAAATTATTTTTCTAGTTCATGATATTTTAGCATGATACTTTTTATTGTCGAGCCCGTCTGCGGTGAGCTCGACATAGTCACCACAATGGCGGTTGCGTGTCTGTACCTTGGCATAATTGTTAAACACCATGAGACAGTGTGCAGTGGGCAAGATCCAGGTCTCTAGCTCAAAGGTCAAGGTCACACTTAGAGGTCAAACGTCAAAAATGAGCATTATAGACCTTGTTCAGGCTGTATCTCCCTTATGCATAGAAACTTTTTCAGATAACGTGGCATAATTGTTAAACACCATAAGACGGTGTGCAGTGCGCAAGATCAAGGTCTCTAGCTCAAAGGTCAAGGTCACACTTAGAGGTCAAACATAAAAAATAATCATTATACACCTTGTCAGGGCTGTGTCTCCCTTATGCATTGAATTATTTGAAAATGACTTGCCATAATACAATGAGACCATGTGTCTTGGGCAACACCCAGATTTTCATAAGTCAAAGGTCAAGATTACACATTCGGTCAAATATATTTTCCTTGTCAGGGCTGTGACTTCTGTTTACATTCAAGGATTTTGAAATAATAAATTGGTATAAAAGTTTACTTCAATGAAATGATGTGTCATGAATATCACCCATACTTGTAGTTCAAAGGTCAAGATCACAAGCTGGCTGTACAGGGGGCTCGACATGTTGCCCTTGGGCTTTTAGTTTACTCACAACATGGATATATGATTTAAAACAATCGAAGATAAACTGTTTAATAAGGAACATAAATAGGTGTTCCTAGTAAAGGTTCAAATCTTGACAGTTAAGGTCAAGGTCATGTTAAGTTTGGTAGTCTAGAATGTTGTACTACCAATCGAAAGGTCAAGGGTTCAAGTCTTGGCTCCAGCTTCTGATATTCCAGGGAAGTTCTTTCAGTCTCTCTATACATCCCCACTATCATTGTGCTTATGACAGGAATTGGGTGAAAAAGTGCTTTATGCTAGGAACTAGGAAATCTATTTATAAACAGTGGTAGGGTTATAAATGCCTGGTTCTCCTGTGTCTTCTCTCCCTTTTCTCTGAAATGACAATAGCTCTCAAATGTGTTGTTAAACAACAGACAAATAAACTAAGGTCAAGGTCAGAGGTTTAGTTCTCTTCTGCGTGTTAGTTTGTAACGTCAGAAAATTGTCTTTTTATACACACCGAAGAAACGAACTAAATATTATATTCAGCCTTTTTATTCATGATTTTCAATGAGTAATACATTTATATTGTATTTGTTTTCTTGTATTGAAAAGATTTGATAACAGTTTTTATCTTTGAACTTAACAGAGTTAACTCCCTTGATCAAGTTTTGATGTACATATAGTTATTAAAAATGTTCTATGACCTTATATTACACTTACCTGTTAATGGTTTTAAAATTAGTGAGCACATTGACAGAAGGAAATGTAAATAGGACCTCGATGGACGTCGGATGTTTATAAATAATCTGTTTGATTAGTTCAAATAAAAGTTTTAAACGTGGGAGAACTGTCCTATAGCTGACGTATAGTTCTATGAATTAGATTGAACTCTTGTAAGTCTTCATAGCGGATATTAGTTCAAATAGTGCTGAAGTTTCGAAAGAAAATCATTAGATTGGTGGAGAATGTTATGTTTTAATATTTCGGTCCGAAACTTTGTGATCTTTTCATTCTTTTGTAACCATGAAGTGAATTTAAAAAAAAGTTTATATATGTTTTAAGTGTGGTTACTGCATGGATATCAGTGTCTGTGTATGACATGGATTTATAATTAGAGGACTAGAGGACTGACATACTTGAAAACATTGCTGGACTGGTACTGGTCTACAATATATTTTTAATGTACATCTTCAGTGCAAATCAAAGGCATTTTACTGGATAAATAGTTTAGGCTTTGTATAGTGTAACATTGACCTTGCTGGTGTCACTGATTTCACAAAACTAGAAATAAAAGATATGATCATGTATGCATGTGCACTGACTAAACATTCACTTATGCATTTTATTTGAAGTGATTTCTGAATTATTTGATTTTTTCTGTAATGAAAATAATGCACTTGTCAAATTTGACATCTTAATGTTAAATCTAGTCTGATATGGAAATCATGAGATAAGAATTTATGCATTAACGTGATATATATAGGTTCATGTGCTGGTTGACTAAATTTTTAATGTAAAATATCAAATAATCTTCAGATTTTCAAATTTGTTTTGAATCTTTTTTTTCATATATATTTTTGAGTTTTAAGTCTGCTAGCTGTATAACCTGTTGCTTAGTTTAGAGTTTGAGATCCCAGCAATAGATAGAACATTTTTAGCTGGAATTATCTTCATTACTCGGAGTGATGGCACAGATAAAATATGATAAAAGTCGAATATATCTCAGAAATATATGTATATCTTGAAAATACTAGGGATGGAGAGTGCGGGGGGGGGGGGGGGGGGAGGTATTTCCTAGAAATGTAGATTACCTTTATATATGAAGTATTGCAAATCATTGGTGATTTTTATCATGATATGGCATGATCATGTTTATACACAATTTATGAAACTTATAAAAATCACCTGTTAGCTTCCCCTGGTGTTGTACAATTATATAGAAATATGTGAAACTCAGGGCATACCACATAGATTGAATCTTTTGGAATGATAGTAATATGTAGGCTTATCTGATATTTTGGAGATTTATGAAAAATATCATTTTTTTATCATTTATTTTATCTCTACAAAGTATGATTGCATAATTTGACAGAATTATTTCAACAGACTTCCGGAAAGAATTGTGTGAAAGGATAAATTTGGATTATTATGTATGATGTACATTGTGTGAGATGTGAAAAAAAAAGTTTTTACTTCAAAGTGGACTGACGTAGTAAAAATAGTAGTGTTAAAGTATTAAGTATCTTCTTGGTACAACTTCAAAGTTTGTAGTGATTCTACATGTAGGCCTATACATGTATATTCTGTTATATATTTTCAAGAAATTTGATTTAGTAGAACTGTGTTAAGAATTAAGTACATGTAGTTTGATAAATGTGTAGAAATGAATTTTCTTATGTGCAGTGAAACTAAAAGCTGAATTTTTTTTACTGAAAATAAAAATCCATAATATTATACTTGAATGAAATTTTTTAATACTACAGTCTGAATTATTTTTTTTTAATTTAGGAGATAAAAGTAATATATATGATAACAGTACATCATGATGATAAAATGAATGTTTTGGTGTTAATGTTGGAAATAAGGATTATAGTCGCTACATGTAACACAGGATCTATACAGAACCTACAGACAGTTTAATGTAAAGTAAACTTTTCTATGTTGGAAATAATGACATCAGTTGGAAAACTTGACCAGTTACATCATGATCTATGCAGGTATGTATAAAAGTAAGAAAACTAGAATATATGTTAATATGATAAAAAACTGTAGTTTGACAGCTTTCCATGGCGGGCACTCGCTTGGCACGCATGAATTATGATGCGGACCAAAGTACCGTAATATGTTTTTCTACGTCTGTCATGTAAAATTATGTTAAATTATTTCCTATTCATGTTGCAGTGCAAGTCTATGTAAGTTGAGTGTTAATGAGTACTTTCAGTACTTAGATTAACAAAGCCAGTTTGATGTTAACCTTACTAGATAATAAATTATTTTATTTAATTGTATTTTAATTCAAAGCACTGATTGATACATGATTGATACATGATTGATACATGAGATTATACGTGGAAAGTATGTTTAGTTGGAGTTTTCACCTGTTTCAGGTGATAATTAGGGACAAGGCTTAAATATCTTCATACCTGTGAACACCTGTCACCCTTGGGAAAGACATAATATTGCCTTTACTGACAAGTGGTCCCCATATAGAGGTCATTTTGCTTATTAACAGTTTTTAAAATAATAGCCTTTATTCAACAGACGGCCTTAATTCAGACGTGGCCACTAACACAGGTTTGACTGTATATATATATACACATGCTAAATGTTGCAAATAAATTTTGTTAAACCTGAACATAAACACATTATTACTTGGTTGTTAAAAGATTTAAAAAGAATCAAGTGAGTGTATCAACTTTCTGTAAGATGTACAAGGACACCTCAGGGTTCATTGTCTGCTCCATAAATTACCTAAGCCATCGGGAAAGGGGGAACACCGATAAATTATGAGCTTGCTTAAATCGAAAGTGGATGCATTTATGCTACTGTAAACACCCTATTTAATACCACCAGCCTTAAAAATGCCCCCCCCCCCTGTTTTGGAAAATTATGAAAATAAAAAGTGAGCGACAATCAAAGTGTGTCATTTTTCTTACAGTGTCAGCATCTGTATAGTCCCTAGTGTGGAGTAAAATGATGATCATTGTACCTACAAAGCAGCCACTAATGTCCATTTGCAAAATGTCATGCTCCTGGACTGTTAAATAGGGCGTTTATGGTATGTTGTATAGTTTTCACTGAACATACTTGGTGGGGTAATTTATACAACTACATTCCCTGATGCTACTCTGACAGATATGTTTACCTGTTGACCTTTGGTTTATCTACAATGATAAATCTGTACTATCCAGATTTATAAAATTATCTTATGCCATGGCTTTAATTACGCCTTCGAATGAATTTTTCTTGAACTATTCTTGCAAAGTTCATGAAAAGTTCATAAAGTATGAATAAATATTTGACACTTTCTTAGCTGGGTTTAAGTGTCAGTTCTTGTAAGTTATTATATAGTTCTAATGGTTCTGTGATGTCATGGTGACAATAGTTCTATGATATCAGGTGAGAATGGTTCTGTGATGTCATGATGACAACAGTTCTCAGAACAACTGATGTCATGATGACAATAGTTCTGTGATGTCATGGTGACAATAGTTCTGTGATGTCATGGTGACAATGGTTCTGTGATGTCATGATGACAATGGTTCTGTGATGTCATGGTGACAATGGTTCTGTGATGTCATGGTGACAATAGTTCTGTGATGTCATGGTGACAATAGTTCTCAGATGTCATGGTGACAAAAGTTATCAGATGTCATGGTGACAATAGTTCTCAGATGTCATGGTGACAAAAGTTCTCAGATGTCATGGTGACAATAGTTCTCAGATGTCATGGTGACAAAAGTTATCAGATGTCATGGTGACTATAGTTCTATGATGTCATAATGACAATAGTTCTGTGATGTCATAATAACAATAGTTCTGTGAAGTCATGGTGACAGTAGTTCTGTGATGTCATGGTGACAATAGTTCTGTGATGTCATGATGACATTAGTTGTGTGATGTCATGGTGACAATAGTTCTGTGAAGTCATGGTGACAGTAGTTCTGTGATGTCATGGTGACAATAGTTCTGTGATGTCATGGTGACAGTAGTTCTGTGATGTCATGGTGACAATAGTTCTGTGATGTCATGGTGACAATAGTTCTGTGATGTCATGGTGACAATAGTTCTGTGATGTCATGGTGACAATAGTTCTGTGATGTCATGATGACATTTATTATTGTTGCCGCAAACTTTGCTTGGAATTTTCTTCCTGATAAAATTCTACAAAGATACAGGTATATACAGGTGTTGTTGTTTATTTATGGATGGTTATGTTCTGTTTATCTACAGTGCTTTGATTAGGTACCTTTCTTCTGAACTTGCAATCTAACTTACCTGTTCCTAAGCAAGAGGTTTAATACCTTGTAAGAAAGTCTTGCACTATACCTACCTGAGGTTACTGGCAAGGTTAGTTTAAAGAATGACTTTGTTCATGTTGAAAATGGCCGGCCACTGCTTTGGTAAGTTTAAACATCTTGATCATTTCTCACCTTTTTGTTAACTCAATAATTCTCCATTGATTAAAGGTAAATTTATCTAATATTTGTCTTATTACTTCCTTAAGTTAAACAAACCTCCGTACTACAATCTTCAAGTACAGGTAATTACAGCACATTTAGTATTTATAATCAAACAAACTTGATAAACATAAATATGAAGGTACACACACATGGGCAGATATCCAAATCTTGCTGGTGATAATACATATTTTGGTTAAATTTAAAACTATGTTTTATTTACTTTATCAAACCAGTCTAGTTTATTTGACAATTGATGGCTAGTCTAGACTGTGTACAGTATTATGTTCTATGATATGTTGTTTGTTGACAGTCAGGTATTTTCTTATCTTAACTTAATAATGGTAATAAATAATCATTAAAGTATTGTATGTATGTTATATAATATACATGTACAATGTACATTTACTTGTGTTTAAAGTGAATGTAAACTTTGACTGCATATTTATAATGTTGATTTTTATTGTGTTGGTTTCCTTGTTATGAGGTGAGTTCTTGGTTCGTTGTTGACAGAGCCGGGCTCAAGAAATCAAATTTTGAAATTTTCATATCAATGTTTTGTGAGCTTGTTTGTATTTTCTTTAGTTCAGGTGTTACCTTCATCTTACCTTATTTGTGGTAATTCTTATATTGTTCTGTGGCTTGAATGGTTTCCATCTCAGCAATGACAGAGTTTATGTTATATTGAGGTTGTCGGTCAGAGACCCATGCTTACCTGTACAATGTATGCACATAGATCCATGCAAAGTATGTTCACATAGGTATACCTGTACAGTGTATGCACATAGATCCATGCAAAGTATGTTCACATAGGTATACCTGTACAGTGTATGCACATAGATCCATGCAAAGTTTGTTCACATAGATATATCTGTACAATATGTGCACATAGATCCATGCAAAGTTTGTTCACATAGATATACCTGTACAATATGTGCACATAGATCCATGCAAAGTTTGTTCACATAGTTCACATAGGTATACCTGTATAATATGTGCACATAGATCCATGCAAAGTTTGTTCACATAGATATACCTGTATAATATGTGCACATAGATCCATGCAAAGTTTGTTCACATATATATACCTGTATAATATGTGCACATAGATCCATGCAAAGTTTGTTCACATAGGTATACCTGTACAATATGTGCACATAGATCCATGCAAAGTTTGTTCACATAGGTATACCTGTATAATATGTGCACATAGATCCATGCAAAGTTTGTTCACATAGGTATACCTGTACAATATGTGCACATAGATCCATGCAAAGTAGGTTCACATAGGTATACTTGTACAGTGTATGCACATAGATCCATGCAAAGTATGTTCACATAGATACCTGCACAGATCTGACACATGTTTCTCTGTGACAATTTGACTGAAATCATTACACCGAGCGTCATTTACCCCCTTACTGAGCACTGTGAGTTCCAACCAGACAAAATTGTCCATCTAGCTTACAGAAGGTTCCTGATTCCACCAATTAAGGTTTTCACCCGGGAACGTCCTCCACTGTTAAAGAAATAAGTCTCCAGTTGGCTCTGTTTGTTTGTTTAACATTTAATTTCTATAAAAAACAACAACTGTTCAATATTATTGAAAACCTTTGATGTGTAATAAACATTCAATGGTTCACCAATACAATACCAATTAAATAACTGATAGACCAGTTTGCCTCAAAGTGAAACGTATCCTATTTCCTCATTAACTGTTGACCATACAAGCTGTTAATTAGTTTTGACTTCGATTAAAGAGTAAATATTGTTGTAAATGATATCTTTCAGAGAATATTTAAAGTTTAACAAATGAATTAAGGAGTGTATTTAACTTTAAAGACATGGGGGGGGTAAGGCCATCATTAAAAATTTTGTTTGTTTTCTGTAACACTACCTACTCGTCAAAAAGGTCTCTTCGATTAAAACAAAAAAATTAGATAAAAAATAGCATTCTGACATGTAATTTGGGTTCGATAAAAAAAAATTAAATTCTAAAAAAAATATTTCCTACCCACCTACCTACCACTGAAAATTCTCTGGGTAGGGTTACCACAAACAAACAATTATTAAGGGATGGTCTAATTGACTCATGTATACACGAAACTTGTAGGACTTTTTCATTGTGTCACATTGATTTAAGAACAATACATCCATTATGAACCAATCACTGATTTGAATGAGACAAAGTTGATATCTTGATCTCTTAGACTGTAATCTGAGATCGATCTTTTAGGGCTTGATCTTTAAGGGCTAAAATTAGGGTCAATGTTATAAACTGGGTTAGCGTAATGGTTTGTGATCTTTTTGTTCTTACAAAGGGCTCTTATGTTATGAAGTCGAAGTTTGTGTCATATTCGTAGGGAAAGGCGTTTTTTGTCGCTGAGATGAAAATCTTCCATTTATATGCATTCATTCATATCCTGCTGACAAGTGATTTTAAATACTACTTTTTTATAAAGTAAATAATGGTTTAAAGTGTAAAAAGGTCTCATATGACCCCTTGTGTAAATATAGCACAATTTTCATAAACCTTAACTGTCCATTTAAAAGAACCTTTGATGCTTAAAGTAGAATGGTTTTTATGAAAATAAAAAAAAAGATATTCTCATTTTGTGTTTACTTGGTAATTGAATAAAATCATGTTGATAGTACATAGTATATGACATACAGTGTGTTATAGAGATGGGACATTTACTGTGATTCTGGGAATTTTGGATTAAAATTCACATGTTATGATTACATAATTGTGGTTGTATCAACTTTTATTTTGCGTGTTGAGGATTAAATTGGAAATGACAGAAATATCAAATGATTTACACAGGTTTGGGTTTTTATCTTCGTTTTTTAAAAGAATGAATTTTGATGGTCTTTAAACTGACCCCTGAATTAATCATGTATTTCCCCCTTTTTGATTTTAATAAATGTTAAACAGGACACAAAGATGTTATCGTATCACAGTTTTTGAAATTCAAAAATAGAAGTTTATATGAAAATGTCTTTGACTTTTTTTCTCAAACTTTGAAGACTAAACAATTTTGAAACAGTTCATTTGTGTAATTACTGGTAGATTAAACAGTACAGTAATGATAAAGTTTTCTTTTTAACAAGATAATCAAATTTTAATTAAGGTGTAAATATACTTCTTGTAAACATGTGACTACTGCTGTTAGATATATCTGAGGCTGAAAATAAAAATAAGTTGGTTTGGACTCACGAAAATCTTATCAAATAAATAAAATCAAATTTTTGGGTGCATTTAATTATCTATTGTTATATAGAATCTAGTAAAAGTCCCTTCCTACCTACCTACCTACCTACCTACCCGGTGCTAAAATCGGGGTCGTAGCACTCCAAACAAATTAATTTTTATTTTCAGCCCGAGGTGGGGGTTATGGAGGAGGGGGTTATTCTAAATTGTTTAATATACGTTTGATTAAAATGTGTTAGATAAAATTGAATTGATTTATGACATTTATTATATTATTGAATTATAATTATTATCAGGCAGAGATTATTTCTGGGCTTCTTAATTTTGTAATTTGAGGGTACACTGGCCCCTATCTGTTTAAGGGAATTCTTTGATTATATTGGAGATAATCACAAACTTGTATTGTGTAGTAATACCAGGAGGACCCGGGCTCGAACCTCACACCAGGTACATTGCTATCCTGACCCTAATACAAGTTACAAACTGTCCAGTGTAAATTTGAAATTGTTCAGAAACCATGGTGAAAACAAGATTGTTATAAATACTAACAGAATGTTTACAAGGCATAAAAGTTATTAAATTATGAACTGGGCTACATGTGTTTGTAAATGTCAGTTTCTATATATGTTGTACATTGTGTTGACAAAATTTGTTGCTGGAATTTCAAGAATTTCAACTCTGCACTTTTTGTTGCATATGTTGTTTTGTACCACATATTCTCAAATAAACACCCCACAACCTCTCTAATTAATGCCCCACCCATTCAGTTTTAATAGTAAAATTTTAGTTCGCTACTGAAATGCTGAGCCATTCCATTAGTTAATTTAAAGATTCACATTTCTCTGGAACAGGCAATCACACTTGGAGTTATAAAACTATGGTCTGTCTGGTTAGCTCAGTGGATATAGCGTTGGTCTACTGATCAAGAGGTTGTGAGTTTGAACACTGGGCGAGGCTTACACTGTCTGTTACAAACTTAACTGAATGTATTACATCCTATGCAGGGTTTTTTCTCGGTATTTTGGGAATATGACCCATACCCTTGGGATTGGGAATTTTCGCAGTGTTTTAATGAAAATTGGGATAAAATGTATAACTACAATTTTTGCAATGTTCAACTTATTCTACTTATTCTCCCATAGAACAGTAGCAGAATAAGGTTTTTACTACCAATAGTGATGTTAATGAATAAAATTAATAAAATAATTTTCTTTATTGGGAATTTTTCTCTGTGAATTCGGAAAAAAAGATACTTTTTTCAATTGGGAATATGACCGAATTTCGGCTATAAAATCGCCCCCAAAAAAATCCCTGCTATGTTAAATTTTTCTCCTGACCTCTGTAAGTTGTTCTCCACCTCTGAATTTATTTGGATTAGCTTAATTGGTAGTAGCTAGCAGATAGAATGTGATTAGTACTAAATGATGTCCAGGGAAGCTGATTTTAAAGATAACTGCCTGCCACAGAATAATTGAAAATGGTGTTAAATCTGAAAAAATATAAAAATTATAAAACTTATGAAATAAAATGTAAAAATAGTTTGTATTTTTACTCAGACTAAAAGTTGACTAATCGGAAAGTATCACTTTTAGACAAGCCTTAAAATGTCTGATTTTATTGGTAAAAACAAATTAGGCCTCTCTGATGATCCTACATGTTAGCATCCCCTAATTAAGGGTCAAGGCTAGAAGTTATGAGTTAGAAACTTAGATTTAACATGTGTGTCCTTAAACGTATTTCCTCTCGGGAGAATATTTTGACACTTTTACCTATAAACCCTTATCTCTGATTTATTTCAGTGAACGTTCAATTTAAGGTATAAATAATCATGGTTAGTACTGTTTTATATTTTCATGTTAACAGGCTCGGCCCGGGTGTGATTCTTGATAAACAACTAGCATCTCTTCTAAACCATGATATTCTCTATGCTCTTATAGATATTGTTAAGATGTTTATGTAGATGATCGGTGGTCTAGTGGTAAGTAAGGCACTGGGCTACAGAACAAAAGGTGTGGGTTGGAATCTCGGCTCCCCCTTCTGATATTTCATGGATGCTTTTTCAGTGTCCCCATCCCAACTACCGAGCCAAGTACTGTGTTATGAAAATCACTGGAAACGGGCGAGATGTGTATCAGTGCTTTACACCGGTCACGATAAACCCCAGGAAAAACTCTTCAAAATAAGAGTAGGGATATAAATGCCCAGTTCTCCTGTATCTTCTCTCCCCTCTCTCTGGGGCGGCTCTTAAACGTCCATACCTGCTGAATGGGCAGTTAAACAACAGATAATAAAGATATTTGTAATTCACAATTTAATTTTATTTTATTTCAAACATGAAGCATATTATCTACATTGAAGTGAATTATTAGTATCCTTTTACAAACATGGATATTTTTCACTATTCATTTGTCCCCAGGTCTGTCACGGAAATAGTTCAGTTGTTAAGTAAAGTGTTCATTTTCATTTAATAGTCTGTTGACAAAAGAACTTTAAGGTAATATTTTGTGCATTCATAATTCATAAAAAAGTCATGAAATTTTGTGATAGATAAATTTCACGCATAATGGAAGAAACTTAATTGCATTGGTGTAATTTTGAATTAATTTTTAAACAAGGCAAAATAATTATTATACATTTTTTTTGTTATAGTAAAATGCTATACATTTATTGATAAATGTTACAATGTGATTCAGAAAATATCATAATTTGGAAATTATTTGCTGATGAAAATTTCCCATTTTACATTTTTTGTACACTGTTAAGATATTGTTGATAAAATTCTTGGGTTTTTAATTTTTTCTGTCAAACTTGTCATTTTTACTCGTGCTTTGGAATAATTTCGATATTATTTTCTTTCCTTAAAACAGGTAAATTTTGTTGTATAGTGTATTTATGGATTGTTAATTATTATGTAGTTTTGAAAACTTTTTATCTGATCAGTACCTTGTACTTTTTTATAAATGTTTTATTTTAGTCTTTCTAGTTTATGAATACAGAGTAATACTGGGTATTTTAAGGTCCAGAAAGGTCATTTTTCCAAATCATGTAAATCTTGTGAGAAATTAGGGGGGGGGACCCCTTATCTGACTAGATCGAGGTAATGTTGACAATGATGATAATTTGCTTTTCATTATTGCGAATTTCATGCCAATTTTTCATTTTTTTTAAAATTTCCAACTTTTACCCCTGTGTATGTGTTTCGTCATGTTTTGTAATATTCATACCAACCCTTCCGCACCCACCTGAATATAAGCATGGCTCTGAATAAAGCTGTTAATAAATATGATACTAATCTGTTTACAATTACTGTGATTTTTTTTTTGAAACTGAATGATAGTTCAGCTTTCCATAGCTGTCACCTGCTCGGGGCGATTGAATTTTGATGTGGACCAAAGTAATATGTTTTTCTACATTGCCATGCAATTGTTTTTATGTTTCAATTTGATTATTTCAGACTTGTACTGGAGAAACATCACCAGACTAACATGGCAGCCAGACATATTGCCATAGAAACCTGGCTGGAAGCCTTGGGGATGATGGATTATGTCAACACTTTCAAGCAATATAAAGGGGTCGAGGTAGGGGCCAACTTCTTGTGTTGTTGTTGATATTAAATATTACCAATATCTGACAAAAGTATAATGTGCATTGTACTGTACTTCATATCAATACTAAATTAAGGCCATCCTTAAAAAAAAATATTTGCAGTAAAAGACCCATACCCAACATTATTGGTCTTTCAGGATTTTGTTGATTTTTTTTCAGTAGAAAAATAGCAATCTGACATGGTTAGTGGGTTCAATATAAAACTGAAATTGTAAAAATAAGATTTCCTAGCTACCTACCTATGTAAACCGCAAACAAACATTTTTTAAGGATGGTCTAAACTGTACTATAATAATTATTATGTAATACATTAAATTTTGTTTGGTTTAGATACCCGGTACCTTGATGTTAGACAATCATTACTACAATCTAATTACTGGTACTACCATGGAATTGTTTATGTAATTACTCTTCCATATAAAGTTAAACAATCAGAGGAATTATATTCAGAGAAGTTTGAGATACAAACTTGATTTGCTTCTTTCAAAAAATATGTTTTAGTGGTACAATAATCTAAGTTATATTTTGTCTGTGTGTATGTGCATATAATATCCAAATGTACATAATAATGTAGGGAAGGTCATATCTTTAATTTATGCTGGTAAGAAAATATAAGAAAAGATGTGACAACTAATAACAATTATATAAGATCTAATTGGCAGTTATTCATGCAGGTATAGAGCCACCTCTCCAAAGCAACACCCTTTTGGAGAAGTAAAATTATGTTGTTGTTGAGAGGTTGTTGTTCTAGAGAGGTTAAATTAATTGTTAAATCATGCATTGGGAAAAATCATGCTGTTGTTGAATGGAGGTTGCTCAAAACAGGGCCACTCTAGAGATGTTGTACTGTAATAAAAAGCTGCATGTATCCCTTCAATAGTTATGAAGTCATCATGCAAATTATTATTATTATAAATTCACCAGGCTTCTAACTGCATTAATACTAGACAAAGCCCCTCTCTCTTTGGCTTTCAATTAGTATGAGTTATATTCCTATTAATTTAATGTTTTATTTATTTGATTTTTTTTCAGCATCTCTTGTACCTATCAGAAGCAGATGTCAAAGATATGGGAGTGACGAATGCCGCACATCGTGCAAAAATTGCCTCAAGTTTACGTATTTTACGTGAGAAATATGAACGCAGTACCTTACCAGGTATGTTTATTATAGATGACAATAAGTTTTCTTCAGCAGGGATTTTTTCCTTCTTAGTTTCATACCACAGTACCTTCCCAATTTGAAAAAATTGATCCATTTTCCAAATTTCAAAGGCAAGAAATTCCCAATCTGGTGCAGAAACTTTTTGTCGCAAAACTAGAGTAAATCTTAGATCTGATGATATTTATAGATTCTAAACATGGGAAGCAGTTGTCAAAATTATACACATAATTCATTTTTAATGTATCCTAATTAGTGCATTGAATTTATATATATTTACATATTTTACTTTTAGAGACTGATTTAAGTATTTTCAATAATTTACTGCCCTGAAATATGAAATTGATAGTTCTGAATTTGTGTATATTTTGTGTGAATCTGATATGAAATTGTTTTACAAAGATTAACAGTTCTCTGCTTTAACTAATCAAAAACAAGTAAAGTAATCCTTAATTTGACCTAAAATTCCCTTTTATGCAAAGCTGTGACGTCATTTTCTGCCAAAAAGTAAAATCTGACATGTTCAAGGGAGACAATTCATTGATTGTAATTTATTGTATAAAGTACATGATACATAAGTTATCTCCCTTGTTTTTTTCTGTATCGACTGATGTCCATCATAATTGGTCATCAGTGCTTGACAGTTTTATGTGGTTAAGGGTTGTAAGGCTGTAATAATTGTACACTGGTGACATCATTTATCTAGGATAAACTATTAGTTTATTGAAAATATTGGTGAATACATGATTGTACGTAGATATATGAATATATTTACATTACCGGTACATATTTATAGAGTGACTTGACTTTAGGAGTAAGTGAAAGTTTTAGATCTTTGTTATGGTTTCAGATTTCATCGGATTGACGTTGTTTATGAATGTATTAGTTACTCATATAATTATGTTAGTATACAATTCATGGATTTTGTTGTTTTTTTCATTGATGAGTTAATTGTCTCGGGAAATATAATCAGTATATTGCAGTGTTTTTATTGAATACTGATTTTAGTTTGTGAAAAGATTTTAACATTCACTGTGACTGATGATTTTGGAAAAAAATGCATTCTATTCTACAGATATCTTTTATAGTAGGATTTTTTATATTTCTTTTAAAAATCTGTTTAATTATTTCTTGTTATTTTTAATATTTTATCAAAATTGGGCATACATGTATAAATGATGTTTGCAGCAGAATTAGTTAGCACTGTCTTATTATACTGAGATGTTGATTTTGTCAATTCTTGGTTTTATGTTGTTAATCTGAGTCTTTAAAAACTCAATTCTCTGATTGGTCAATTCTCAGCATAGTCTCACAATTGACCAATGACAAGCCTGCTTTCAGACAAACATTTCCATATTCTGTTTTATTAGCTCTGATTGGTTAGTTCTCAACATAGTCTCACAATTGAGCAATGGCAAGCCTGCTTTGGCACCTAAGAATTGATGATAATATTGAGATGGTCTTACAATTAAACTTATACTGTATAGTGGAAATATTGAGCCAGTCTGAAAATGTGTTGATAGTATTGGGTTGGCCTTTATAATTATATAATCTAAGTTCCACAATATAGATCTAGCTGGAGTATTGAATCAATCGAAAAATAAGTAGACATAACAATAAGGTGTCTATAATTTATAATGTGTTGGTCTCTTAGCAAAGTTTTGCTGTACATGTAAATAAGTTTGCCAAATATTTCTTTTGTCATCTTTCTTGAGTTATTTGATACAAAGTTCATTGACATGTATTTAGTGTTTGTACCTACCATACACATACAATGAAGGTTTTGTTAGCAGCTCAGAAGAATTTAACACAAAAGTTTGACACAATTCATTTACGCAAAACATGGAAAGCTTTAGAACTACTGAGAAAGGCAATTTGTGAAAATATAAAAAACTCAGCGTTAAATCTTTGTTTACAAATTATGGTTTCAAATTTTTCAATAATTATGATACATGTAGTTAATATGTTGTTATTTGGCCATGATGTCTTAAACTAAAAAATGTTACTCCTGTCTATGCGTCCGTCCGTTCAAAGTTTGATTTCCGAGCGTTAACTCAAGATATATATCATGGATTGGTTTCACATTTTGCATGAAGGTGTATAATAATAAAATACAGGTGAAGTTTGATTTCCGTTAAAATCCGAACATTTTCACTGGAGTTATGACTTATTTCTGAATCAACATTTCTCCACCCAGTAAAAAAAGTTGTTGAATTTTTTTATCATTTATCAAAATGCCTTGTAAGAAAGTTGAAACATTCTTTTGATGAAATATCTGATCATTTAACATATTATTTACATGCAGTATAACATAACATTGTTGTTTTCTGAAAATTATGTTGTTTTTAAAGTCTTGTAAATGAAATAATTGCTCTGGGTGTGTCTTATATAATCTTCATGGAAACTATATTCCTGGAAATGTATATAGTTGACTAAACAGTTGTTTTGTATTTTCATCTTGTAACTTTTAATAGAAAAAAGCAGTGAATTGTTTTAATAAACAAAACTGAAGATGATAACAACATGTTTTTATCAATTTGAATTTAAATATTTCCCCTTGGAATGGAATTTATGAAATCATGAATTTTTCTTGAACTAATCTTGCATAATTCATGAACATTTCATGAATTATGAATAACTATTATTTTGACAGGGGCCGTAACCCAACCTTGTCTAAACAATTACTAGGGAATGAACTGACCTAAGGTCCTCAGACTTGATCGGGATGTAGGTCATCACATGTAGATGACCGCTATTGATTGAACTGTTCTCACAGTCCACCTGGTTTTTTTTCTGAATGTGCACTTTATTGTATATTCATCTGTCGGTCCGTCTGTCTGTTCATCTTGATCTTTTCCAAAGATTTCTGGTTTATTGTTCGACTATTAAAATTGCTACTGCACCATGTATCATACTGTACTGTATTATATTATTTAGATCTATTGTCTTGCAAAGCTTTTACTTCAATGCACACTGTATTCATTTTGGATCACCCCTTATACAATATAAGCTTCCATGTGTTCTTGTTTGAAGGGCTGAGATTGTATACATTAAAGTACATGTATAGTAGTATGTTTTGTTGTTAAAATGATTCATTTATCAATTTACCTGGATATTGTTTACTTTCTTGTCAAACAATAAACCCAGAGCTTTCAGTACTTTGATTCTATTACCAGGAATTAATATGAGAATATAGAAATTAGGCCATGGAAATATTTCCTAAGATTTTCGTCCAACTTTTTAACATTGTAGATTTTTTCATTTTTTGAACTTGTAAGTTTAAATAAAGAAGGAAATGTATTTACATGATCTAAGGATTAGATATGTAGTCTAATCTATGTTTGCCTCCACTTCTAAAATACTGCACTGTGAATGAAGGCCATTAATTCATTGAAAAACCATCTTTGATTATTTAGAACAAAATTACCTATGAATAAAAGTTATCTGTCTTTAAAGGTAAAATTTTGTCCTTCAGAAGGGTGGCCTTTGTTCACAGCTGTGATTGTTTTGCCAATTACCATTTCTGATATTTTTGTAAATTTACTCATAGAAAATTTTTCTTAGTGTAATGATTCTTTTAAACAATTTTTAAAACACTTATTGTAATGCAATTAAAGAAATTGACCCTTTAATACAATGTACCTGTAAATTTTTGGATTATTGTATTTTTCCTCAAGTTGATGGGGACAGAAATCTAAGATATTTTTATGGCCTTAATGTGTTATTATTAATGTGGGCTATTAGAAGCAATCCAATTAAAAATCTTGCATGATTCATTAGTCTGCAAATGAAATAAAAAAATGATCATAAAGCTGTTATAGATACATATAGTTACTTAATTATAGTACATGTTCTCTGATAAATGAAAGTAATTACCTGCAGATGTTTTACTATATAATTATATATCTGTCTGTACAGTCAGACCTGTGTTGGTAGCCACCTCTAAATAAAGATCACCCTGTCAAAAATGTAATTCTTTTTGAAAACCATCATAATTTATTTAGATAAAATGACCTCCAAATAAAGCCCACCTGTCAATAAAGACCACATTATGTCTTTCCAAAGGGTGGCCTTTGGTCACAGGTTTGACTTAGAAATCACATTATGTTATAATGTAGAAATATCATAAAGTTTTAAAATGCATTTTGGACTTGGTAGAAATGAAATAAGAGGCAATTAACTTTCCTGCAGGTACCCTAACTGTATTCAGACTGCTTACATTTCATCTCCTAATTGAATAACTATGTTCTGAATTCATTTATAAAACAAACCTAAAAATGACTCAGATTTTATCTTATGTAATGATGTTATAGAATTACAAACTTCTTACAAACAGCTAGGGCTTATTTACTGCAGCTTCCAAAAAAAAAGGACTTCTGTTTATTGATTTTCTTATTTGCTAAAAAAGAAATGAACATATTTCAGTATGTTCTGTTTCATAAGCAAACATTTAGCTAGCAATTTTCTGAAACAATGTTTTCTGAATTGCTGGTGAAATGTGAAAATATTTTTGGCAGTTCTGTTGAAATCCACTTGAAAATGAGGTAAAAGGATTATAAACGTTAATGGTTATGACCCCTCAAAATAGAAGACTGCCCAACCCCCTTACATATCACATGGGCCTCAGTGCCTACTGATTTCAAAATAAACTATATCCACATATCATACCAGATGTTCATATGATAAACCTTACATAAATTCATTAGACAAAGTTGAGAAAGTAAACTTTTACACAGAAAATTTCTTGTTTTTATTTACTGATAAATTTTGCTGAGTCATCATGCTGTAAATCTGCTCCAATCCTGTACAAATTTGATAAGTTAGTAAGTGCAGTGAACAGTATTATTTATATTGACATTTATTGATGTCACAGTGGAATATGTCATAATTATTGACAGGTCAAGTCAGTGGATAATATACAAATGTTTAAAAGCATGTTATACCATGTACATGTACCATGTTGTCGTCTTTTCCATGTTATTGGGTCAGATTTATTATTTTATTTTTCATGCCGGGGCATAAAGTGTTGCCATTCAAAGTTTGGTTTTCAAGCTATAGCTCAAGAAATATTTCATGGATTGGTTTCGTATCTTACATGAAGGTTTATAATAAAATACAGGCTAAATTCGATTTTTGTTAAAATTCAAACATTTTCACAAGAGTTATGGCCCCTTTTTGACTTAGCTCGGTTTTAAAATCTAAAACTGTATGATTTGTCAGTAAACAAACATATGTTTGTATTTATGTGAAAGTTTATAGATTGTGTACATAAATTATTAGTGTAGAGAAGAATGATTTTACTGTTTTCTGATACAAGATAAACTGATATTGTATATGATTATATTGGGGTCTTAAAGCGGCATGAACTGAATTCTAAGTCGGTCAATTAAGGGTGATCACTCGTGAAATCGAAAATTTTTCTTGTAACAAGGATGTTTCGATTCTTATTTAATTTTGAAGAATAACATGTTGTCATTCAGTTTTTAGTATGAAAAGTATATGTCCATGATTTAACTTTTTCGTAAAATTACTTTTTAGTGATATACCCAAAATCGGTAATTTTCCTAATAATGGTTTTGAAAAAGGGGTGTGGGTAGATAAAAAAACAAATATTTCAGTAAATATTAACCAAATCACTTAAATAATGTACTGGTTGTATTACAGCCTGAATGTTGAAGAAACTTAAAGCATTAAATGTCTACTTTATGCCTATTTCTTGACTGTGTACTATTTCAAACACTGAGTTCTTTACCAAATTAAGATCTATAAAATGGCTAAAAAATAAGGGGTTGTGAATAATGTTTATACATTTTTTACGTATTGAAGGAGTAACAAGGATTTTAAATGACATTGATTATGCTGAAGTAGGTTAAACACCAATTAAAAATATGACATGAAAAGCACATGTCCATGTTCATATAAGAAAGTTATCACGTGAAATGCTAGGTCTCTAAGCTTTTCTTTTCAGCAAAATCTGGATATTTCCTTAGTTAATGACCTCTTTCAAGACAAAACCACTGCATATTGTATAAATAACCACATATGCATAATCAGAAACAATATTTGATGGACTTGTATGAATTTTGGATGAATATTTTTCAACGGATATGTGTTCATAATGCTAAACTTGATGAAAACTTACCCCACCCACCGTTTTACAACAGCAAATATTTCAATATGAACGTTAAAAATAAATAAACAATGTTTTTTACAATTTTTAAGAACAATATATTTGCAAACCAGGTTATATAAATGTATTCATACACAATTTAACAAACTTTAACTGATAAATACTAAACGGCATATGATTGTTGTATATATACAGACAAACTAAATTGACTGCCGTAAACTGGTCGGATGTCGTAAAAGCAGTAAAAATTCGCGATGAAGAAAATGCCACTTTGAAATTATGTATGCATTTAAATAACATTGTTGACTACATTAGATGATAAAAAATTAATAATTTCAACTTGAAATTTTACGACATTTAGCTAGACTGCTTTGTATCACAAAAGCTCACGAGTGATCACCCTTAAGCTATACAACCTGTCTAAAGCAATAGCCTTAGGGGGAAGCAAAATTATGCTGTTGTGGTTGAGAGGTTGTTGCTATAGAGTGGTTAAATCAATAGTTAAATCATGCAATTGGAAAAATCATGTTGTTGAAGCAAGGTTGTTGCTTAAGAGAGAGCCACTCTAGAGAGGTTGTACTGTACTTGTATTCTGTGTACATCTACAGACCAGAAGCTTTAAAACAGGAAGTGAGAACTCTTCTTTAGGAAGTTAAGAAAGTGTTGAGAGTACCAATCTTGTATTATCTGTACAGAAACACTCAAGTTTAGTAGATAACCGTCAGGGGGAAAACAATAATGAATTGTTTGTGTTTTTCACTATGATACAAAATTGTTGGTAGATATAAGAAGATAAAAAATTCAGGAAAATATTTTTACAAAATTAGCAAAAAATAAAGAACTTCATGTGAACAGTTTATAAATACTGTTGATGAATATTGTACTGCAGACTGATGCAATTAATGTGAAAAAAATAGTTTGAGATTTTATGTGGAAATTTTTTATCATAAATGTGCGTGTTTATAATTTCTAATGGGAATATACACGTATATGAGTGCAAAATAGATGTTTAAATGTATAAAATAATTGGTTTATGAAGGATTCTGTATAAAAGATGCCTGCTTGTTGCGTGTACTTATTATCTCTTACATGTATTTAGTTTAAAGCATCCCTGCATGTTTTCTGCAAGTTTTTTTCTGAGTCATCAATTTGTGTAATTTTGACGCACAAATTATAAAAATCGGTTAATTATAAAATATTTTAGTCAGTAATTTGTATTCAGCAGATGTTAAGAATGTAATCCAAGAAATGTGATAAAAAATATTTTACTACAAAAAATAATTAACTCTTAGTAATTATGTCTGTTTTTTTCTTATTTTATCAGAAATATTTTGTAGTCTTCAATATTTGGCTAGTTTTCCTGCAGTGTGCTGTCTGTAAGCATGAATTGTGGATCTTAGTAAAACATATTTACAATGTAATATACAAGTACATGTATGAAATAAAATGTGATTTATGATTTGAGTGAGTCTTAGAGTTTATTGTTCTATTGATGGTTAGCTTGGAGTTACTGTGGAAACAAAAAGTGATGGTATTTGTTGTTTTTTTGGTAGTTTTAGACTTGTGTCTGCCAGAATTAATGCAGCATATGTAGAAAAAATAGGCTTAAGGTTATTTGACCCAAATTGTTTGTGATGATTGGTAAAAAAACTTGGCTTGTCTAAATTTCTTCTTTACATCTTTTCGGGGTATGTTTATAGGTACAATTCATATCAATATTTATGTACTTATGTACTGTTTGCTATTAGAAATTTTATGATCTTATGATTTTACTAATGAACGGGTTGCTTGGTCAGATAACCGTAAACATAGCTATCATATCTGGCCTTACAAGTTTGTTTTTTCTATTTACAGGAAAGAAGAACAGTCCACTACATGCTATACATAGAAGTCACAGTGCCACTGCACAGTAAGTAATTTACTGTTATGTTCATTAAAAATGAATAATATGGTCTTAGGTTACAAAACTTGAGATCAATCTCTAAACTTTAATCTCATATCTTGTCTTTTAAAAACATTAATTACCAAACCAACCCATTTATTAGCCATTAGTTCTTAGTTTAATTATCTGTGCAATGAGTTACAATAAATTTAATGATGTATCACTTTCAGTACTTTGATTTATGTACCATTTCTGATTCCAGGCTTTACTTTTAGTGCTTTGATTTATGTACCATTTCTGGTTCCAGGCTTTACTTTCAGTGCTTTGATTTATGTACCATTTCTGGTTCCAGGCTTTACTTTCAGTGCTTTGATTTATGTACCATTTCTGGTTCCAGGCTTTACTTTCAGTGCTTTGATTTATGTACCATTTCTGGTTCCAAGCTTTACTTTCAGTGCTTTGATTTATGTACCATTTCTGGTTCCAGGCTTTACTTTCAGTGCTTTGATTTATGTACCATTTCTGGTTCCAGGCTTTACTTTCAGTGCTTTGATTTATGTACCATTTCTGGTTCCAGGCTTTACTTTCAGTGCTTTGATTTATGTACCATTTCTGGTTCCAGGCTTTACTTTCAGTGCTTTGATTTATGTACCATTTCTGGTTCCAGGCTTTACTTTCAGCGCTTTGATTTATGTACCATTAATTTTCTGGCTAAAGGCTTTACTTTCAGTGCTTTGATTTATGTACCATTTCTGGTTCCAGGCTTTACTTTCAGTGCTTTGATTTATGTACCATTTCTGGTTCCAGGCTTTACTTTCAGTGCTTTGATTTATGTACCATTTCTGGTTCCAGGCTTTACTTTCAGTGCTTTGATTTATGTACCATTTCTGGTTCCAGGCTTTACTTTCAGTGCTTTGATTTATGTACCATTTCTGGTTCCAGGCTTTACTTTCAGTGCTTTGATTTATGTACCATTTCTGGTTCCAGGCTTTACTTTCAGTGCTTTGATTTATGTACCATTTCTGGTTCCAGGCTTTACTTTCAGTGCTTTGATTTATGTACCATTTCTGGTTCCAGGCTTTACTTTCAGTGCTTTGATTTATGTACCATTTCTGGTTCCAGGCTTTACTTTCAGTGCTTTGATTTATGTACCATTTCTGTTTTCAGGCTTTACTTTCAGTGCTTTGATTTATGTACCATTTCTGGTTCCAGGCTTTACTTTCAGCGCTTTGATTTATGTACCATTAATTTTCTGGCTAAAGGCTTTACTTTCAGTGCTTTGATTTATGTACCATTTCTGGTTCCAGGCTTTACTTTCAGTGCTTTGATTTATGTACCATTTCTGGTTCCAGGCTTTACTTTCAGTGCTTTGATTTATGTACCATTAATTTTCTGGTTAAAGGCTTTACTTTCAGTGCTTTGATTTATGTACCATTTCTGGTTAAAGGCTTTACTTTCAGTGCTTTGATTATGTACCATATCTGTTTTCATGCTTTACTTTCAGTGCTTTGATTTATGTACTATTTCTTGTTCCAGGCTGTCGGATGGTTCCTGGTCCCCACCATCTTTACTAAATAATCCAGATTACCAGCAAGTTAATGTTTCTCCTGAGAGACTGCAGCAAGATTTACTGGTAGAACTTCAAGGTGACCCTGGAGATCTGAAGAGCAAACCCTGGTATCACGGCAGTGTGTCACGACAAAGAGCTGAAAAATTAGTGTCTAAAAATGGTGACTTTTTAGTTCGGGATTGTATTTCACAGCCTGGAGATTTTGTATTAACGTGTTGCTGGAAAGGAGGGCCGCTACATTTTGTTATAAATTCATCAGTGATTGACCAAGGACCGCAGAAATTGCCAAAAGTGACGTATCATTTTGAAGAAGTACATTTTAATAGTGTGCAAGATTTGATCCAGTTTTATATGGATGAATGTAAACAAATAACTGAGATTACAGGAGCTGTTATAACCACCCCCATTGCTAGGTGTATGCCATTAACTTATTACGATAATAAGTACGGTGCTCTTGCAGCCTTGTCTAATGTACAAGGAACATATTGTGTAATAAAAAGTGCAAGCCCCTCTGCCCAAGGATCCCCTATGATGAATCAAGGTCATCCACAGCTGTATCAAAGGAGCCCTCAGATGACTCCAGGGGCCAGTCCAAGGTCAAGTCCACATGGAACCCCGGGTGTAAGCCCACATGGTAGCCCTAAATTTGATAAAAGGTCAAGGTTTGTGGAACGTTCTGGTAGCCAGCCTTTACTGTCAGTAAATGATATACCAGTTTATATGCCACCACAGATGGATAGATGTGACAGTCTTCCTGTTATACCAGGTACATACAAACAGATAACACCAACAAGAGAACATGCAGAGCCTGATTCAGGAATCTATAAAGTTGTGAATCCAACAACAACACATGCCCCTCATCTAGCGGCCCCTTCTGGACCTCCTCATTATATACATCAGCGTTCAGGAAGTGCTCCCTTATTGACTCCAGGTTTCACTGTCACTCAGCATTTTGACTATTTAGGTCCGCCTAAAACATTAAATCCCGCCTCGTCAGACAGTGATTTGCATAAAGCTCCACCCCCTAAACCAAGCAGAATACCTTCTGTGAAGTACAAGAAGAAACCTCTTGTGGCAATTAGGAACAAAGCATTATATGAGGATGATTATAGAGATTATAGTGATTATAGTCAGGTGACCTCTGAACCTAGTTGGATCAAATCAACCAATCAGACAGAAGAACACAAACCGACCAATCAAGCACCAGGAGACCTTGTGTATGACAATAACTTCAAAAATATTAACCAATCAAGTGATAGAGTTGACGTGAATAAAAACCTGGCTGTTAATTTAGATGGTAGAAAAATATCTGAAACACAGTTTAATATTTTAGATGGACATGATTATACGGATGTTCCTGCTTTCCCTCTCGAACTGAACATTTATAAAGGTGATAGGCAAAAATCTGGATCGCATGTTGGGAACCAGAATTTAGAACAAAGCATCAATAGTGGAAACACTCAAAATTCTACTCAAAACATGCAATACTCCAAGGTGAAAATACCAGACATAGAAACAGAGCCGAGTTTTGATTTGAAGTCATTTTCGTCAATTTTATTACCAAACGAGAACAAACTCCTTGAACCATCAACATTGATAAAAGTCAGAGAGATGTTGTTGAAAACTGATGCTAAATTATTAGCTCGTTATCTTACAAAGGTGGACCTAGATGTATTAAAAGTGACCAATAGTGAGGATTTAGGTGTGAAAGTACTTTCAGGTTTAGAACTTATAACCTTACCCCAGGGAAAACAACTCAGACAGGATTTACTTGAGAGGTAAACATTTTTATTTTTGCATGATCACAATGGTGTGGTTTACATTTTTTGCAGCCAAGGCTGAAATAAAAACAAGTTTGTTTGGAATGCTCCGACACAGACTTTTAGCACTGGGTAGGTACATGTAGATAGGGATATTTTTTTTTACTATGTAATATTTTTTTTTAAAATGTGAGTCAGTCGGAGCACTCCAAACAAACTTATTTTTATTTTCAGCCTTATAATCATTTAGTTCATAGTAACTTTTTTGTATTCTGTTTTAACAGTGGCACAATCATGGCTTTAGTGAATTCATTGGGACCTGTATAATGTCTTTTTTAAATTATCCATAATTCACTACATCCATATTACAAGTTTTATTATGTTGTTTTTACTAAAGAATAATAAAAGATTCCTTTATTGTCCGATTCTTCAGTATGTCTTATTCTTAACTTTGTCCAAGTTGAACTTTCACTGTATCCATGTTTTATTTTACAAAAATATATATACATGTACAGTGCAACCTCTCCAAAGCAACACCCTTTTGGGAGTAACAAAACTATGGTGTTGTTTGAGAGGTTGTTGCTCTAGAGTGGTCAATTAATAGTTAAATCCTGCAGTGGGAAAAATCATTCTGTTGTCGAAGGGAGGTTGTTGCTCAAGAGAAGGACACTCTGGAGAGGTTGTACTGTAGTTATATATATATATATATACAACATAATGTCATATTCTACATGTAGCTGTTTTCAGAAATGCTGACCCTGAGTATGTTGAAGTGATTGTCAGTCTTGAAATCAAAGAATCTGATTGGTTGTCTTTTTAGCTTATTAAATACAAAGATTGACTGTGTGCAAGCTGAGTTAGGTATCAAATTCCAAGTCTAATGGTCTTAAATCATGACTATCAATCATGAATGAAGAGGTAAGTGCAAGAAGGTACCTATCTTCTTTGACAAAATAAAGATAGGTCTTCCTTGCACTTATCTCTTCAAATATAAGGTCTCCTTCTACATGTATCATTTTGTTGAATATTTCAGAATGTTTTGTCTGAAAGTGTTTGCCATGGTGATGATTCTTACATGTCCAAAGGTCATTGATCGATCATCAATGTTAAGTCAATGGATTCAGATCGCCGTGGAACTGAGAGGAACTCTGGGTAATTTGTTTGGGTTTGAGAACGTAATGGACAGCTTGATGTCAGATCAGGTAATTTATTTAGTCTATTCATTATCATGACAAATTGATTTTAAAATTGTTTCGTCCTTTTTCAAATCCAGTTATTAGTCTGAATGTATATAAATTGATGAAAATGTGGTTCATGGTAATTTTCCATATTATGTATGTCTAGTTTCAATGGATCAAAAACTGTTTGTTGGAAGATGGACATCCTCATTAAAATTTCTTCAGTCCAATAGTTTATCTCCCATAATACTTCTCCTTTTGTCAGTCTCCTGTGGTATCTGGTACCGCCTCCTGTAGTATCTGGTACCACCTCCTGTATTATCTGGTACCGCCTTCTGAAGTATAAGGTACCACCTCCTGTGGTATCTGGTACCACCTCCTAAAGTATCTGGTACCACCTCCTGTATTATCTGGTACCGCCTCCTGAAGTATAATGTACTGCCTCCTGTGGTATATGGTACCACCTCCTGTAGTATCTGGTACCACCTGTATCATCTGGTACCGCCTCCTGAAGCATAATGTACTGCCTCCTGTAGTATATGGTACCGCCTCCTGTGGTATCTGGTACTGCCTCCTGTGGTATCTTACTTGTAACGGTCTTCACGCTAATTTAACCCACTAGCCCACAGCCCGGGGCTAGTAAATTTCTTATCGGGCTAGTGAATTTTCTAAAAAGTGTGTATTTGGGCTAGTGGTAAATTGTTTTTGTTTTTTTCAATAGTCCACATATAGTTCGGGCTAGTGCTTTGAAATGATTAGTTTGAACACTGTGTTATGATATCACCTTGTATTTTCATGGTAGTGTTTTTATTTCAACAACTTTTTAAAATTCTAGATTCTAAGACTTCGGGATACATGGATGGTATTAAGACAAAATCATACAAACAGCGCATTCTTGTTTGACACAAAACTGAAATCTGCGTATCGTACGTTACATGATGGGAGTGGAACTCTCCCGATTCAAGACGTGTGCATTCCTGGAATCAATCCCATAGTGCAACTGTTGGAGAGGACTCAAGATGACCAGAGTTACTTACCTTGGGAAAGTACTGATATCAACAACGGCCTTGACATTATGTTGATTCATTTAGATCTTGCAAGGATCGTTACATCGCAGTGTGGAGTTTACCAGGTTGTTGGGAGTTCAATAATTAAAGACTTAGAAATTCACGAGGAGAAAACGGAAATGTTTCAGACGGAATTCTTCCTGAGATTTTTATGGGGACATAAAGGGGCCGGTGTACTGAGGTCAGAGAGGCATAATAAATTCACAATGCTGTTGACAGCTTATTCGGAGAGAATCGAAAAAGAGGGGGATGATGGAACTGCCGTCTA